>JAODKE010000015.1:1273423-1284489 GCA_026779605.1 Mormyrus hasselquistii
AAAATTGTCACCAAATCTTATCTAAGGTGCCACAGCAGCCCTGCACGTAATGTACATTCATCGTTGGCGACCCCCCCTCCCCCGCCCCCCATCTGTAAATTTCATCACGAGGAACCCCAAAGTCCACGACGGATTTTTAATCTCAATCCAGCCCTGTGTAACGCGATCCACTCGATCGAGATCTGGGCATGTGACGGCTCATTCGACGGCTGGGTGCAGTTTCTTTGAAACGTGACATATCTGCTGCTCAGGAATCGAGGAGAGACACGTGTCCTGGTACAAACGTCTCCCCCGAGTCCTCGCCGTACTGCCCGATGGGCGCTCTGCCCCTTTAAAGGAAGTTTGTTTCAGATTTTCCTCTATGCAGGAGACCTTGGTTATCGCTCACGCGGACCTTGGTTAGTAGCTATGGTGTGTTATTACTATAATACTGTGCCGTCGCCTAGGAAACCAAAAAAACAGGGGGTGGGGGAATCTGTGAGTCAGAAGTTAGCAGTTAGGAAGTAACTTCACCAGCAGTGAGTGTTGTGTTGATTTTGGAGGTGTTTTGGGAGGAGGAAGCTAAAGTTAGTGTGCAAACCCTCCCCACCTCTAACAACTCATGCAAAAATGATTCACGTAATTTTGCATGACTGATCCGGAAGACCTTGGCCCTTTAATAAGTTGACGTGAGCTTTCTTCCAAGCTGCCGCTCCTCTCTTCAGTCACGTCGCGGTGCCGCTTTCCCTGCCCGGTAGCAGGCAGCCGTCCTGGGTGTATCAGCACCTGTCCGCCCCGCCACGGCCCCGATCACGCCGCTTAACTAACTGCAAACCCACGGCCGCGTCTCTGCGCAGATACGCTCGTCTGCAGCCGCCAGCCGGGGAAACGCGCTTCGCCAGCGGCCTCTCCTATCATGTTTCCTGTTTGGTCTTTAATGCTGCCGCTGTGTTCCTGTCTGTACGTATCAATCTATTAAAGACTTAAAATGATTTCTGCATGACATGTAAACGCTGACCTGCATGGAAAAACATTACATACTCAGAAATATGTAACGATGGCTGAAGTTCAACACTTTTGTTAACTGATAAGTTCTACAGAAGTAAAGAAACGATTTGATTTATAATGTCAAAAACGTAGATGATTTGGGAACAGGTGTCAAATTAATATGTGTACTTATGTTTAGGATGAGAAAAAAATATTAAATTAGATTATTGGAATTGATTCCTGTAATAAAAAAGTTTATTCAATATTTTATTATATAATAACAAATGCAATAATTTAAAATCTTTTTCATGTATCAAGCACAGTCACAAAATGTGACCTTTGCTAAAGCTTTATTTTTAAGTCTGCGGATTGATTCAGATATTTTCCAATGTGGAAATCGCAACCGACAGGAGATTCTGGACTGATTAACAAAGCAAATCTGAGCCCTGCCATCAAATTTCACAGCCTGAGAAAGCTCTCCTTCACACCCTGCGGAATGGCGAGCTCGTCACTGCAGGCCCTCTGATATCCCCCATATAAGATCCCAGGGCCAAAGGCAATAAAACTTGAGTTTCTGCTGTACCTGCCAGCCGACCAACTTACTAAATTAGTGGCTCGGAAAGCATGAAATTCCATAGATGGTATATCAAAGCCTCATCCAAGCCATTATGACATCAGAGGCCTTTTAAGTAAACAGGCATGAAGGCATTCTTGGGTACCGCGTGCGGGTTACTGCTGAGCAGGGGGTCCGGCTGTTGCTGGTAGGGGCAAATTCACTGGTGCTCGTAAAAGGTCGAGGGCCGTCTGCGCGTAGCCCCGCCCGCCGTGTCCCACGGCAACGCCGCCCGGCTGCGTGACACCTGAATCCGCCTGTGCTATCCCTAACAAAGCTCGCCGCAAATCAAACATTTATAGCTGTAGAGAAATATTTGAATTTTACATATTTTTACGGGAGTACAAGTAAGACAAAATACAAACGTGATGCATATACTTTACAACGAGTGAGGAAAACGTGTGATAAGAGTAAACACTGACATAAGAATTACACTGACACATAAAAATTATTATTCTGATTTATTATTCATAATTTCCTCTTAAACAACAACTATATATATATCTAGTTCTGTTCTTATTTGTCACGTTTTTAAGGGAATATCACTGATATGGATATTTTTCCTTTGTACTACTGCACTGTTGTTCTGCATTTCACGAGTGGGATCAATATATTTCTGGATATCAGCCTGGCTGAGAATCGGCTGTGAAGGAATAAAATATTTGTGTGCTGTGGTACTGCAAGACACATTGTCTTTTTTATTTGATTTTGGGGCCTTACGATTCAGCCAGAGATCCGACGCAGAGCACAGAGACATCCCCGATAATGAAGAAGGATGAACCATGTGGACGTTTGGGCCCGCAGGGACTGGGAGGAATGGGACTCCCAACATGCAGGCCTCAGCCTCCCACTGGGCCAGTGCCTCGCACCCTTATTTATAACCTACTGATTTATGTGGCTGCTCTTTCCTTGTCAGTGTCACCTGTTTTATCTCAGCCAAAAAGGATATAATCATTTCTCCATGTAAATAAAGGATACCAGCCCATCCACAATCAACCAGCAAGGAAGAACTTCCCGCCAAACCTTCAGTGACCTGGCTTCTAACCAAGACTGTTCGACACATTTTTAAGGACTGGGAGGAAGGGTAGGTGTTACAGTGCTGAAAATAAAAAGTCCATTATAACATTACCGGTTTAACACTGAAATAGTGTTGTTTTTTCACTCCGAAAGCAGTGTAAATGGCCCTTTCGCATCGTGTTCCATTAGTCCTGCTGTTTTATTATTATTTTTTCCCTTTCCTGGAATAATAAGCCATCGGAGAGTATTTGTGTTTTGTTTTCCCAGAAAAGCAGGTGATACCCAGAGGAGCGGAGTGAGGAGCTGCCATGTGGAGGGGCTCTGGCCTGTCGCCCGGATGTGCGCCGATCACGCCAGCGGGGGGGTGTCTTTTCACCATGGGCCTGGGAGTCAGGGGGAAGCTTACTTGGAAGATAAATTGGACGTGGGATCACTGTGAGCCACTCAGACATCATACGGGACCCCGTTTGGTTTATGTCCATGAATTCTAACTTCCCACAGGTATCGTACTGTATTTTCACTGGATGGTCCGAGTGTGATATATGTGAAAATGACAGGTTCCGGCCGACCCGGTGATGGACCTGCTTCCCCGATGAGCAAACTCACAGCCTTGTTCCGTTCCACTGTTTGCGACGGTGGTGTTTTACCACCACCCAAACTATGTATTTGCTTTGGGCCCTCGGGGTTTGGGGGCCCCCTATTGGTCACATGCAGTCACTACATAGGGGCCCCACACAATGACAAACTCTTCTCTGACAGTTTGGACCAGAATGCCAGTATATCCACAAATGGGTAACATTTCATTTCCACGTATTTTTTTTCTCATGTAGTATTTTAATACATAATTATGTAAATACAAAATGCTGTGACTGTATACAGATTAGGAGGATGGTACTAAAATGTCTCCTTTAACATGCATATAATTCAGACTTCTCTGATCAATCCCGGACCCCCCCCCCCAACCTACACCTGTGCCTATATATTATTTAAGTATATTACGCCTCTTTTATGTGTGTTGCTCTCTTGAGATATATATTTTTTTCCTGTCTAAAAGTAAAAAATATATATGTCCGGTCAGCGAGTTCACCGCAGCCTGCAAATGGAGATTAAGCTTTAATACATCCCACGTCTTTCTAAGACGGTGATTTTCACGTAAATGGAGCAAGACCAGGCGCGTCAAACGGAACGCCAGGGCTGCAGACGAATTGGGCCTCGCGTTTCACACTCCGGCTCCAGCTAGATTAAGGCCCCTGAATGGGTTTCTATGACATGCTGACAGAAGCTGGTCTCAGCCGGCCTGGGGATTCATTAGAGAGAAACCCTTTGCGACGTTTCGCTCGGCCCGCACTGAGCCCCCATTCTGAACAGTTGTCCTCAGCCATATTAATCATTTCGCTAATCGCTGCCCGCAGGTCTAGAGGTCAGCCGTGGCTTCCAAAAATGCAGCTCTAGAATTTTGAGCATTTCTGGGAAATATCATATGAACTATTTTGGAGGGAATGATGAAAGCCTCCTTTCATTTGGTTCAAACAGAAATTCCAGGAAATAAATTAAAAAAAAAACATTAAGAATTGGAAAGCAATTATGGTTAGTTTATTCGTCTTTTTTACTCATTATGATTTTTTAAGTGAATTTTTCAATGGATCAGAATCATTAAAGATCACAAATGCCAGGTAACTGGAAGAATATTAAAAATGAGGACTATTTTAAAAAATAATCCTACACAACAGTGTCATCACACTGCTTTGCAAAGGATGAATGTTCTGGGTACTTGGATCAGTGATGAGGGCAATGGCAAATGAGGAATGGTACAGTCAGTCCACAGGAAACAAAGCAAAGGTCAGCTCCTTCAGGGACGTGACAAGATACCAGATACCATCAATTCCATAATAGCTTATGCGTTTACATTTATTTTTATTTAGCAAACACATTTGTCCAAAGCGATGTACAAGTGCGACACTTAGCACATTACAAACATACATGCTATTGAAGAGTTGAATAGGCTTAAGTGGAGCTAGACTGAGCTTCCAATAAATGCCCAGGTATGAGTGTAAACAGGACTGAAGCAGGACCTACATAACATCTGTCATAAAAGCAAAGGCACTGCAACATTATGAACATGCATATAGGTGGTATGTTCCAGGTCCAGAAAGTACAAATCTAGACCAAAGTTTTGTTTCAACCATCCAGTTGAGTCTCTGTGACTGTGACTCTTTATACTCAACTGGTTGGTTGAAACAAAACTTTGGTCTGGATTTGTACTTTCTGGACCTGAATTCCATCTCTGAACATCTGCATGTAATGTCTCAAGACCTTTGGTCATTATGAGGGAAAAAACGCATTATGATAAGTAAAATGATTATATGTATTCATCTCGGTAGATGGACCAAACTCAATTCTCACATCCATATTTAGGTTTCCAATCAATTCATGGGCTTTTCAGTGCCTCTATTCACCATCACTTGAGCAGTTCGGATAACTTGTAAGAAAAAAGAATTGAGAAAATTCATAGATGGCACAAGGTCGTTAAACAGGTTCACACGATCCAGAGCAGTATGTTGTCTGTTGTGGTTCATCGCCACCAGTTGCATCCAATCAATTTGCTGCACCAACAGACTCCATCCACTTACATGGACCTACCATGTCTTTTTCTCCCCATTTCTAAGGAGACTGCGTTTGACCTCCCCTTAACGGGGCAGCAAGACAATAAGCTCATGGAGTCATTCGTCAAAACGGGAAACGACAGCAGAGAATGGAGACTTGCTTGACGGGCATCCAACATTTTTCGACTAATTACCGAAATCCCGTTTTCATCTGCCTCTAGGCTTCAGCCAAGATTACGCAGGTCAAGCCAATTTGACCCCAGCGCCTCAGACGAGACATTTGCCGTCCCATAGCCATTGGTCAAGCAACTGCCAAATTCTACAGCAAGGAGAGTCGCCAGAAGCTCCCCCTAATGATTTATTTGGGGGGGCACAGACACATGATGCAACTGGACCCGCTGTTGGTGTGATTTCTCCAGAGGGAATTAGAGGAAGGCATCCGCTCTCCTTCTGTCTTTGTTCTCTCAGCAATGCGGCGGCTCTTTGAAGGCACAATGTGCCTCAGATCTCAGTCTGGGTCGGCGGGGGGGTACACCCCCTACGCCCCCTCCTATGTCAAGCAGCACCCAACACCCCCCTCCGGCCGCTCCCTCCCTGCTGGACAAAGCTAGCAATCAGATTCCACTGGGCCTCTGCGCTGCACGACATACTGTACATATCAACAGAAGATGCCGCATGAATTACAGCGAGGGCCGGGCGATGCGGGGCCTCTCTCTCCAACGGACATGAAAGGGATGAGCTAATGCTTAGTGAGCTATCCTTCCGAGGGAAGCATGGAAATAATTCGACTAACACTGATAAAATTTGTTACTGACAGTTACTTACATACCTGAGACGGGTCCGGACACGTGAGCAAAGCCTCAGGATTGTCGGTATGTGCGTACGACAGGATGCATATACACACAGGGCTAAGCAAATCATCTCAGCGCGCAGGAGCATTAAAACGGCACGCGTTCCGTCGCTTGCATCCGCCTTAAAAAAATACCGGACTCGCAGTCAGGAGATTAGGCCTATCTGACGTATAAGTCAAATGGATTTTTAAACACCTCCTCTCTGTTTCCGACAACTTGGGCATATAGCCCGTTATTCAAGATTCAAGATTGTTTAATTGTCAAATAGTTATACGAAGTACAACACGCGGTGAAATGCATTCTTTTGTAGACTGTGTAAATTTAAAACTCCAATTGTACTAAAAGGTAAAGTGCAAAAAAAGCTAGAATGCAAGCAGAGAAAGTATATTCAAAATGAACGGTAAGACAGACATAAAAAAAACAGTATACCAGCAACAGTTATAAGGAACCAGGTGTTCCAATGTTAGCAATGTTAGCACTGTCGCTAAAGCAACTTCAGGGCAGATTAAGTTTCTTTGTCCTGGATTGTTTACTTAGC
Organism: Mormyrus hasselquistii; assembly: GCA_026779605.1. Lineage (NCBI taxonomy): Eukaryota > Metazoa > Chordata > Actinopteri > Osteoglossiformes > Mormyridae > Mormyrus > Mormyrus hasselquistii. The sequence goes on from JAODKE010000015.1 coordinate 1,280,012, forward strand.
TTAGCGGATACACATGTTTATAATCCTCACTTCCCCCCCCCCCCAACTTTCTTCTTTTAAAGGTTTCTCAGAAATATTAATTCATTTCAAAATGCATTTCAGCCCTGCAAGGAATGTAATTTAATTGCTCGCCCTGGCGAGGGAAACACACGGCCCGTTTGATCTCGCCAACCCTCAGAACCCCCCGCCCCCCCTCCGAAATCATACATAAAAATTGGCTTCCAATTCTCTCGACTAATACTAGACAATAATTGTTGGCGATAACAATGAGAAAAGCACGCATCCCCTATGGCCGAAAGGAGCCAAATTCCGAACGTGACTGTGGCTTCCATGAGCACTGATCCCACATCCGTAATGAAAATGAGATTTCTCCTGACGGATGGCCAGGACACACAGGCCGCTGGATGATAGGATACGGCCTCAAATCCCCATGAAAGACCCACAGCTGCCATGTCAGTCATCTAAGGAATCCACTTTTTAATCAAACAACAATAATAAATCTGTTGACCCACTGCTGACAAATTGATTTGGAAGCCAATCAGACGTGCCATTTCAGCGTGTGTTCTCCATAATACTACGCTCGGACGAGACTCTGAGACAAAATAAAAAATGAATGAAAGAGATACGGCATTTGTCTTACAGGCTGGGCCACAATCGACCGGAGAAAACTTTAACGGTAGAATGCGTTGCTTGTTGCTGGAAAGTTTGCACGAATGTTGACGCAAAATCGATCGTTTTTCAAGTTAATCTCACCGTGCCCGATAGCCTTTGAATGGAGCGTCCCGATTCACAGGGCGTATCCTTGAGGCCGTTGTCGATCTTTTTATTTATGACCCGTCGCCGGCCGCAAAGTTCCTGCTCTATGTGCGAACACCAACAAAGAAGCAAAATATACAATGACTGAGAGATGGGGTTAACAAAACCCGGTTTAAATATAATTAATGCCAACTGTGTCCGTGACTTTTGTTGCATTTTCAAGACGTATTGCTGCATATGGCCAAAACATGGTGGCTACCAGCTGATAGATTGTGGGTTTGTACTTTGGATCCCACTATGCCTGAACCGCCTCATTATGACTAAAAGTAATAAGTACCCCTCTTCGAAGGTGGGGTCTCTATTGCTAGGCATGCGGGGGGAAACGGGAGACCTCGGCGTCCGCTTGCAGGACCGGTGAGGTCACACGTATGGACTAACGTGGCCTGCTGGATGTAGACCATCTTTGAACGCGCACCAGACGAATTCTTCCTGCGTGCATTTCCGGCTTCTTGTGCTCTTTATGCCACTTCCTCTCCCTCGGCTGGCTGATCTCTAAATGCCCACACAGTCGGAAACCGTGAGGGAGTGAGTGAGGAAGATTAGCGAGGGACACGCGTAAATCCGCACTCTGCTTCCGAGAACCACATCCTTGCCGAAATTTTAACGCAAATGATGAACAGTTTTCGGGTCACGGAAAAATGTTGGCTCCAGCGAGAAAGGGGAAGAGAGGAGTCCTCCATTCCAAAAACTACAGCAGGGTGGGTTTCTCCTTTCGTTACTGTTGCACGTAATCATGCGTTCTTTCTTTCTTCTTTCTTTTTTTTTACATGTCAGGCACGCGCAGACATTTTTCGGCCCGGCAGTTCCCTGAGACGGCTGACACCGTGGTTCCGGCCGTTTTCACAGCTGGGATAATTCAGGTTGAGTCCTTTCATCTCACGCATGATGCTGCACCCCTCCTGGGACAGGAGATTTTTATCTATTTATTTTTTTGTTCGCAGACCGGAACAAAAGATCAACAGCGCGTCCTGCTGCTACCACGCTACACTGCATTGTGGGATATGCTGCCATCAGGGTAGCCAGTAAACACTTTGCTAGATTTTGAAGACTGCGGTACATTTTTTCAATGAATCATCACCCTCAACATTCTAGCAGTCCAGTGCCTTAGTGAGATAATAATATATGACATATACATCAACAACAGATAGATGTTTCGAGATTATACTATAGTGTACCTAGATTGCTGGTGTTTCGAGATGCCTTATAGAGGTATATATGGCAGTGTGCCTGCTGTAAGGATCATACCTTGCTGTTTCGGTGTTGTCAATCCCTCACCCAGCATCACACCCCTCCCCCCCATTAAATACAGAGAAACAGGGTTGAGGTGGGATACCACGAACAGCTGACACGGAACTTCAAAGGGATATTTCTGCTCTCTGAATAAATTGTGTTTCAGGATCGGTGGCTTGGGGATTTCGCTGAAACACGGCCCCGTTAATCAGCGAGCACGTGCATGATATTTGAGCAGGAAGGGCGGAAACGTGCGGGCCTGTTGTGTCGGGGTAACGCGTGCCGAGCTCTCCTGGCAGCTAGCGGCTGTGGTGAACAGACAGTAAATGTTTGATTTTTTTTTTTTCAGTCGAAGCAGGTGCTACAAATGGTATTTCCTCTGTGTCTAAATAAAGCAGACGGGCAGCTCAGAGTGCCAGCATGTGGCCGTCCTCGCTCAGATTGTTATTCTCAGGTCATCTGTCAGTCATTACAGGAATTTTGTCAGAGGAATTGTGTAATTATTACTACACTCTTTCTGTTAACGTTGTTATTTCTGTCCTGCTGTGGCTCTATTTAACAAGTTTCTGTTCACAGCATCATGTGTTTTTCTTTTATTTGGCTTTGGTTGTGCCCTGAATACTATCTCTGCAGCGAACACCGTCAACGTCACCACACAACAGAAATAAACAACAGTAGTTTTAAAAATGCAGCACATATGACTGAAGTAATCTCTGATTGTTCAACACATCTGCAGGAAATGCAACCTCTGTTTAAGTGGTTAGTGGTTAAATGGATCTGATCACTGTTTCTTGCCACGCGCTCCGTGATGCGTTACCGCTTGCAGATTCATCTCCCGCCGTAGCTGTAAGCTCGTGTGACTGCCGCTGGGTAGGTGTTTTACTTTTTGCTAACTGTAGAGTTTGTGTATGACGCTGACATCTGTTCATCCACTTACTTTGCAGTGACGACCGATGAGCGAAATCCGACAGACTTAAAACATTTGCACGTGTCCGTGGCGGACAGCATTCGCAGGTTTCCTGTCATGCTCAGGGTTGTATTATTCTGTTATTTTTATGACATCTTCTTCCAAAACACATAAATCATTTTAGTCGTCATGCTGGAACCAGAATTTTAAAATCTCTTCTTGTTCGAAACGTGCTCATATTTTGAATTCGATTCCCTCGTAATTCTAGTGTGTTCTAACGTAGATAAATATGTGCTTCTTCACGCGCCACGCCCACGTCAGAGCGTTTATAACCTAGCTATGAAGCCGCCTGACGTAAAGCAGGAGGATTTTACGTATCTTTTCCTCGACCAGACGGTGGCGCCATTCTCAGCACCCCATGTATAGCTGACCTCAAGTCTGCAAGTGGTCCCTCCTGTGTTAGAAAGGGGGCTATGGACACGGCCGAATGGCTGAGCAAAACCAGGGGAAGGAGACTGAACACTGAACAGAGAGACGGATTTGCCACCATTCCAGAGATCCCAGTTCAGGCACCAGTATTTCTCCGACCTTGGGCCAGGGCATAGCCGTTGCTTTTTGTTTTTTTTTCCAGAGTCTAACCCCCCCCTGTCAAAGCCGCTCCCTCTTCCAGGAGACCCCCGCACTTTAAGAGAAAGCCGGGTCATGCGCCGATCCCCCCCCTATTTCTTGGCACCTGATTAGCACAACCGCTATCCTGAAGCAGCATATTCAGCCGCGGTATCCGATGGCATTTGGCCAGACGCCACGAAATCTCACAAAGTCTATATATAACCTGTCAAAGTCTGTTTACCACTTAATAAAATAAACCCAAGTTGCTGCTCCAACACCCCATGCCAGATGGACATAGCGAGAGCCCTAAACGTTTCTCTTTCAACTTTCTGATAGCTGCTGCCTTTTCCAAAGAAACAGAACAGTCTATCCCTTAACATTATTTTATTTTAAAAACATATTTCAATGAGGTTGTAACAGGAATTTGGCCTAAATATTCTTATTTTCAACTAGATGCATACGTCCATTTGTAACACATAGCATTTTGCAAAAGAACACTTTTGTTTTTTTATTACTGGGTGTTAAATTAAATCAGATCTCAAAGAGATCAGCCTGGTCACGGAAGGGTGTGACCCCGTGTTCTAGTTGGCTGACATTCCCAGACTGGCCGTGTTGTCTGTTCGTTGTCTTGCATATTTGCCATCATGACAAATACTCCTTCATCGTTTAAAACATATATTCACTCTTTGCACATTCTGTCACGCATGGACTTCATTTTGGTCAACGGCAGTAGCTGTCCGGGGCTCCAGATGCCGTGCAGTTAATACAACCTGCACACATTCGTGTTTCCATCTGAATCCTTTTCTTTTTTTTTTTTTTTTTTCAGGACAATTCTCCATTTTTTTCTGTGGGGGGGGGGGGGGGGCAAGGGCGTGGCGCGTGGGCAGGCGCAATGCCTGCGGCGGGGATGGATTTG
>JAODKE010000015.1:1314301-1326415 GCA_026779605.1 Mormyrus hasselquistii
GGGGGGAGGGGGGGGAAGGGGAGGGGTGGGTGGGGGGGGGGCACGGCAGGGGGGGGGGGGGGGGGGGGGGGGGGGACATCCCAGACTGGGACTTCATTCATCACCGGAATCAGCGTGTGTTGTAATTACTGTGTCAACTGAATGTGCCGCTGCCTGGAAGGGAAGCATTTGGGGGGGGTCCCATGGACACACCCGCATCTTCATAATCATCTCTAGCCTAGATTCGCTTTCTCCTCCTCCGCTCTCATCCGTCATGCATACCTCTGCTGTCAAGCAGCTCTGTCATGCAATGCCAGCCCGAGGAAAAAAAAAACTAATCAGCCCCCCCCCCCAAAAAAAAAAGAAACCCAGAAGCATTTGGGCAGGGAAATTTACTGCTGGCAAACAAGGGACAGTCAGGCAAACTTTTATTTGCTTTATACTCATCAGATATCCAGTAGCTTATGGAAAAGTTAGCGACTGTTGGTATAATAAGTACAATTAAAATAGTCATGTACAAATAAAATGGCATATTTAAGCCTAAGTTCCTGCTTCTTGCACGTAGAACATAGGAATCAGCAATTATGCTAAAAGGATTTGCGTACAGAAGCTGCATGTGTGTAACTGCGCTCATAAAAGAAGTGGCAAACTATGCACATAATAGTGTTTAGGGTGAAACATTCTGACGGTTTCATAAATGAGGATTCAGTATCTTCCCTTGACGGCAACCCGCAGACCCTTAAGGGGCAACTTAAAAATCAGCTTATCTGTTTGTTATTTATGTGATAAACGTCCCATGCAGAGTTTTCAGTTCACTTAATATAACTATATTAAACACTTTATATAAAAACGTATTCTTTGCAAACGCCTAAAGAAATTTAGAACTCCAGTCAAAAATATTTGAACTTTGAGTTTATGAGTTTACTCTCTTGTCTATAAATACAAGAATTTTTGGCCCACAGTTGTGCCCATTTGATCAGTGGCCAGAAGAGCATTCTGAAGCTCATCAATCATCAGTAGATTACTAGTAAGATATATCAATCATAATATGATTACATCACGCAAGGGCTTTATTGGAGAATCTGGAGTGGCAGGTATTTAAAAAGTCATCAGAGTTATGACAACGATTACAAACAACGCACCCATCCTGTCGTCCAACAAACTCCATTTATTACGGGCATCGAGGAGGACGACCCTGATTTGCGTTTTAGCTATTTCATTTATGATTAGTTTTTTTTCCGCATGGCAAGTGCAGAGATTTGGGGTCTTTCTCGTTTCCTGGGAAGCGTGACCTCGATAACGACGGAGCCGGCATGTTTAAAAAAGCATTAAGGGAGGGCGGGGGCGTGTTTGTGCACTCCGCCCCCGTCCGCTCGCTTGAGAAGTCATCTGACAAATGGAAAGCCGGTTCCTCGCACGTCTTCACCACTGAAGCATGACCCGCAGCCATATGGGCCCAGAGGCTCCGTGGCAACGCCAAACGAGACGTGGAAATAAAGCCATCCGCTCGGCTGGCCCGTCGCTAGGCAGCGCGGGGCGCCGCAGGCGTGACTGCCGCCGCCGGGGTTCAGGATTGGTCACTCTCCAGCACGGTGTGACGGGACCCAATGGGAGAGCGGCGTGACACGCTTTCTTTGGGGTTTCCGTCCCACAGAATTTCTCTGTCTCACATCTGGACATTTCTATATCCGGGCGGCACCTGGCAAATCATACCTATTAGCTTCTGCTAAAGCTAATACAAACTCAGCAGCTGGAGTTGATCGAGAGCCTGCATCTGCTATAAATGGGGCCTTGATTTTACCGCTTCGTAGGGAATTTAGCTACCGGAGCCAGGAGGCCTTTGTTCCTCAGCCAGCATTCGTAGAATGATCTGGAAATCAATAATCAATCACACATTATAACATGATCGTTTCATTGCTAAATCTATTAACCTTTGTGAATTACGCATAATTGAGCGACCAACTGTGACCAGTTGTCCTTAAATTAAATTTCATTATGGCACAGTAGCATTTCCTCTGGAGTGAGGTTTAGTGGGTTAATTAGTAGACTTCTAGTCTTATCAATTAGGAAAATATACTTCCCATATTATAGAAAAAAATTCAAGAATCACCTAAACGACATTATTGGTCCATGGGAAGGTGAAAACCTCACGGACAGAGCAATGTAAACACCACGCACAAAGAGTATCGCTGTCGGGTGGGAGCTTAACCTTCAGCCATTACGGGGTAATGCCACGATCCAGGCAGCTAAACCAGCAGACCAGTTAATCGCTCAAAATAAAAAATGAATAATTTCAAAAGCGTTTATCAAAACAATTCAGTTCCAGTACTGACCGAGGCCAGCCCTCGTTAAACGGTCTGTAGACAAATGAAATAATCGCTCTTCCGCGATTCACACCCGGCCTTTTCTCTCTCTTTTTTCTTTTCTCTCTCAGAGGCAACTGGGAAAATGTAACATTTGGTGCCGTATGGTGGCAGGTTATTTGGGAATAGTCATGAATCCTTAATGTGGCCCATTGTAACTTACGTTTTGCCAGTTAATTACCACTGTGACATCAATAACAGAGACGGATTCGCAGCTGCCAGGTGCTTTGGCCCTGTCCCTGCGAGCAAAAACAGCAGAAACAAAATGGCTCGATAAATAAATACGCGAATGCAAGAACTACATTGAAATGTGTGTCTGCTAGTAGAATATTAGGAATGGGTAGTTTACCTATAAAGGAAGCATTTTTTTCTCCTAAATCTTATCCCTGGTTCAGTGGTTTGGTGATAATGAAGATAACAGCAACTGTGAGGAGTAGTTGGAGTTTGACTTGGATGGTACACACCAGTATGCATTGTTTATCATGCAAAATTATTCCTACCAAAGTATAGAAATATCATATTTGTTATTTTTGTCTGTTTTGTGCATTTCACTGGGAGGTATTCAATTGCACATATTTACGTCACATTAGACAGCATTACTGCACATTCCTGGCTTGGCATTAAATTCAAGTTATTCAGCTCTTTTAAATTTCAAGGTCCCTTTTTTGTAGAACTTCTGGGTTCAGCTCAGAATTTTTTTTCCGGTTCAGTTTTCCCATGGATAGACAGACACGACGTGTCATGCTCTATAGAGTCGACTTCCCATTAAAAATTGACGCACACGTTAGATTGCAGCTTGAGTCATTTGCATTCCTGGTCCAACCTGGAGGAACTGCTCGTTACAAGGGTATTGTAATAGACCTCTATTACTGCAGACTGCCTGCAGCAAATGCAGACCAAAAACATTTTCCATAGCGGCCACAACTACAACAGCAACAACAATAATACGTAGTATTCTAATAACATGACAATAACAATATATACAGTAACCATGCAAAGAGACTTTGGTAACACTTTACTTAAAGCAGTCATATATAGTGCACTATAGATACCTTCATAATGCATTATAATGCATTCATAATGTATTAAAAGTATGGCTATAACTATAAAAAGGCATAACACATTATAGCCATGTTTATTATGCATTATGACAGTCTAATGTACTGTCTCAGTCCCAGGGTAGCAGCTACTGTTGTTGGTCACATCTGCTTGTTAGAGGACGTTTAAGTTTGTACAGCCCTTGAATAGTTTTAACTGATAATTGGATGATGTGGGACAATGGCTAGAGGTGACGTCTAATCAGTGACAGCAAGGCACACGGAGCTGCCAAGGGCTGCGCTGCATGATTCATAGAGGAGCAGATGTACAACATCCTGTCCGCTTAGCCGTGTGAATGCCAATGCTTTCCTCGGCCCGCCTTTGCAAAGCCAGCCCGTTCATGCAGAGTCCCCTCATTTTTAGAGTGTGTGTTTTGACTGACTGATAACCAGACACTTGGGTCCTTAATCTGACACCTTTTGTTGGGGAATTGAAATTAGCTGAAGGCTGCCACACAAATGTCGTTTGTGACTCGCTACACCAGCATGACAAGCAAGGGTGATTTGCTAATCCAGATGGTCCGGAGCTGACTTACGTTTCATTTATTTTGCAGGCACCTTTCTCCACAGAAACATGCTTTTTTGAGAAAACAAGGGCAGACAGTCAATGGAACTTTTGGGGGTTAAAAGCCTTGCTAACGGGCCCGATGATGACATGACTCTCCCAGCCCAGGGATTTGAACCAGCTACCTTCTGACCACGTGAAAAGTGTCCGAGCCCACTGAACCACGTGATACCGCCAGCAACCGAGAGTCTAGTCTGGGATCTGCCAAAGAGTTTGTTTGTATGTATCTATTTTGTAATAAGTAGTACTTGTTCGATATGATGACATTAATGTCGATTTTCTGTCAGGGTCCCGTGGTACCAGACAGAAGGCAGTTAAAACCACAAGGGCCAATGGGGTGAATTTGTAAGGGACATTTACCACAGGAAGTCACTGACATTCATTTCAAGCTGAAATATTATACAACACTATAATGGATGATTTAACTTTTTTCACTAAGTTAATGTTTACTTGCTTTCCACTGGAGCTGTTGAATTACAGCATACGTCTCTGGTGCCCCAGAACATGTAAATCATTTTTTATTGAAATAAATAAATAACAATATTTTTTCAGTTAATGATTTGCCAACTGCCACTTCATGCTGCCAGGGTTGGAGATTTGAACCCAGCTCCACGTGTGCAGTTTGTATCTTCAGGCTGCCAGGGTTGGAGATTTGAACCCAGCTCCACGTGTGCAGTTTGTATCTTCATGCTGCCAGGGTTGGAGATTTGAACCCAGCTCCACCTGTGCAGTTTGTATCTTCACTCTACATCATGTGGGTTTATTCCTAAAGTCCAAAGATATAATTTTAGCTTAATAAGCATCTCTAAATTGCTCAAAGTGTATGATTATGCTTACATGTTTTTTATTTTTTCAGCATGCACATTATATCCAAGCAGACATACATCTTTGACACAGCAAGGTCAGAGGGAACCTGTGGAAACTGTGGTCAGAGCCTTGCTCAAGGGCCCAGTGGTGAAGTCACTCTCCTGATCCAGGGACTTGAACCAACAACCTTCTGATCACATTCAAAATGTTCAAACTTCCATGGCAAAGGGGATTATTTTAGGGCGCGGCGTGTGGCTCAGTGGGCTAAGCCTGTGTGCCTCTAATCGTACGGTTGCCAGTTCAAACCCACCCTCAGCAGGTCTTTGTGCAAGGCCCTTAAGCCCCAACACCTTGGGCACTGCTACAGGTGGCAGCCCTTCATGGACAACTTACTCTGCGAAGAGCAAGTTGAGGGAGTCTTAAAGACAATTTCCCGACGGGATCATTAAAGTATCTATTATTATTATTATTACATACAGCATCCTTACCCTTTGAGTCACACACCATCCCCCAAATGCATCAGTCTGTGTATGTGCCTTGTGATGGACTGACATACTATCTAGTGTGTACCCTCTGCTTTTAGGGCTTGACTCCACAACAGCTCCCTGGATGAAAAGCTTTGCTTTTCGGCTCAGTTCATTCTTAGCCACGACGAACCGGTTAAGCGCCTGCAAAACTGTAGACGCCGCTCCGATTCGTCTATCCAGCTCCCGATATCGCCTACCCTCACTCGTGAACAAGACCCCGAGATACTTGAACTCCTCCACTTGAGGCAGTACGTCTTCCCTGACCCGAAGAGGGCAATCTACCCGTTTCCGGCCAAGAACCATGGTTTCGGACTTGGAGGTGCTAATCCTCATCCCCGCCGCTTCACACTCGGCTGTGAACCGGCCCAGAGCACGCTGGAGATCCCCAGCAGATGAAGCCAACAGGACGACATCGTCTACAAATAGCAGTGAGGCAATCCTGAGGCCAGCAAACTGGACACCCCCAACACTCTGGCTGTGCCTAGAAATCCTGTCCATAAATATTATAAACAGGACCGATGACAAAGGGCAGCCCTGGCGGAGCCCAACCTGCACTGGGAACACGTCCGACTTATTACCGGCAATGCGGACCAAGCTTCTGCTCCGTTTGTACAGGGACCGAATCGCTCACAACAGTGGACCAGGACCCGAAGCATCCCCCCCCCCGCAAGGCACCTCGGGGAACCCGGTCGTAAGCCTTTTCCAAGTCCAGAAACACATGTAGACTCCTAGGTCCCCTTCGTTCTTCCTAAATCCGAGATTCGACTATCGATCTCACCCTCCTCTCCAGTACCCCGGAATAGACCTTCCCAGGAAGGCGGAGAAGTGTGATCCCCCTGTAGTTGGTCCCCTTTCTTATATAAGGCTAAGGCTCTGTGCCCTCAGATGTCTCAAAGGCAGTGTGCGTAGATGTATCTGAGGCAGGGTTGAGGAGGTCCTCAAAGTAATCCTTCCACCCCCGGGTGATGTCCCCAGGTGAGGTCAACAGCACCCCCTCCCCTCTATAAATAGAAGGAACCAGGAGCTGCTTCGCCCTTCTGAATCCCCGGATACTCTGAACCGTCGTTCGGCGCGCAGACGACAGTCAGAGACCTCTCCCCGACCCGAAGGCGCAGGGAAACAGCCCTCTCGTTCAGCCGGGGAAACTCCGTTGTTAATGCACCGAGCTGTGGGGCCACCAGTAGCCCCACCAGTAGCCCCACCCCATGTTAAAACCAATAAGGTCAGGCGTAGGAGCACTGCTGGTGCTGAAAATGCGCCCTGTTACTATCTGCTGGTGAGAAAGCGTCCGGGCTAGCTGTGTCAGGCGGCGCCATAACTGCCAGATTCCTCTTAATCAGCAAGTGACGAGAGATCATTTAAAGACAGTCCACCGCTGACAGGAATTAAATTGTGTTTTGATTTTCTCATTAGCCTATTCTCAAGTGTGCCTCGTTATTGTGTAATTTTATGTCACTGACACAATATGTCATTTTCTTTTTTGGGGGGTTGGGGGAGGGGCAGCTAACATCACTGCGCTGCAGCTTTCAGGGACACGGAGGCGACACGGGGAAAGTGATCGGCGAGGCTCATTTCCCGTTTCAGCGCGCGTTTAGGGCCGTGCGCAAATTAAGGTTTTGTTGTCCACTTAGACTCCCATAATCCCCCATGTTGCCGGCTGGGCTGCTTGCCTCTCTGGGTTTACGGACAAAGGGGGGTTTCTTTCCATGGGCCTAGATGGTTCAATACTTACACAAACACTGTTGACTGGCTGCTGTATTACAGTGACAGAGAAGAATATTAGGGTCTGATTAAATTCCACTTTCTCTGGAAAGTGTGTCTTGGTTGATGATTTCTGTTAGAAAATGAGGTAATAGAAAATGATTTTTTTTTTTTTGCAATCAATGTATGTTTGTGCTGTAAATGGCTTGCTTCACAACAATATTTTGCCCAAATAATAATAATAATAATAGCAACAATAATAATTTTACATGATATAATACGTAATGCAATATGTAATACTTTATTTAATAATGTCATAATTGTCTAATCTATATTTAATTATGTTTATGCACAGTGCGATCCATTGCAAAACATTCACAATTCTTAGAACATTCCAGATTAATACAAAACCATTTGTGGTTTGTGCTTGTAAAATAAGACCCAGCAGGCGCAGCGACGCTGTTTATTATTCTGATAGATCAGCCGAAGTTTGTTGCATTCTTTCACAGTATTTTATGCAGCCCATCACGTCTCTAAGAGGCATCATAAATCACGCAGTTTAACGTGCTGGATTTTAGCCCTGGACTTGATGTGTTCCCAGAAGTCTTTAGCAAGCCAAATGTGATCGCCGTGACCTCCGCCTCACCCTTGACACCTGTTGTCTGGAATCGCGCCGCCTGGTCAAGGTACGTCTGCGTGAGCAGTGATACAAGGGCGGCGAAACGCACCGATAGCTCCTCTGATGGATGACTTTGCAATCCATCGGAGAAAATAAAAACACTAGACAGCACATTTGCAGTTCTGTCTCGAATTTAACAACTTGATGTTGCTCAAAACATTTTTTTCCATTCTTTTTTTTTCTGTGTATAACCTGAATCGATAACGAAATACGCCTGTATGTAAAACATACAGTGTAAGGGAGTGTTCAAATAAAAAGTATATTTAAATTTTGGCACAGACACTATAATGATAACAGATGCAAAAGTAAAATAAATAAATTCAGGGCCATTCCGATATATTTATGTAAGATGAGCTGTAGTGCGTCGTTGTATAATTAGTTGCAGCTAATTATAAAACACCCCAATAACATCATTCATTGTTATATTTCTGCACCTGCAAATTTACCCCCGTCTTCTAAGGTGCCCTTCGGTGACAGTAAATAGCTATAGTCTCTCCAGCATACCAGCCTGGATCCCCGTGGCAATCTCTGTGTTCACATCTCCTTTCGCAAGCATGGCTGGGGACAGAGAACCAATGTTTTTATTTCGCTTTCAGATCCCACTCCCATATCCTGTCCTTACGGTGGGTAAGCTGGAACCCAGATCGTCTTCCAAGGTTCCTGCAGAAGCTGCTGTCAAGGCACCTTGGACGAGAGCCCAGCTGGCGCTCCGGATTTGGCTCTCGATCACCTCCTCACATCCTGCACTTTAAGTCTGATCGTTCAGACACGGGGGCGAATGACACCGTCAGACCCCATAGAGAATTACTTACACTGTAGCGGCTGTGATGTGCCGTCAAGTCTAAGCCCAGTCAACATGCTGCAGTCAATAGGTGCGAATGAACCAACTTTGTCCTGAAATCTACCTATTGATCCATCTGCCTGTCTGTCGGTCCTCTGAAGATCCACACACACATGCTCAAACTCTTCCTCCCCGCTTGTAGATTTGAAGACGCCATCTGGGCTGAGCAGAATTAATTGGGGCTCCTAATGTTTGTGACAGTGCTAATTCATTCAGTTAACGCAAAGCCAATAAGCAGAGCTTGATATCCGCGCGTGTCTGCGCGACGCCGCATGTTTAATTCTGCGGGATTTCGGTGACTGTGTTACCGCCACCTACCTTTAAACTCTGCTCTTCCGAGTTTTTTCACGAAATGTTCATATTTCACGGGAATGAATACGCTACCTCTACTGGATAAACCGAATGGAAAATAAAATATATACAGCACTGCCCTTGAAGTCACTTCTGATAAAGAAAATATGTAAATAAAGAAAAATTCAATAACGACTCGTCTGTGTTGGATATGCAGTGGAGGGTTTGAGCTCTTTCTTGAGAACATGGGGGAGCGATCAGTAGATTGTTTCAGTCTCAGAGTGTTACTACAAGCTTAACATAGCTTATTGCAAACGAAGGGATATTGCAGACTATGCAGAATCGAACTGAAACACCAAATTGAGAGAGTTTCGGTTAAAAATAATAAGAAAAAACGCCCTGGGAAAGGAACATGTTTGTCCGTTGTGGGTCGCTTTCCCCCTGGGGTGAGGTAACATGTAATTCTGCAGCCATGAAAGCATTTGTGTCTCAAGCCATCCTTCGGATTCCCATCCCATTATTGCACAGCGCGGGGGGCACCAGAGATTTGAACCTCACAAACGCTTAGCTGGGTCAGATTCTCTGCTCGGTGGCCAGCGAGTCGAGGTAGGGAGGGGGGGGGAGGGGCTCGCTGCCATTTATATCTGGTTTAATCAGTGTGGAAACGCATGTAACGGGACTTGACTCGGGCTCACATGTGCGTAAGGCGACCGCTGATCTGTAATCGCCCTCCGCTGGGGGACGCTCGCCAGTCTCCTTTACTCCATGATCTATTGCCGCCTTAACTCCCGTGATCTATTGCACGAAACTGGCAGTAACGGATGAGAATGATCTACTGGAAAAACTCTCTCATTTGTCTCTGTCACAGCTGGTGAACTAGAGGAGACATTAATGGGGGGAGACGGCAGCGGGACGGGATATAATTATGTCTCCATGCGCTTTCGCTGTATGGAAGCATATTAGATACAATAAAGCAAAGCTTTTGCTCTTCCTCTGCCTCCCCCCACCTCCCTCTCTTTCTCTCTCATCCTTTCTCTTGCTCCCTCCGTCTCGATTTAATAACCGATCTTCAATTTCCCCCCTTGCATCTCCCGGTCCTGCCGTCGCGAACCTTCTCGGTTATCTTTTACACGCCACTGCTTACTGGCAGAAGACCTTTTCTACGCGGGAAAATGTGTACTAGCATCTGTGCCACTTAAAATATTAATGCATGGACAACAGCCTGTGAATGTAAAATAATGATCAGCTAGCTAATTTTGCCATATGATATGATGATGATAATTGATATGTCAATTGCCTTATAGATTGCACATTCCGAATTGTTATTTTAAACTGGCATATGGAAGGCATCCTGAATCTCTCTTGTGGGTCCGGAGCCAACCCCCTGGTAGCTAAACCTGTGTGTAGGATAGTTAATAGTTACACACATGGAGCAATTGGGAAAATTGTTGCCACACTGGTCTGTTGTGCACACAGATGGCATCATGGCTGCCATAACATCACAACAGGCTACGGAAACCCGTGGAACGGTAAAAAAAAAAAACCCTTCTCCTCTACACAAGCCAGCCGCATGGCAATTGTTTGTGTGTTTTCCCTGGAGTGAAAAAAAGAAAACAAAAAAACGTTTTTGATGAAATACTGTAGGACAACAGTGTTTAACTTGTGCTTTTCTCACCCTCCCATTTATATTTAACTTAATTTATGAGCTTGAAAAGGGACACAAAAAAAAGTTACAATAATGGATAAAAGTACATTGTGGGAAATGTTAATGCAGGAGACCAGGGGACTTGCCATATTGCTCCGTCCCATGATTTGGCTCCCGGCTCAGATTGGTTTCGATGTCCTCTCCCCGTGGTCCAGTTCAGTAAATGCGGCGCCCTCCAGACATTGGATCGCAGCTCCGGACAGCTGGGAGCGGATGAGCCCCAGCAGCGAGGCTGCAGCCCAGACCAGCATGGACGGCCCTGGCTCGCTGTGGCCTCGCGGCTGGGCCAAACGCAGAGCGCACCTGGGTGCATCAATGCCGTGTATGTGCAGCCCGCCATCTCCCGTGCTGTTTAATGCTTCTTCTGAGGGAGAATACGGGAAAGATTATTCACTGGTATAGCCAGGGCCAGCTCTGCCTATAGGCGGGATAGGCGGTTTTCTCGAGCCTGTAAAATACCTGGGCTGCAGAGGAAGTGAAATGAGCATCAATTTCCCTGAAAATTTTGTCTAGGCCCCCTGAATAGGCAAATCTGAGCCTAGTTATAGCAGAAGTGTCTGTAGGTGACTTGGAAATCAGTTTCTGAAGACAGCTTGCACTGGGCTTGTGATCAGTGTTTGTTTGGACGGCATCTGTTGTACCAGCCCTGCTGTTTGTATAGTCCTGTCTCTCACATTTTTAGTACTGCCCCCCCCTGTCGGTGCTGTTTGTAGGTGGCGCTCTGGCCTTGGGGGAATGTTGACTTGAGTTCTCTCAACTTCTGGTTGGACGGGAAGTTCTAATGACATTAGCTACACGTCTTATGTTGTCACCCACCCTGGTTCCATGCACCCACGATGAGCTGACAGGAGAAGCCGTAATTCATAGAGGAGCCGACCTTATCATCAGCCAATGATGTATTCTGACCTGGTGAGTGACAGGAGAGGGGGCACTCTGGGGCCAATCAGCTTTGAGCCGGGGCCGTGCCCAGCCCCTGTATACGCCCCTAATCAGCTCTGGGAAAGACGCCCTGATACGGTGAACCACAGAGCCTGGCTTGGTGGCAAAGTGGCACATGCCAGCCTGACGGCGAAGCTTGTTGCCAACCGCCTCAGACTGTCACAACGGTTCAGCGAGAAGCCGACGGCAACGGCACCAACAGCCACATTAATCTCCCTTTTCATTACAGCCGGCACAGAAACGTGTCAGAGCTGATTAAACTGCTCCTCTCTCCCCCCAGAGCTGAGCGTCGTCCTCTAAGCTCTCCTGCTCCTCTCAGTCTTTAATATGCTGCTGCATAACATTTACAGAGAAAATGTACGTATTATAAAATTTAAAAAACTCTTTAATTTACACAACTATCCCCTCTCTGATATAATTTTAAGGACGCTTTAATGCAGGGGTTTACCAGCCTGAAACCCAGGGGCCCCCGCTGATCGTGTTTAATAAAGCTTTAAACCCCCCCCCCCCCCCCCCCCCCCCCCCCCCCCCCCCCCCCCCCCCACCACCCCACCCCCCCCCCCCCCCCCCCCCCCCACCCCCCCCCCCCCCCCCCCACCCCCCCCCCCCCCCCCCCCCCC
>JAODKE010000015.1:1348281-1360164 GCA_026779605.1 Mormyrus hasselquistii
CTCCTTGGGGAACCACTCCCCCCCCCCCCTTCCCTATCCACCCCCTGCAGATGGATTTTTCATTGCATTAATCCCCCAGATCAGGTGGGTTTTGTCAAAGTGTTAAACTTTAATACTGCGGGTCATTTATCTTTACAGCGAAACCCGGAGTCTGTCAGCGGCCAGACGAGCTATTTCCTCATTGTATTTGGAGCAAAGTGGTTCAGGGGAGAGCGAGAGGGCAGGCACTGATCACAGCTTAATTAAATCCTGATGTATGGGGAGGAGAAGGTATTCCAGGTCCCAGCACCAGACCATCGCGACTGCACTGCGCCAAGGAGGCAGCCTAGAGATTGTTATTTACGAAACACTTTATTTTTTGCGACACTGATGCACCTCCATCGCATTTGTGCATGCGATTGTGTATGTGCGTGCATGTATGTGTGTGTGTGTGTGGGTGGGTATGTGTGTGGGTGCGATATATTTATAAAAATCTGTGACTGTGATCAAAAAACAAAAAAATGCCAGAAGACTTCTGTTTTGTTTGGTTACTTATGGTTAAGGTGAGGGCTGGGTAGGGGGTTAAGGTTGTCATTGATGGGATTAGGGTTTTACCCATAGAAATGAATGGACGGCCCCCACTAAGATATGAGTACAGGCCTCTCACTCTCGCTGTGTGTGCGTGTGTGTGCGTGTGTGCGTGCAACCGTGTTTGAAGCAATGGGTTTGGAAGCCACAATCCTGGCAGGAGGCGATATACTTGCAGTCATTTCTTCCTGCAAAAGCTGTAAGATTGTTGGAATATCGTTCTCCCACGTATTTATCTTCATTCATGCAGATATAAGCTTTGAATGGAGCTCAAACGGCATCCTTCATGTACAAAAAATGGAATAAAACCAAATTTAATCTGGATAATGTTACAAATAAATTAAGTCCGATATCAGTGCGTGATTGTTGCCGGCATTATGATTTGTTCCTGCAATCCTTCTTGTTCTCAGTTCAGATATCCTCGGTTCATTTGTTTAGCAAACCCTCTTGGTTTGTGTTATCGTTTTATGTTTCCACTGCAACAATAGTACGTCATTCATAAGAATGGATTTAATGGCATCGACGGTCCTATTAGCATGTAAATACCAGCAAAACCAATATATATCACGTTTAAAAACCAACACATTATGATAAATGTATGAATGTTTGTACAGTTTCCGTATCTTCAGACGAGACGGAGAGTCCAGGAACCCTACAATTACAAAGCTATTCACGTTCTGGTCATATTTAGAGCATGGTTACAATATAGACTCCTTTAGAGTAACTGCAGCACATACAGTATCTATGTTTAACTTGTTTTGGGTTTTGTAAAAATGTGCCCGTTTCGTCCTGTGTTTGTGGAAAAATAAGGGATCATATTAAGGAAGTGTATGTGAATTTATATCGAATCTTTACCTGCGGGAGATGTTCGTTTCGGTAACTCGTTATTCTCTAATTCATATTGTTACCTCTAGGGTTTGTGTGAACGTGTGTGTTCTTCCACCAGTTATTTAGGATCTCATTGATTTCATACTATTAGGCGTAATTTTAATCTGAAATGCACGCCTCTAATAACATCATTGACAACAGCTGCTTTACTGGTCTTGCAAATAAACACGTTTAAAAGTTAAGTAATCATAAACTCTGTTTAGGGTAAAGGTGGCGGCATTTTTGATTTATGCAAGAATATGTGCTTGTTTCTTTTTCCTGACGGGTGTGTATGTGTGTCTTCGCCTTCTTCTTGATTGTGCTTTGACCTGTCGGACTACCCGCTGCACTTTTCCGGGCCGGTGCCAGCGACGGTCCCATCGGGTGTCACCATCCGTCACACCGGAAGCATCAACCGGCTCAGTCACGTGATCTGCCGGCGCACCCCCCACAATATCGATGGTGCCCCTGGACCAGTGTTTCGTAGCCTATAACAATGCAAGAGGAGGAGATTGCAATTTCAGTTAAATAACCACAATAACCATTTCACACAAAATTAAAAGATTTTTTTTGCGCCATATTTAATGTCAATAAAGTCATATTTAAAGTACCGTATTAAGCATACCTAGCAAGTATGATCACGGCTGTTTTTGGTTTAAGAAGTCAGATTGAAAGCTTCAAGAGAATAAAACAATCTCTATATATAAACGTAAATACCAAATTGTAAAAATTGCAGAAATTTGTCCAATTATAAGTCGTTTGGGTTGCCAGCATATTAATAACACTAAGAACAAAAATACCTTATACACAGTTACTTAGAATGGCTATGGTATTTTATACTCGTCAATTAATAACCTGGTACAGTTAATTAGACTTCATTGTGAGTAGCTATTAGTGTAACATGAGCGTAACCCTGTCGAATTAAAATGACTAGTAGGCCCGCTTTTGTTGTTTCCTGCAAATAAGTAATTAGCCTAAGTGGTCCATATTTCGATTCATTCATTTTAATGAAAACTTTAAAAAGAAGTTTGGAAGCGCAGTACTTGAATTGGCTCCTTTGCAGGAAACGTAGCTTTGGACAAAAACGTCTGATAAATAAGTAAATGAATGTAACTGTAAAAGGTTCACGCGAACAATGGCCATTTCCGTTCGAAGTGACGATCATATCTAAGCATATTAAGGCATCATTGTTGAGCAAGACAGTTCTATTTGATTAAACTATTAAGCAAGGATTTTACGACGAGAAAAAAAGACATCGTTTTTTCTCCTAAAATTTTACCTCTAAACTTTAGCATTTAAAATATTTTCCTGTTCCACCGGACTAATAATTTCATTCAGAATATTCGTGTTTAGTGTATGTCCTTTTAGTTAGTGTACACTAAATCTGTCGTTTAGCTGGATCTGGGTACATTCCCACACTTGCCAATAATAAAAAAGTCAATGCGGTTATATTATTTTTAAAACGGTGTATCTCTATGCTGACCAATTAATTGCTGTGTGTGTGTGTGTGTGTGTGTGTGTGTGTGTTGCGCACTATCCTTTGTTAAAAATTGGGAAAAATAATTAGCAGTAATAAGCTGAACCGAATTGCGTTTTGGATTAATCATTGTATATATATATATAAAATACTTTTTTTTGCCATCCATCACCAATCGTTTTAAAGTCTTATGATTTACGATTTGAAAGTGTTAGCGTCTGTAAATATTCTTATAACAATTTCCTTTTGTTTATATCACCCTACATATTGAGTTTACGCCTTAGAATCCCTACAATAATTTATTTCTAATAAAATAGTTCTCCTATATAATTACTCTTGTTTATTTTGCTGTTATTATATGGGTGTTTTGTGTTTACAATAGGCATATACGAGGATTTGTTCAAAATGTTCGAATATACCCATTATATAATTATTCTAGTTGTAATATAGCATTCTTGTAAATACACAACAAAGGTTAAATTGGTTAAAGTGTAACTGAATTATTCTCGCCCCAGTCATATGTATCCAAATAATTAGTTCTCATAATGGAAAGCGCTTACTCCGTCTTCGCGTGATCCCTTCATGTTAAAGGCGTCTCTTGGCAAACCTTGTCGCGAGCCAAATTGTACGCGCAACCTATTCCTCTTACTTGTAATCGGGCTGACAAATTTATTTACGCTGTAGGGTATTTTTTTCCATATTACGCTGACGGAAGGGGGAGGGGGCAGGTGCGAATAATGCGTTTGTAATGAGATGACACTGTTTCCTATTGGGTATTATTGGACCTATTAGCATACAGTTTAAGATATGCCGGTAAATTAGTTCTTAATTTAACGCATTATTTTCAGCCAAAACCGTAAATCACGTTCAGTCCGTGTAATAAATTTAAGGATTCTAGCACACAGAAGAAACACGATTTTTATGCAATTAATGAATAAACATATTTCTGTGATCGCGAGCCTCTAATGGATAAGCAGTTATTGAAGATGGATGGATAGATTCCTTTTAGTAGTTTATCTAATGAGTCATCTACAGACAGTGGCAGTGGCGCCACCTTTTCTCGAGGGTCGCACGGTCTGGTGCTTCCCCCTTAGTGTCACATTATAATACGACCGAATTTGCGATCTAAATGATATATTTGCATTGTCTGTCCCGCTGTAAGTACGTACAACTGCAAAAAAATGTAATCCTAATTCGCGAATACAGCGATCTTGCCTTTCCGGACTTGTGCCATTCTTTTACAGCTGTGCTACGGTCGTTTTAGAGCAGTCACCAATAAAAGAAACACTGACGGCTGTGTTCGGCCTGTCACTCTTTTCAGCTCGAGGTTTAATGCACTGTCAAGATCAGCAATCTATTTATTTTTTATGAGAAATTTACGAAAGGGTTATCTAGCAGGAATTTACAATGTATATGTTTACATTCTACTAATTTATCTGACGCTTTCATCGATTAAATTAAAGGTAGATTAAAGGACTACAATTTTATGTGAGATATTTGGGATTTGAACCCAATTCTTTTGCGTTGTTAGCAAAAGGGAGTACTTGTTGTGCTTTTGTATAACTTTCTAAGTTCATATAGGTCTAGTAAAGGCATGTTTTATGGCGAAGTTCTCAAATTTCCAAGGATCGTTTATTTAGACTACAGATACCACCAAAACAGATAACGTTACCGAGAACCATAATTCAAAACTCCATGAAAGAAATCTAAATATCACAATGGTTTAAATGTTTATAATGTAAAATGAAACATAACTGTTTGTAGTTACAAAATACGGTAGCCTGGTGTTTAGTGTAGTCGATAGGTTAATCAAACAAATGTGTCCTTTGATTCTCTTTAGTTGAATGCTAATTTTTATTTAGCCACATCCTTGTTGACATTAACTACACCAGCCCACCCCACCCCTCCCCAAAGACAAATACAACGGTGTGTGGGTTTGTTTATGTTTCCCGTGCATCCAGGTCCCTGGCCTCCATCTTTTTTTTTTATCTTAAATGGACCCCCGAGGAGCATTAGGCTTGACTAACACCGCGCCCTGGGGGTTTCAAGTGCTGCGATCCGCGGGAGAGAACGAACTACGTCGAGGTGAGAAAGCCAAGGAACCGTTTGGCCTAGTTAGGGGCTCGGGGTGCCCTGTTGGGAATCTCAGCGTTTGTCATTCAGCCGAGGAGAAGACACAACAGGTACTAAATACCGCAGAACGTGACAATGCCAAGTGCAACACGGAATGTCACGTAGAATGCAAAGGCAAAAATTCAGTTGTCGCAGATGGCGTTCAAAAGACTTCGCCTCTTTCGTAATTGCCTATATTTAAGCCCAAAAAGGCAAACATCACTCACCTTTTTCAACCCGTATTGCGTTGTGTTATCTAATTATGTATCCATTAAAAGAAATCCGAATATAAGTGCCATAATTATTTGACACATGGGCCTACCTACACTCTAAGTGGTTGTTTACCTTGCATTCTGTGGCTCTGTGATTACGGACATGTAAGGATTTGGCTCCTCATGGTTCTTAATAATAAATTTGCGAATAATGGATTAATGGCGGATCACAAAAAAGGCCATAAACTATCATTGTCCTTGCCGAAATCGGCCTACTGCAAATACAACGTGGCAGAGAGCCTGCTTGCGCAGTTACATGAAGTTAGGCGCTGCCCCGCCAGCTGAGCAATCCGGCTGCACGGCGCCCCCAGGTCCGGAGGTTACAATGAATCGCTGCAGGACTTCTTGTACAGCGCCTTACAATGCAATAAAAGGCATACATAAATTTAAAAGTGATTTTTTTAAACTATGATGTAAGTCTGAGGCGCCCACATTAAATCAAATTATTAATATAAAAATCTATATTCATATTTTAAGCCAGACTCCGTGGCTGTATCCATAATTGTCACAGTGAAACAATTGAACCTGTAATTATTTTGTTCTTCACAACACTTTTCTTAAATATACGACGAAGGCGACGACGATGACAACTACAGCAACAACAACAGCAACATTAACAGCAGCAGCAACAACAAGAACAACAATAACAACAATCACCAAAACAATAATAATACTCAATTTCATTACATAGCGTATGATGAGTATTGTATTTTTCTCCTGCTGCAATATCATAAGTTTTACGTGAAATAAATTTCCTTATTGGCAAGCCATAGAAAGAGAGCAATGACGTGAACTTGAATTTTAGCCAATACTTACCGAAACTGCGCAACAGCAACCCTGATTGTTTCAGTGGTGATCTTATCCTCCATTTAAGGTGCCCCCTTTCCTCAAATTTTATGAATCAAGCCATGAGGAAATCTGGGTGGGAAATATCAGCGGCCAATCCTTTAACAAATGTAACTAACAGCATAATTATCTAAAATTTGTCACTAATTGAACTGCTGGCCTAATGGATATTTACTGCCGAAATCGATTTTGCTGCTTTACCTTGCGCGTATTTACCTTTAGCGAAAATGTATATTTAGCGGTAAATCGCTGCAGTTTAGGGAACCTTAGGAGAATGTGTTGTATATCAGAAATAATCACGCTGAAAGCTGACCCCATAATGTTCCATATATTTTACAGACTGCATTCGTCTTGCAGATGTACGCAGCTTATTTGAAGCCCCCCCCCCCCCTCGTGTCATGTTGATATGGCAAGGAGTGCAGCTGTTTTATTTAGTAATACGGGTTAACAACTGGTGGAGACCTGGCGTTCTGAAACAGAGATCTGATTCTTATAGTTCATGTGTGGAACGTTATGGAACTTAAAATGATAAACCCGTATCAAATATCTGCAGACAATTTCTCTGACTGCTTTGATTCATTTGTTTCTCATGCAGCCAAAGGATTTGAAAGTCAGATATTAAGCAAAGGAAAGCAAGAATGTGGCTTTGAATTAACGAGGGTCCACAGACATAATATTTTTCCTTTCCCGAAACATGCAAAGAGCAATTTCACAGACCCGTATGACACTGCTGTCTTGTTTTGCTTGGATTAAAAACTTCATTATTTTTTTTATTACAATTACATATTATGAAGAAATACAAATGCAGATATTCGATGATTAATGTATTATATCTATATAAAACAAAGCGAGACGAAAATTAGAATATAAAGAAAATATTAATATCCCCGCGACCCTGAGCAGAATAAGCATTTCTACGGATGAATTGATACATGGAATAATATTTTTTATCGATAAGAATACAATCTTTAAAAAATGTTTAAAGTAATAATATTATATCCACTTACTAATTCTAATAACAATTATTATAAATTCAAATTAAAAAATGAGTTTAAAAATGTTTAACGATTTGTAACTGATGTTGTAATAATATTCAGAAGACTAATTATGATACATGTTAAGTGTGGATGAACGATGAAACTGGCTTAATTAGTCTGTGTTAAACTACCCCGGTTAAGCAGTGGTCCCTGAGACCAAAACAGTCTTCATCGTCAGCTCAAATATTCAGTCACTGCAAATGACTGTACGCCAGGAATAACAAGACAGACAAGTTAAGCGCAACAAGAGACGCGGGGAACAAGTTCGGAGAAGGAGAGACAGCCACAATGAAAGTAAAGCGCTGCAGCTCCCGTAAGACTAGATGATTGATGAAGTCAGGTGCGCTGTTTCTAATTAACGCTTAAATTAGGCCAAAGAAGACCTTTCGAATTAGCGCCGCTCCACCGGAGACCGTAAAGATCATATAAAACATGTTTTGAAAAGAGATATTGACAGACTTAGTTTAAGCATCGTTAGTGCTTACAGGATTTGAGAGAAATGTCACACCATCCCTTTCCGCTCAGAAAAGCATCGCCTTCTTAACCCTACGTAGTTCTTTTAACATAGAACTTAAGAAGGCTTCGGGACACCTACCCCAGATCTCCAGCGTGTGTATGTGTGTGTACACATATGCACTTGTTTGCTGCAAATTGGCGCTTCAACTGTATGTTAAAATGTCACTTTTTACAGCTGTCATTACTACGTTGTTATAAAGTCTAACTTTTATTATTAGGGTAATAAAGTGTACTGGTAGAGTTTTCCCCCCACTTTTTTATAAGGTTTTATAGGATTTAGCCCAGGTTGTATACATGCCTATGAAATAACTATTAATATAGTATAACAAAATTTTCTACAATAACCAATAAATTCTCATTACTTGCCAAAATTGATAAAAAATACCTATTGTGTACGACAACTTAAGTTTGTTCTCATGTACTTCTATATTCTAAGAAACATGATATAAATAAGAAATTTAATATGACAATTTTTTATTTTAATTTTTTTTATTCATTCTAAGTTCGCTTGAGGGACATCTTAGGTCATGCATGCCTGATAATAAAAATTATGTAATATTTAATTATATAATTAGCTTTTGTGTTTGATTTCTCTGTTTTTGATAACTATCTATTAGGTTAATAGGCTTACTTAAATAAAAAAAAAAACTTTATCTATTTTTGATTCTCGATTAAATCGCGTCATCTCCTGACTTGCCCTGACGATAACCTGCGATTCTCCGCTTGCTTGTTTTCAGCCTTACCGTAAGCGGGTATTTACCGTGTCAGTCGTGTTTCTTGAATAAATTATCCTTTGTTTTATAACACGCTCTTGCCGTTGTTCCTCAATGACATCCTTGTCGCAGGCACTCTCCATCCAGTGTAATAGAATCTCGTGCTGTTTTAATAACTCCCGTGTTATTTGGGCCCTGTTCTGTCCTTACATGAATGTCACCATATGGTGTTTTTGGCACGAGTGACGCTTCTTCGGAGTCCATTCATCTCTAATAGTTCGTGTAAAAGGGTTATCTATCATTTCAATCGATCATTAAATCTACGATCAGATCAAACGTCGGTACATTTTGCATCATATTCCAATAGACTTGAGCTGATTTCACGAGTCAAAATAATGCATCTAGCTGACACACGCATTTAGCAAACATAAGCGACGCACGTAACAGAAATAAGTAGTGACCAGCCTTGATTTGGAATCTTTCTGTGCTTCTAGTCCTAGAAAGACCGCGGAGCGTTTTGTAGTGTAAATAATTATTTTTTGATTCGGTTCAGTTGTACAGCTGTTGAGAAACTTGGTTCCAGGGAATTTATGTAGTCATAAAAATATATAACTTGGAGTAATATCGTCGCGCAGGACATTCTGATTTTCAGCTGTGCTTTTCTATTCTTAGGCACAAAACGAATGAATTAAAAACGCAGTCTGTCCATGACGGGTAATATTCGAATTCACGTAAATATACCTTTTTATAAAATGTATTAATTGAACAATGTTTTATGGGGTCAGAAGTGATGTCCTTAAAATTACATGAAATTGTGAAATTTTATTAATTGACGCTACACTCCACATACAGCACAATAAATAATTTAAATCTGAAGACAACGCGCCTGCATGTTTTTAAAAGAACTACTTCCCAATTTTGTGTGCACGTGCAGAGTGAAGCTGAACACACGTCTTCCGTATTAGCATTTAAGAAACGCGTCGTTTGAAACTGTGATAGAGATGAAAGGAATGTAATAGCGCGTTCGTTTTTGTTTCTTGAATACTTGAGAGTGAAAACGATATAAATTTTAGTTCATGGTGCTGATATTATTTTATAACTATGTGATTTTTTTTTTTTTTTTTTTTGGTGTTTTACACAATAAAGCATAGAATCTGAGTAGCATGCTACCTGTAGTGTGCAGTGAATAGATTGTGTATTCCATACTTTCATTTAATTGTATTGTTTGGGTGTGCTGATACAAACTAATATTACGAGCGGAAAATAAAACGAGTGATGGTACCTACCTGCTCTCTGCACCCAGCTAGATTCCAAACACTCCGGCACCTAACACTCAAGAGCGAACCTCGATGCTGAACCTGAATTCAGGTTTTAAACACCACCATTAACAGAAGGACAAGTGACGCGGAAAATTTAATTCGGGGTCCCCGCTTAACCTGTATTTTTACTCGGGCAAGAACTGAAACAGAGTTTTATTTTCGCAAAACTGAAATATCGCCGAGTTATTTGTAAGACGTTTTATAGCGTTTCACTTCTGTGTAATTCAAAACCGCGCACAAATCTCCCCTTTCTCTCATAATCATTTCCAGGTTGTCTCTGTTTTTATGGTGCATTAGAAAGAAGATGAGCTAATAAATTTAACTAACCCGCCACGGACAGTGCTTTCATGTGTTCGAGATTGTCCGAGTGTTCCTTCGTCCCATTTTTCTATCCATTGATGGAGAAAGCAAAACAGCGCCGACACGCTTCCCTAAAACTAATATAAATAATGCGAAAATTAATATTTCTGCCTTAAATGCTTGCCCTTGCCCAGTGAAACATGATGGATGCATAAAACAGCCTTTGGCTCGGCTGCGCTTCGATTAATCGTATATTCATTTCCCAGAATTCAAAAACATTCGTGATACTTAGCGTTAATAATATTGTGAATATAATACTATTTTATTGCTGCAACGATCTGGACCAGTGTCGTGTGAACTAAAAGTCAAACTTATTTTTAATATCAAATCATTTGTATATATATAGAAAATACATATAAATAGATATATATAGAAAATGTAATTTCTGTTATTACAGTGATATTGCAGTTGTTGTAAAAGCCTTTCATTTTAACAAGGTTTTTTTCAGACCGTACTGCGCTTGCTCAAACAGTGTAGCTTACACAGTTTAATACATGTAATGCCTATATCACAAGCGCGGGTTAAAAAAACAACAAAATAAATTAAAGTGATAACATTTCGGAATGTTATTTCTTGGTTCATCACGTTTGCCAAGAGATTATTTAACATCTGTTCAAAAGCTATTCACAGCGCGTTATGACGTAACTCATAGGTTTTATAAACAGGAATCATTACTCTCCCTTTTCAGTGAAATATACATGGGCAGCACGTGGTTCCCTTAAGTGGAAAGTGGAGCAGCAGATGCATAAACCTTTCAAGCCGTGTCTCGCTTTTTTAAATTTGGTAACGCCGGGGAAACTCCTCCTATTCCTGCGTCCAATTAATTAATGTGGCCTGGCCCTTTAAGACCCAGCGCCGGGTCAGTAAATGGTGTAGAGTTTCTCTAATTGATCTTCGCCCAATCAACAATAACATAAGTCGTTAGCGGTCGCTCGCTTTTCTTGTTCTGCGAGACGCTTTTTCTTTGTGGCAAATCAGCCCTGGGGCAGTACCGTTATACTTTTTAGCGATTTCAATGGAGTTCCTCAGAAGACCCGCGGCTTTCTTAAAGGGAATACAATTCTGATTCTGCTGTCTGTAAAACCGAAGTCCGGCTTGAAGAATGGTTCTTCTCGAAGATCATTTAACTTCAGAGCAGCTTTGAGCGTGCAACAAGGGGGTGAAGCGAAGACGCGAGCAGATATATAATCGGAAGTTTCTATGACCTTTTGAATGAAATATTATCTACTGCTATTAGAAATAAACATTTCGAGGGAGTACGATGACCTCAAGTAGAGACATGAAGGCAGGCTCAGTGTTGCAATCCAGCAGCGAGGAGAGGAGAAGAGGTGCTTTGGATCAACTTCCACCGCCAGCTAACTCCAACAAACCGCTCACTCCCTTTAGCATTGAGGATATTTTGAACAAACCGTCCATAAAGAAGTCGGCTGCCAGTCTCTGTCCGCCGAGAGTTTTAGAGAAAGTGACCGGATCGAGTGCCACCAGAAACGGTATTAACACTCCGTCTTCCCCGCTGTGTGCTCTGGAAGAGTTAGCAAGCAAAACTTTCAAAGGTCTGGAAGTCAGCGTTATCCAAGCCGCCGAAGGTATTCATTTTAAAAATTGTTTTCTGTTAATCGTCCATATCCGATCCGTGTCGCTTATGAAACAAATGCAATGCACGTGTATGGACTCCTGTACAGGAATGCGTGTTATTTTCCACTGGCACCTACAGCCACCGAAGAATGCAAGAGGCCCTGTATGAAAACAGCAGGTCTACAATACTCGCGTAACTGTAATATTTATCAACATTATGTC
>JAODKE010000015.1:1367092-1379411 GCA_026779605.1 Mormyrus hasselquistii
CTCATGGCAGGGAGTAGAGGGAGGCGGAGGGAGTAGGGATGGTGGGCGAGCTCGGCATGCAAAGCTCCAAACAGAGAGAACTCAAAGGCAGAGGAAAGATCTCTACCCTTCAAGCCACCATATAGCAGAAAATTCCAGACACCCATTTGCTTCTTATCACATTGTACCAGAGAGGCTGATGCCTGGTACCACAGTCATCACAGCCAGCAACAAATCGAGCAAGTGTGGGATACCTGGTGCAACAATCCGGCCACTCTGCATGAATCGCTGCAGCAAACCAGTGACTGACCTGCTGCTTCTCCACGCTGAGCCGCTGACACAGCACTCGCCGCAGGTGCCGCACCTCCGCCCGTGCCGAGCACCGCACAAACTTCTGCTGTGAAAACGCAAGTGCGACAGATCGTCACGTGGGTGCGGCCTGCGGACCGTAGCTCGGCGTTACAGAAGGCAGTGCAGCATTCGCAACATAAAAACTACATGGTGTGAAATTTAACAAAAACACGGTGAAGTCCTTCTCATTCTTTAAACTTTCTTGGGGAGCAAACTTACTTAGAGGAACAAAACCCCAGAGACAACATCAAATTTAGCAATTCTGCAGTAGTCTGTCAAACACATGATAGGGTGTAAGAAGAGGTTGTCCCAAGCAATTGTGCTATTCAAAACTATCACTCTGAACACATAAATATAGTGAAATTATACATTATGACCTGATTGGTTAAGCAGAAAGACTGAAGCTCATCATCGCTCAGACCTCTACAGCTAACTTCACCCTGTCCTTCAGAATCCTCACACTCACTGCCTCCTACTCCCCAGACCGGGATAACTAAAACAAACAGAGAACTAACAAAAATCACAGATGAGCGACTTTAAAATGTATTAATTAATTTCAAATGCAAGCTTAAAATAGAAAAAAGAAGCCTATGTGAAATTAAGGGGAAGTTTCAGCAAACCGGATCTATAAAGATCAAGTGAAAAATTAACCTGCTCCTTCCAAAACCTTTAATTGCTTGGATTGATCAATAGATGTCCATAATCACTGTTGCATACAGAGTACTCAATAATTAATAATGTAATGCAAGTACCTGCAAACTCAAAAGCACAATGATTAATCAATTTGTTTAGACAAATCACAGGAGACCTTCTGTTTACATTCCAATTACAACAAACCCCAAATGTGATCTACATACATTTCGACTATACATACGCTTGGTCACTCTGAATGAAAAAGACTGCATTTTACAAGCAGACACAAATAACCGACAAAAGAAACAAAGTGTAAAGCAAAATTCAAGCCAGCGCTGCCACCTACTGAGGAGGTGGAAAATGACAGCATGAATTAAACTGCTTTGCAACCATTACCAACATCAGCAGAATAACTAGTCATGCATCAAGTATTACCATCAGACAGAACATGAAGCTAAATCCATTATAAACATCTCAAACACCTTCGTTAAGAGTTTATGCTACTGTAAAGAAAACACAAAAGGTTCTTTGTGACAAGTCTGCAAGATTGTTTCTATTCGCATATTCATAGTTGCGGATTAACTACATGCGGATGGGCTGGACGCTCACGGCAATGCCTGCTGCAGGCTTAACTTCTTAGACATTAAGGTGGTGCTTGCTTGGAAAGAGTGACATCATTTTGTACACACTTCACTTGCGTATTTCCACACATTCACAAGAATGACTGATAAGACTAAGATGAGAAAGCATGCAAATTAACAGAGAAAAACAATTTAGAGCAGGGCCGTGTGAGATGGGATGGAGCTCTTACCCGTAGAGTCAGCTTGCTTTTTTCTCGTCCTGTAGATGACGACGAGCTGCAGAAACATGGGAAGAAACTATTTTAAAATCACACAGTTCGGCACAACCAGATACAAATAAAACTTTGGCACTGACAGGTTGTTTTAAATGGCGATATGTTCCCTGACACTTAATTGCACTACAAATGAGAAATACCAACCATATTGCATTTTTGGTGTATTCCGTTAATCAAATCAGACTGCAGTATGCAATTGTCATTTTTGAATATGCAAAAAGAGAAAGTTTTTAAAACTGGAATTTTGGCTATTAATTTGGTAATTATTTTTTTGTCTTATTTTGGACATTGAATTAAAAAAAAATGTAAGACAGATTAATATGTCAAGAAGCGTTCACTGATGATTACAATTATTTAAATGCAAAGACCAATTCAGTCTGTCTGGCTGGGTGTTCTGCACATTTCATGGTGCAATAAAATTCAAAGAATAGCTGTGTTTGTCTTTATGACCCCCCCCCCGGCCCAATCCATTAACAATGCAGGTGCAACCCAGCCCCATCACACACAAAGGACCGGGAGACGAGTTTACACGTGGAAGGCTGGGGGGGATCAATAGTTAAGCTGATTCTTTTTTCTGTAACCACAATCGATTGCTAGCCATTATTTGGTGCTGTGCAAGGTAATTAAGAAACATAATCATGGCACGGTCAATGAAGCACAGCACTGTAGAAGATTATTCACAACTATTGACGAACGACTAACTTTTCAAACAAAACACAATTATCCCAGCCATTAACATTTGGGGCAATGGGGGAACCTGACAAAGCAAAGACAAATGTGCAGCAGTCTGCCCTCCTATCAGGGTCCTCTATTCATGCTGAACCCATCTCCTACGACTGAGACCTCCATAAACTACACAGCCTCCTAGACCTTGGGGACTCAAAACCCTCAACTTTTAGGCAGCACATTGAGGAACAGATTGGAAGCATGTACTGAGCACAGCCAAAAACTTACAGCTCGAATTACAAAAGGTTAAAAAGCAACTATGATCTGACCCCATTTATAAGCATTCTAGAAACAGCAGTTTCAACTCACTCGCTGTACCGAAAGCTGTGCTTTCCGTAATGAAATATGGTTTGAAAATTCATATAATGCCTATGTTTTCTGATGCATACAGAAGTGATTTTACTTTCACTAATGCTACAATCAATAGGAAAAAGCACCAAATTACCAAAACGAAAAATCGGAGCTACATGAAATGCACATTACCTCTGTCTTTCCAGGCAGAGAGAGACCTGCTCATCATATCTGTAGAAATGGGCTTTGGAGTGGTCAAAGCTAGTGTAGGGCAATCCTGCCATGTCAGGTTCTGCATCTGAAATGCAAAAAAAAAAAAAAAAAAAAACATTACTTCAATCACTGGAACACAGTTTCCCTTTCTGCTCCAAAATTTCGTAAATCAAGGAACAGTGCAGACCGACGCAGGACACGCACCATCGCCAGAGGACTGCACAACTCGTTCCAGACCTCGGGACTGGTAGAATTCCTTTATCCTTTTGTCCTCACCTGTGACACAGAGACATGGGAAATGGAAAATCAATCGGCACCAGATCCAAAATGTCTTAGTCCAAGCAGTATAGCAGGCGTGGTATGGTTTCCAAGGTCGGATGGATAGTAAATTAAACATCACTCACGGTGTCAAAAGGATACATTCGACACACTTACTCTCCTGTAGTCCTGGAACCAGCTTATAGACAATGTCCTGCATCACTCGGTCAAGTTTCAGGTTCAGCAAGGGTTGCGTCTCATGGATTTTTATGTTGCACATTGGACAGTACTTGCTAGTCTGCAGGTATTTCACGATACAGCTCTTACAAACTGCAGGACAGGGGGAGAGGGGGTAAAAACTGTATGCAAAAATCAAATCAAATAAAAATCAAGGTCTAAACATGACCTAAAACAAGGTCGCCTATTGCACGAAATACTTAATTTTACACACTGCACTGCCTCACTTACATGTATGTAAACACTCCGTAATGGTTGTGGCATCAATGAAGTACCCAGCACACAGGTAGCAGACAATGTGCTCATTCAGATCTTTTATTTTTAACTTCACCTCCTCCTAAAAACCAAACAAAAAAAAGTTACACGTCAAAAGTTTACTCTTCGAACAATTTAAAACATCCATATCAGTGGAGTTGGTCCAGACCACTTTTCTTGCCCCTTTCTTACTCTGGTTTTAATTATAAGATTTTCTTTTTGGAGCGGTCATACAAGTGTACACTCCATCTACTAAAACGTGAGTTTAAATGTTTTGTTGCGCCTTTTGTTACGCGAAAAAACTGAAACGAAAAGGTGAACATAACTTTTGAAACCCGATTATTTCATTTAAGTAGGCGAGCACTGACTCAAACCGTTACGTACTGATAGTGAAGATCGTGAATATAAAGGGTGGGAATTAAACCATTTTCACTCTAAATGCATATTTTACTGGCAGACGGGAGAAGATAAAAGGCGCTAAAACTATATCTCGGTAACAGTAGCATGACCTTTTCTTGTTATTAATCAGCGACCAGACATGTCACGATTTATGGGTGATGCTTAACAGGCGGGCTTTCAGCGACGCACGTGCTACTCCACGCGCCGACAATAAAAACAGCTTAACTTAAAATAAATAAAAACGACTGTCCATCTTTGTAAGGACGTCGATTGGCGGAGTGCCCCTAAGTCAGAGATGTCATACGCGGGAACGATGGACGTATCACAACGACACTAGCCACTTGGTTTGGTTTTAATATTAAACATATAGAATGTTGGAATAGTCGACGACGCCGTCGAATATTCGAGAGAACGGAAAGGAGCGTCGCGCTCGCCATCCCCCGGCCGGCCGGCCGGCCGGCCACATCTCCCTCCGGCCCCGGCCCCCAGTCTCACAGCTAGGTGCACACGCCGCGCCGCCTCAGACCTGGATAATTACCCGAGAAGAATCTCTTGGAAATCACCGCGCCATTATTTTCAAGGAGGAATCGCACATACGCGCATTTCTCTCAAACCGGGCCGATTTAATTCCGGTTACGACAAGAGTTAAGTTAGTAATTTACGCATAAGAGCTCACTGCGCAGGTCTCGGCGCCGTGCGAGGCATGGGAAGGCAGAAGCGCTCCGCTCACGCCTGCGCAATTACAGACCGCGAGACTGCCGCTGTCCATCGCTGCTCCGGCTCGAGCGGACCGCGCGCGCCCTTCCCATTCCACTCCTATTTATACGCGCTTCCCGCGAGCCCAGGCCGACCGGCCGACCGCCACGGCCGCGACCGCGACTAGAGGGTGCGGCGCGTACCTCGTTTCTCAGCGGGTCGAGCTTGTAGACGGACTGCAGCTGGTTCCTCAGTCGCATAGCTATCGCGATCGGTCCCTGCGCCGCCATCTTTGGCCGGATAGGCTCACTTCCGGATAAGGAAATTGTTGTCATAACAACTAGAGCGATCGGCACGAGATGGACAGTGCACCGATGCGCAGGAATGATCCTTCGCCGCTCTGTTAGTGTGTTAATTTAAAATTCTCAAAAAAGTAACTTAGATGAATACACATCTAGTGAATCGCAATCTATTTACATTATGCTACCATTTCTTTTAACCAGTACTTTAGTATGAATTAATTCGTAGTTTTAAAACCGTTACGCAGGTTGTTACATAGAATAACACCCACTTTATTACACTCGGAGCACGTTGCAGTGTTAAAACATGGAAGACTTAATTTTGTTTTTGTAGTTAAATTAGTCGGTATATTCTACTTTCTTGTTCAAGTGAAATAGTGATGTCCTCATAAGTATCACTTACAGAACATTATATACTAGTCCGTGCGATGTTTGTGGTTGTCACACGTGTTTGCTGCTTACGATTGTGAGCACAAAGATTCTACACTATAAATGTGATATCCAGACTGACTAGCACCCCGTCCAGAGTATTCCCCATGGACGTGCACTGTTGTGCCGGCGATGGGGTGTAGTCCCCGAGACACTGAGCAGAACAAGCGTTTAGAGGCTGCGCCCCCCGCCCCCGGAAAGTGTGACGTCTGGCATTTTCTCAGGGAGCGATAATTGTGTAGGCAGGCAAAATGTATTGTGGGGTATCCCCCGGCTGCAAAAATTATATTGGGGACCACCTCCCCCACTCGGAAAATTTTATCGAAAGTTGCCGCGACATCATAGCCAATTTTTAATCAAAGTCCAGACCTGGTTAGAGGACGGATGGATGGATGGATGGATGGATGGATGGATGGCTATTAAGCGGACGCCAGCGCCTTCAGTGTTACAGTATGTTGTCATGCTGCCAGTAGATGGCAGCATCGACATGGAATTCCAAAAGTGTCGCATACGGTTCGCAATGCAAATAAATGATTTGAAATAATAAAATATATAACGTCATTACGTTTCTTTAGTCAGTAGTAATGTCCATTACAGTGACAATTACATCCTGCCTTGATACCAACTGTACCGTAATGCCGCTCACTACATATATGCTGTTTGTTTGAACTAGTCAAACTAAACGAATGCGTCGAGTGAACAGAACCACAAATAGATTTCCAACAGTAGGCTTTATCCAGTGGCAGTATTTATTAGGCACGGACTGCATGAAGTGTCTTATTATCACTACAGTTCTAATGAATAAATAACTTGCAGTTGCACTTGGTAACTTTATTTAGCCAATATTTTATATGGTATGTCATAGTTTTTATGGTATGACAGTGTGCCTTCTGGGCAGTTCTTAGTCATGTTAAAGAAAGATCTCACCTTTCCTGAAAACACAAACATGGATAGTATTGCAGTTAATTGACAGGCTATGGATAGATTTTTTTTTTTTTTACATATGACAGATTCCTGAAATAACTCTAAAAAACACTAATGGGTAGGCAGGACGTTTTAAAATGGAGAGAAAATTCTGTTTACTCGGCTGAAAGAACCTGGACGTCGATCTGGTCCAGATAATTTACTCTGGCAAATATACGTGCTCAGGTCTTCGGCAAAATGTATCTGAAGAATTGACCTGATCATTCACGCCTCAGTGAGCAATTACAGTGGTGGCAATGTGTAAGTTGTCTTCACTGCCGGCGGTTTCCTCTTTTGTGTGAACAGTCTTATCTACGAGCCCCTGCGTGGTCACCGGTTATCTGATTGACAGCACTCTGATTCCACGAAATATCCAAATACCCCGCAGGCCAGGAGATGCTGGAGATGTGAGTGTAGCAAAACACTTCAGTGGGGTAAGCGAGAAGGACAGAGGGGAAGGGTACACCACGCTTCTTTTTTTTTTTTTATTACCTCATGATGCACGTAGACAAAGAGGCTTTTCTCGCTCCCTCTGCCAGCCTGCAAATCCATTCATCGTTCT
Source organism: Mormyrus hasselquistii (assembly GCA_026779605.1). Classification (NCBI taxonomy): domain Eukaryota; kingdom Metazoa; phylum Chordata; class Actinopteri; order Osteoglossiformes; family Mormyridae; genus Mormyrus; species Mormyrus hasselquistii. Next base: position 1,374,240 of record JAODKE010000015.1, read on the forward strand.
CATCCCTTTTCTATAGTTAATCTGATTCAGACACCTGGCAGCCTAAGCTATCAGGCTGGAAAAGATGTAGGCAAATTCACTTGACATATTACAGTCGGAGGACAAAGGATTTCATGACTCGGTATTGTCGGAAAAAGAAAGGTGGTCACAAAACGGAGATATACCAAAGTGTCGCTTGGAGATAAAGCCATCGACATCTAGGTTTGCTTCTTGATGGTAGTAAATATTTTCACGGAAATGAGGTCCAGATATCATCTAGCATTCTTCTGTGGAATAAGAAAAACAGAAAAGCTGAAGTGTCATTCAGACATTTTTATCAATCAGCATCTGTTTCGCTGGATAATGTTTTGCAGTGATTACTATCATATACACTCAGTGCTCTATTAGGTACACCTGCTCGTCAATGCAGACAGACTGCTCCTCTGAACATGAATCATGTAGCTGCAACTGAATATATACAGCATGCAGACAGGGTCAAGAGGTTCAGATACTGCGCAGTTAAGCGTTAGAAAGTCTAAGACTGCGTAACTGCTGACGTCAGACGTTTCGCTTCCGGCATCTCAGAAGCAGATATTCACACACTGCAGTGTCTCGAGTTTGCAAACAAATGGCGCGATACGAAACACATCGGTGGCAGTTCTGTTGGCAAATACTCCCCGCTAATGAGAGAGGTCAGATGAGAATGGCCAGACTCGTTGAAGTTAACAGGAAGGCCACAAGTGCAAAAATAACAGCTGAGTACTACAGGGGTGTGCAGAAAGGCTCCTTTAAGACTCGTCGTAATTCAAGTGCTTCTCGTGACTGAACGTGCTGCTGTATAGCTCCTTCGTAGCGGTACCTACTGATATGATGCCTTTTACGCGTTTTTCTGTGTTGTGTTTGTTACTTAGAAATGAAGGTTTCATCCCGCTCCTTGCCAAGCTGTAAATGATTAGCAGGCCTTTGTTGTCTCGTCATCAGGGCCCTTCTGTCGTTTATCTACAGAACAAGGCGGCTTATATCCAGGACGAGAAGAGCTCGTAAGTCATTTGTCGCTCTCCTTCTGATGATGATTCATGTCCCTCCCTGCTTTCCAGTGACTCGCTGGCCCTCTGCCAGCCTTCAAAAGGACAACATCTGGTTTGGGTTTGTTAAAAGGAAAAAAAAAAAAAAAAAAAAAAAAACCTTGCAGAATACTGATCAAATAGCCTGTATTTGCTAATTACTGCCCAACAGCAATCAGCAAGCGCAAGATTTAGGATCAGTATGCTGCATTTTTTAGGTGTAATGTAAGAAGGACACTGTAAATGTATCAGTCTATATAATTATTCTATACCTTATTGTTTATATATTATTTATAGCTGTATGCGACTCTGTGCCTGTTATCAGAAGGTCGCCGGTTTGAGCCCCGCCTCAGCATGTCTGCGGGTCCGTGAGCGAGGCCCTTAACCCCCAGCTCCCTGGGTGCTGCTATGGGTGGCTGCCCTTCACAGAGAGCAAGTTGGGGGAGGCAGGAAGAGAATTTCCCCATGGGGATCAATAAAGTCTAATACTATTAAATATTTGTCGTTATGTATTTAATAACTGATCAGAGACAAAATGAATTTATCCCTCGCTAAAGAAATGGCTGTATTTATACGCCAGTGTTCTTAGGACTGTTGCGCTCCTGTGTGACTTTTGGCCGCTTGCATCTCCTGACGTGGCGCCTCCGCCCTTCATCATGACGAGCCGCTCACCCGCCTGCACCTCTCGTCCGGGGAGGTGCTGCCCGGCCAGTCACAGCGGAAAGGATACTGTCATCTTAGGTGCTGCTGGGACAATCAGAGCACACGCTAATTCAGTAATTAGTCTTTCAGAGGCATACTAATGATGGGGCCCCGGGGCCCACATCAATTGCGGGGGGGGGGGGGGGGGCCGCCCCCCCGGCCAGAAGGAGAAAAAAAACCCCAAAAACCCCACCATTTTCCGACCTCTGACCGTTGGATTCTCGACACGACAGTGTTAAATAGGCAGACGTAAACCCCCCCAGGACTGACTGCCTGTGTACCGTCCCCCCACCCTCTCCAGCGAGATGCATGGCTGCTCACCTGGAACCCGTGGCTTCCTGCCCCCCCAGCGTGGGATGACCCCGAGTCCAGGCAAACCAGTGACACCAGTGTCATTAGTGAATGGCCACACGCGCGTTTTGGGGGACACACTGTTGCTAACCATTTGATTTCATTGCTCACCTTCTTGCAGACACACAAAATGCAAGAAAACCATGAAACATGTAAATGTCATTATCATTTATGTCAATAAAATAAATAAATGTAAATTTCAGTTAATAAAAATGTATTAAAATAATTCAAATTCCATTATTATCAATAATATTTTTATTGTTATTGTATGCCTACTTAATTCCCTGTTCTCATCATACTCCCGTTCATGGCTGGAGCAGCTGTAACGAAACCAAATCTCCCCCCAGGATTAATAAAGTTTTCTGGTTCTGATTATTATTGTGTGGAGCTGATGTCAATGACGGCCCTCCAGAATGCCTCTGAAACACCCCGAGCTCCATTCTGCTTATCCACACTTGCCTGTGCCATTGCCGTGGTGATTTTACACTCCTCATACATTCTCTCTTTCATTCATATTCCAACTGCTTATCTAGCAGTTTCTGCTGATTTCCCCCCCCCCCCCCCATGTGTACTTTATCATACTGTCCACCAGGGGGCAATAGAGGAGAGGGTGGCGCAGCCTATATTGTAAGATGGTTTGCGGCTATCCTTGGTTTAGAGTTCCCTTTTTTCTTTTGTTCTTATTCTCATTTTCTCCATCGTTGAGCCCATTTCCTGTGTTTCTCAGTGGCCAAAATAGTGCAACTGGGCAATTTTGCCTGCAAGTTGGCGCAGAGAAGCCGTCCTCCAGGCTCGCGTGTCGGACAGGCTCCTGAGGAGGGCCAGCGCACGCCCAGGTGGTCCTGCCAGGTCGCTCTTTATCAACACTGAGCTGAGGACCTGTTATGGCAAGCTGAGTGAGGGCTCGCCGTGGCTCGGGGGGAGGGGGGGGGGCTCACAATGCAGTTTCATACAGGTATTTATGAGTTTTCATCTACAGCACATGAGCCTACAGTGTGTGATACACCTGCTCTGTGCTTCCTGGCACAGGCTAAACCACAAGCCTGTACTGTGTTGGAAGAAGGATGGACGGAAATCTAATTACAAGTTTTAACCGGGTGGGGGGTAGGTCTGTTATCCTCTCCAGCATGGCAGTGTATCTACAGTCAGCATTTATAATTTATTTTGTTAGCAAGCTCTGGTCTTTTACATCTGATCTGTTGGTTTATCAGACATTATAAGGCTGAGTATTAATGTTATAAGTTTGTTTAAGGTCAGGATAATGTGGTGATATTTATCATTCAGGTGAAGCCACAGAATAACATTTTTGCAGACCCTGACTACACAGAATCACGTCAGGCGAGTTTGAGGTTTTCCTCGCGGCGTCAGTCCATGTGGCCACCACAGGGGGCGCCACTGCTCCCATCCGAGTGCTGGGAGTCTGTAATCGGGCTCCGATCTTATTTTCATGGGCATTTAGGAGAATGGGGGCATAGCTGGAGAAGTGCCACCCAGAAACTGGCAGGATGATGTCCCACGGAAATGTCCCCGCGTCCCAGCGATCGAGCGCCATATCATCAGCGCACATCAAAGCACAGCCCCCCCAAGAAGATATGCAACATGTAACAAGTGCCCCCTTCTGAGATAGTGGCCGCTTTGATGGGTTGGCGTGGCTTCTGGTGCCATCCCCCCGCCTTCCGACAGTGAGGGGGGGGGGGGCCCTTTGATGGCCCCCATTGAGCCACGCGCCATCAGCAAACGCCGCTGTTTGGGAGACTGTACACCTCCGTCTGTCTCGCCTCCTCTCCGGCCTGCCCTGCATGCTGGTGCCTTTTCATCTCGCGCCGGTATCTCCGTGGGTCGCATGCGATGGCTGGTCGCTGGCTCCGATCCGGCTCCCCGCGGCCCCCTTAAAGAGGAAGCGGCCCCTTTCGTCACCGGCACCGACATCGGCGTCCTTGGGATACACTTACACTCAGCCAACGAGATTCGCTATTGTTACCGTGCCTTATGAGGACCCACCTGCACAGACATCTGTGTACCAGGCCCCCGTCTTGTTTTGGGTATGGTGTACATCCTCCACTGCTTGCGCTGGTCACGGTGATGGGGGACATGTGGACACAAGGGTGGACTAAGTTACATATAAAGCAGAAAAATAGGCATTAAAATATTCGTAAATTTACACTGAAATCGTCTTGTTTATCCATGTCATGTAGTGACGAAAACCATGTCGAATCACTGCAGACTCAAGCCCTGTCGTTATTATTTTTGTTGATTTTAAGCTTATTTTATGTGAACAGCGAGGCTCTTTTTTTTGGCCGGGCAGATCCATCTTCCTGTCATGGCAAGACGATGAAGAAGCAGGGAAAAGTATCACTCAAATGTAGGGGGTGCATAAACAGTTTTTTTTTGTGTTACACGGGGGAGTGTCCCACCCCATCACTTACGTCGAATGGAAAGCGCGCGTGTGCGTTTGTTTGCGTCTCTCCCCGGGGCAGCGAAAGCCGCGACTACTGCAGCACCCAAGGACAGATAAGGCGGCCCCGTGCGGTGCAATTAGGAAATCGTTAGGGCCATTTATCAGCACACTGGCATTAAAAGTTGTCGGCTTAAATAATTACAGGGAATCAAAGGCTAAGTGCTGGGAGATCAAAGACAGGCATTCTTGGGTAATCCTTTGGTGTTGCAAATCTTTGGTAATCTGGCTAGTGTGTCCCCACTGTTTGACATGTATTTACTGTAGAAGAGGGGATGGCGCTATCAATTACGGCCCCAGCGGTCCTGTGTTTACTTTGCGGGAGTGAAGTGTCGAGACGGCCTTGTGAAATATGGCCGACCCACCCCTCCCCCCCGAGCCGCTGTTTGCTTTTCACAGGCTAAGGTGTGTTACTGCCACGCCTTCCTGTCCGTTTGGGGGTCTTCCCGTAGCGTCTGGGAGATTAGGGGATAGGCGAGAGTCTGGTGGCCTAAGACAGTCTGTCCAGACAGTGTAAACCTGGGGGGGGGGGGGGGGGGGGGGTGTTGGGGCAGTGTGCAGATGCGAGCTGCTCAGAGGGGTCAGTCGCCACCTTCTCTCCAGGATAAACACAGTCCTCCC
>JAODKE010000015.1:1379511-1392018 GCA_026779605.1 Mormyrus hasselquistii
GGCTTCCCGTGCGCGCTGGGAGGTTTGGGGGGAGGGGGGGCGCTGGGGGGCCAAGCCGGGCGTCGCACAAAAAGGAAACCCGGGGGGGGGGGGGGGGGGGTGGCATTGTGCAAGAGCCTCAGTGACTGGCCCTTTCCTCGCTTCACCTCTGTATCGATCCGGAACGAGCCCACGGAGGGGACAGGTTTAGGAATGAAGAACATGGACACATCATGTAGGACTCACTCATGGAATGAATGTGAGCAAACGTAATACAGGATTCATTCTTCAAACGATTGTGAATCGTGAATAGAACTCTTGCATGGAATGTATTCCAACACACAATGTTGGATGGAACGATTATGAACGTACGCAGGATTCTCTCACAGAATGGATGTGCAGACGGTTGATCCATAAAAGGTTATGTTGCAGAAAGTTAAGTAGCTTTAAAATATATATAATTCATTTTTGGAAGGAGAAAGTGATGCTTGTAAACAGGCAGCATGCATCAGAAAATAACAAGTGCATTATTAGGCGGAACAAATGAAAAGTCACTTGTTTTTACACATCACACGTTTTACACATCGCTTGTTTTTGCACATCACTTGTTTTTATAACTGCTATGAAATAAGTAGCGACGATTATAATGCCACTGCACCCCCACCCTGATCTCCGGCCAGTTAGGGTCCTGCTGTAATTACAGTGTTTTAAAGGTTTTAGGGAAGGTGTGATTTGTAATTAGTTAATTTGTTTGTTCTGACAGAGACCCTGCTGGCAGATGAGGTGAAAGGTGAACCTCTGGATTGTTCATCTGGACTATCATGACACGATGCTTTGCCAAAGAGTGGCGTCGGTCCACGATTAACTCCACAAATGTACAGTTTGAAAAATGAGCTCTCCTTCAGCGCGAGATGTGTGGAGGTTAACCAGCAGTGTGCCGGGATCTCCCTGGCACCAACGCAACACGGCAGATGAGACCAAATGGCAGGAAAGACGCAGCCAAATGGGATGAGTGGGATTGAGGAGTCGCTCGCGGCTTGATTAATGACAGGCCAGTTCTGAATTCAGACCTTTAATTTCACTGCGAGGTTTCATAAGCGGGCGGATCAAAGATATGATTTGATTTAATGTCAGAGACAGCTAGGGCTGTTTTATGGCAAATAATTGCACGGAATAATTTCCTCTCAGGAAATCTCCGGGGTCAAGTCAAGTGTCAAAGTTAACAAGCTAAATAGGTGAGTGTGAAATGTCAAGTAAAATATAAGCAGAAAAAATGTTAAATTACATTTTCACTCATTTCCAGCTCTACAATTAATAGGTTTAGATTATATATTTCATACTATATATTAATATATAACATAACCTATATAGGTGTATGTGTGTGTGTGTGTATATATAAATAAAATGTATTCATGTTATATTAATAGGTTCAATTATATATATTTTATATATTTCAGTGAGTGTATTCAGTCATTTCGGTATTTTTATATTCATATAAGACGCTGAGTGAATATGTTGAATAATTCATTTTCCATGGCAGTAAGCAGGGGGGCTGCAAGGGCGTGGATACCCTACCAGGTACAGGGGACCTTTGCATAACTAAATTATAAGTAAAATTGTGTGAGAGGGGGGACCAAGGTGACATTTTGTCAGGGGGCTCAGAATTACTAGCAAGCCCCCCCTTGCTGGTATTCATGTAAAAGTTGCCGATTTTATATAAATCCTGAAAAAAAAACCTTCCTATGTATCACAACTATCGCAGAATACCTGGAGATGGCGAACCCCAAAATGAATGTTCTCTGGTGCGTACCGTGTGCAGCTATACAGCGCAGAGGAATCTGAGGACCTGCCAAACTCCCCAGTGCCACCCCCCCAGCTGGAGAATAATCAATGGTGTCCGTCGGCCTGGAGCACAGCCCGTTCCTGAAGCCTTCACTGTCATCAAGACTCTCCTGTGATCTTCTCCATGTTCCCTCCAGCAATTAGGGTTCAATTTATCATCAGGAAACCTCCGCTCCCACCCAAAGAACGACTCAAAAGGGGAACAAAGCGTTCTCGTTCAGGACGTTTCTGAGGTATAGAGCGCCTTCCAGCCCAGTGCCCATTAGGACTCTCCTGTGATTGTATCTGTTACCGTGATCTGCAAGGCGGGACGCCCCGTCTCCACATGGCTGAGACGCATATGGTCCCGGCACGAGCCATGACCCCACCCAAGCTGGCTGGCTGCCGCACGTAAAGTTAGAGTGCTGGGAACTAAAACTCATTCAGTCCTACTGTAATCCGGCGAGAAAAAATTCGTCCACGGAAAATGGACAAATCTGCTCTTCAGCTGGACTTTAAATCCTGCGCGGCTATAACAGCATCAGAATAACCGGCCGCTGAAGGACCAGGCAGACGTATAAGATGATGCTCAAAGCTAGAAACCGTGACACTCCCATTTGTGATTGCAGATGGCCGGAACTCAGGAACGTGGTGATTCCCGAGGAACCCACGTCAATGAATAATCACCGAAATTATGCAAAATAACCGAGAAAAAAAAAGATAAAGACAACTGATGTCACATAATATCCATTTGAACGATATCAAAAGGTCAAGCAATCACTATATCTGATTTTGAACTAGAAGCAGGTCGTTTATTTAGGTTAGATAGTAAATGAATAAATGAATTAAATTGCAACCACACTCTAGATTACCTACTGACTGGCGAGCCCAAACAAAAACTACCCTTATGGCTGTCTTACTCTAAACATTAGCATCAAGACACGGGTACGTAAGTGTGGGAACTAGCCGAGATGTGAAGATACCGTAAATGAAAGACCACTGCTCCATCCGCTGTTCCTGCCAGAGAATGCGCCAAGTGCTTTTCGATGCCCACAGGTGTCCTTTGCAGATGTAGAAAAGGCAGAGCCCAGTTTTCCTGGATCTGGGTGTGTCATTTGTCCCATGCCTGTGATTGGAAAGTCACTGGTTCAAATCCCATATTCAGCAGAGTGATTTCAGTGCCGGGTGCTTGATCAAGGCCCTTGAACCTCAATCGTTCAAGGCCTGGCTCACCCTGCTTTCTCAAAAAAAAAAAAAAAAAAAGAGTACGTCTCTTTGGATTCAAGCGTTCGTGAAATAAATTAAATATGAATTCTCTCCCAGTGAGGAATTTCAGGGGCCTCTGCTCTGAATGGACAGCAAGAACAAACAGGTATGCATGAACGAAGATTCTCCAAGAGCTCAGTCACCTTCCACAGCTACACAACACAAGCTAATTCACATTCTCTAAATTTCCTCACCACAGATGGACAATGCAGGACTGCCGGGATCAAAAGCAGATCCCCTCTACGGGACACACCCTGTGTTCCCTGGAAGTTCCATATTTTCTCCTTTTGACTTTTGGCCAGAATAGGTAGCTATGAAATCCAGCAGTGCTTTTCGAAAACGTTGCTCTGGATCTCCAAATGAAACTATATTAAGCCAGAATGTATCAACATGTTAATTCTCCAAGAATGTCACTGTCGATATTAATAACTGAGACCGATATAGTTTAACCTTGCATATTTCCACCACATCTTTCCAGTCTGCAATTGTTCTTCGCGTTCTTTCTGGAAGAAACTAGGCATACATGTACTGTTACCTCCGGGGAGAAAATCACAAAAACATCATCAAAGATAAGTAACGTGTGCTATCTGTCCTTACTGTGCTTGGCACGTTCTTTACTGAGAAACCCTCCCATTGTCACTAACTGTCTGCATGTTACACTAAGATCCTGGGATAACGTTATTTTGTGCCACTGTAGACCAGTATGTGGATGGTATGATAAAAGCCCACTTGACTTTGACTTGACTTGACTTAGAGGACAGTTGTTGAAGGGGGGTCAGTTGTCGAACAGACTTTCAACACACTTCAACAACTAATCCTGGTCACATGACCCTCCTAGCAACAATTCTGACGCTTATGAAACATGTCACACTAAAAGCACACAGATTAATGAGCAAATAGATACCAGATTCGATTCGCAACTGTCCCCAATCTATCCTGCTAAAGAGCGGACAGATCATGGTGGGAGGGCAGGTCTTAGCATGTGTAATTAGCAGGATGCCGCTGGCCTGCTGTCACTGTGACTCTTGCTGCTCCGCTCCCCACCAGGGGTGGGGCGGATGTCCGTCAGCTGACACGTGGATATCCGCATTAACCCCGTCAGCTGTCCCACACCGCACACCCACCCGGCTAGCGTTGCAGAATCTGGAAGCTGAAAAAAGAGCACATGGATTATTTTTTAAAGCTGATTTGTTCCTGGTGAAAGCTGTGCAGCATGTTAATTTGTTCAATGTGTGAGCTGAAGTGTTGAAGAGTGGGAATGGAATTAACTGGCAGCCGATCCCTCAGAGTCGGAGGCTGGTGAGTTTCTTATAGTCGAAAAACAAAATGTGTGAAAATGTATTTGGCTAAATGTAATATTAAATACAACTAGCAGCACATGAAATGTATATTGCATGAAGGAGGCCTGAATTATGCTCTTTGGTATTCAGCAGCATGTTACAGGCCACTGTGACCGATGTTTTTTTCCTTTCCAATCTCCAGTTCTGGGTTCCTGCATCAGAAATCCACCTCAGGAGTTTGTGGATCAGGTACCAGTCCCTCGTAAAATGAGCAGTGCAGGTGTCTGAGAAACGATGAGAAGCAGGAGGTAAGAGAGTGATTATGGGCGACTTTGAACAGCCGTCCAGAGAGCCGACACGGCATCCTGGGCGGGTCGCTGTGCTTGTGCTCCAGAGGGAAACGCCTTTACTCGAATGACAGCGGGAGAAAAAAAAAACAATCCAGCTGGGCCGATGACGTCCGACATGCATCCGTGAAGCGTTACAGACCTCCCCGCAGTCCATGCGTGTGTATATATGTGCATCTTAGCAAACTTTCCAACTGCAGCCATAAGGAAGGGTTACTTCATTAATAACAGAATGCTCACAATAGTGATACTCACAATACTCAGCCATCATACCGATTTTTTCCCCATTTTAGCCGACTGAAGTGGGTGTCAGATGTGTCCAAAGTAAGCCGTAACTGTGTAATACGCTTTAGCAGGAAGCCATTAGCATTTAGTTATAGCCATCATCCTGCAGCACAGGGTGTGGACATGTGTGAACGTAAGGGAGGAAAAATCCTTAATTTGGCGCAGTTTGCTTTGTGTAGCTTTGTCACCTCTCTGGGAGTTGACCCCTCCCATCTCTGGACCATAATTTATACCATTCGGGGCCCCCCGTGTCTCTTTCGCAGACTTTAATCGCCAGCGCGGCTACGACACGCAGCCAGGAGACCTGTCAGCCATATTTGGATGAGGTGCGCGTGTGTGTGCGGCGTATCTGTGCGGGGGGGGGGGTGGTGTCGGCGCAGCTGCGGCGTGATCTGGCAGCCCCTCCACATGACATAACTCAGCACGCGGCCCAACACCCGCAGCTGTGACCCGCTGGAATGTCGGGCCAGGGGACCGTCGACGGAGGTCAGATGAAAACATCCACGGAGACCAACACGCCCGCAACGCATGATGGGTATTTTCTTAATCCCAGCTATTTCCAATCAGTCGAGATACAGAACACCCACTAACTCAATTATGCATGTGTGTGTTTTTAATAAATGCATTTCTCTCAAATTATCACTAGAGCGGTGCTGTCTTAATGAACAGGCTGCCATGCACCTCTGGGATTTCGACATTTAAGCCGTCGTGCATGATGACAGGGATATCGCTCCATCTGCATGCTGGCTAACCCACTGCGTGCTGGCTAACCCACTGCATGCTTAGCCAGAAACCTAACCTGAATTTCACGCACTTGGCTGTTTAAGTTGGGGTCGACGAAGAGAAGCATTCCAATGCACCTGTGACGATAGCAAATAAAGCATAGCTTCATTTCATTCATTTTTGTAAGTTAAGCACTCTGTACTGGGAGGTTGTTGGTTCTAATCCCCAGAGCCAGAACCCTAGCCTGATTTTCATGTACCCAGCTGTTTAAGATGGGTTTGAGGGAGAGAAGCATTCCAATGCACCTGTGGTGATAGCAAATAAATCATTTCATTCACTAGGGCTGCCTGGGAACGCGTGGCTGGGTCCTGCCATAACCGTCCATCGCAGTTTTAGCTTCTGCGAGCCGAGGTGCCCTCATGCTACCCAATAGGTAATAGGGAGAAGCTCATTGGATACGTCCGCTGTCATTAATAACTGGGTCCGTAGGTCCTAATAAGATGACCAATAAAACAAATTATGGTCTGTTACATCTGTCCAGCAGGTGGCAGTGTGAATTAATATCACTGAGGAAAACGGGGCGTTCAACGCACCACCCACCATCAGCAGCTTGTCTGTGGGTTTTAGCGCGTTAAGATCAGCTTAATCACTGTACAGAAGAGGTCTATGTAAGCCTTTTAAAAAACGACTCTGAAATTTGTTGTGGTGATCTGAATGATGTCATCGAAGATGACAGGGCCAGTCATTATATGAGGGGGGCATCCCAGTGGGAAAGGTCACTTGGCATAGTGAATTAGAACACGTCCCTCTACATGCACACAGATATCGTAGAAGTACGGTGAGTGTTTAGGGTGGTGGGGGCCAGAGGTGGACATTTCAGGTCCAGAAAGTACAAATCCAGACCAAGATTTTGTTTCAACCAACCAGTTGAGTATCTGTAACTGAGACTCTTTATGCTCAAGTAGTTGGTTCAAAGTAAATCATGGTCTGGATTTTTACTTTCTGGACCTGATATTTCTACCTCTGGTAGGGGCTTCGGGGAGATTTGGTCCCTACCAATGTCGAAACCAAACCTACGCCGTTGGAGATCTTTGGAATGGGTTGCAATGACACGACGCCACGTTTACAGATAACCACAGCCGTCGATGATCCACACGCCGTAAGAGAAGCCAGAGGTGACCATTCATCCACATTACATCATCAGGAAGGGGAGTCCAAGGCTGCAATTGGTCGACATCCGTACCGCTCTTCGTGATCACGGGAGGCCACTAGCGGGGGACACCGCTGTGATTGGCCTTGGGGGGAGGCACAGACTTGTGTGGTAACGTGAACTGACAGACAGAAACTGAGTTGTCGAGTTTCATTTACCTCAGGCACACATTAAATGGCTCATTTCATCTGCAAGTGAATGCACGTGGCGGTCGTTTGCTTGCAAATTGACATGTTAATGCATTCAGGTACAGTATTAAGGAAATATATCTAAAAGAAAAGACTGACAGCACACTCAGAGAACTGGTAGGTATTGTAACATTTTTGTGTGCTGTATGATATAAAGACATCTCGTAAAAATACTAGCACAGGGTGACTGTGAGCGTGGACAGTATAACAGAGAAACACCAGCCATAAGGCAGGGCACACCTGGATTGGAGTGTAGCGTATATAATACCATAAATAATATGTAATCATTTACTGTATCAGTACTACACTAAACAAACTTGTAGTGCCTAAGTAATTCTTCATTTAGTATTAAGTGCTTTTGATATTTTAGAGAAGGGTGAGGTTTTTCTTGAAGAGTAAGAGAGGCGGCCAGTGGTCCTCGTTGTGGGCAGAGTAATCCCCATTACAGGCAAAATCTCTTTCCCATGGCTGTTAGAGCAGCAGCTACCACTAAAATTAAGTATTCTGTGTCTGGAGGTTGTTGGTTCTAATCCCCGGAGGCAGAAACCTAACCTAAATTTCATGTACCTGGCTGTATCATTTGGTATAACTGAATAATCACATCATTTAAAGATACCAGTTGAACAACAAAACCATAAACACAAACAGAAGATGTTAGTAAAAGATATGGCAGCAGAATGGAAAAGTTGCCAGTTTAAGTCCCAGAATGAGGCTCTGCAATCGTACCCTTCAGCAAAGCACTTAGAATAAATTACTCCAGTAAAACATTCAGCTGTATAAAAACTGCAAGTCCCTTTGAATAAAAATGTCAGCCGGTCGACTGTATGTATGTAAACATAATAAATTTGTGTGTATAAGGAAACTGAGAGAAGCACTTGGTCACTGTTCAATTTCAATTTAGTAACTAGTCACAGATTCAAATGGCGAGATACGAAAGTACGACTCCGGTGTAGGGTGTGCGGTGTTTGTGTGAGAACGCAGAAACGGTAAACAATACTTTATGATGAAAATATAGCACGGGGCACTTTCCAGAGAAGAGTCTCTTCAATAGCATAAACATTTACGAAAACAGAGACGTCGTATTCGTCTTCCTCCAATCACCGTAAAAGACTTCTAGTTTGACAGAACAAATTCTAACAATATTTTACAAGGCACAATAAAAGGTCTCACACGTGGGAGTTGTACTCGCAGACTGTCACACGTGGAGCGAAAGGGACGGTATCTGAACCTGGACACTGTCACACAGCTACAGGTCCAGGAACGCCGCGAGAGTACCTGGTGCTGAGGAGCGAGCGATGAAACCAGTCCTGGGTTTTCAACAGATACAAATGAAACTGCCTTAGTTTTATTGGGTGATGTAGAGAACGAATGTCCCTGATATAACTAAAAGGACTAAATCGGAGGTACAAGCACATAGGTAGTCATCTCAACATCCTGAATGAAAACTTGGATCTTAGTCAGTGACACTGATGTTGAATTTACATTGACATCTTTAAAATACTGTATCGGAAGGTGACATGGAAAATTTGACAAGATTTAATAACAATAAAAAAAGAAAACGGAAGCTATTATCTGCAGCTGGTAACTGCAAATTGCTGGAGCTCCTGATGGTCAAGACCTTCCAGTAAAATGGGCACCTCGTACAAACGTAACAAGACTACTGGTCTTTCTCACCCGTACTTTCCCGGTGACGTAAAAAAAAATAACACGTAAATGCATGTATTACTTCACTAACATGTTAGGGTGCATAAGACGCCTAACTCTGTGGCTGAAACGAGCTTGGTTTATTAATCTTATTCAGAAAAAAAGCGGAAAAGAAAACTACGCTGTAGCCTCTGTGACAGAGGGATCTGAAAATGAAGTACACGCATATTAGGGATTAGCTTCAACAGGCAAGCGCCAACTGATCGCAAGTAAGGACGCCGGCTGGGTTTGTATCCCGAGAAAGCATCTCCTTTTTAAGGGCACAGAGGAGCTATATCTATTACCACGATCACTCAGCTCGCCCCCGAAATACGGCCTGCCACATGAAATGACATAAAACGGAATTTTCTAGACGTAAATAGAAGAGCTCTTAGTTCTAAAGAAGAAAGAAAAAAAAAAGAATCTCGTTTCCATCCACGAAGCCCCGCATTGTTTGAATTCCCTCTGCCAAAACAGAGGAAGCGCAGACTGTCTCAGAAGGAACCGCCGTGACCCATCACATTCGCAGTCGGTTACCAAAAAAAGCCCACTCTCCGTATCTCCACCAGCACCGGCCCCTCAAAATACCACATGGAGAGGGACGCCGGACCCGTTCCCTATGAACTCCCGTCACTTAACATTCCTTTCGTTCCGTAGCTTTGAGGTTCTTCCACAGGCATCTTCTCATCTCAAAACGAGTCCTGTGCTACCTGCCATACTTTACCACCTACAGTCAGAGCAGTCACGACCATTTTACTGCGAAACCAAGTGATGATTATCAGAATAATACAGATATACAACAGAAAAAAAATGACCAATTCAAATAATATTGTAGCATAGTTACCCAGCATGCTTTGCAAAACATCTGTCAATTAGTGTTAAAGGTTAGGAAGAGGTTTCATTCTTTAATAAATGTAAAATAAATGCTGGTTTTATTTTAAAGAGTTAATTTAAGTGTTATAAACCGGGTTCTAAATAGTAATCTGTCAGTTAGCTGGTTCACCGTGAATGTGAGTTACATTCAGATAACAAGTCAAGCCCCATGCTATGTTGGTTGTGGGGTGTGACTTGTCTGTTAAAGATCGTTGTGTATGTCAATAAGCTTCTGAAACCCTGTATCTGAATGGAGACGTTACCTGGTTAAATTCCCTATTACCTGCTGAAGTGCAGGACTATGCTGCGAAAAGTCAGCCTACATCTGTTCCATGCTAAAGAACTGGCAATGCTTGGTAGGAATCATTAAAACTCTTAAATTTATATATAACTTTAAAGGTGTTAGTAAAACTTGAACGCCATGCTGTATTTTATGTTTGAAAGAGAAACGGCCTTGTAAAATATTTTCTTGAGTCCAAGCATGAATTCCTTATATGGAATGTTAGGGGTAAAATATGACTGAAGGCAGATACAAGCAAGAAAGGACCTCAGATTGCAGGCTGGGTGGGATGGCTGTGAGCTGTCAGTCACAGGTTGGTTTACCCCAAGGGGATGTGATGATGAGGAGGGGGCTGCAATCAAAACCACTGAAATGATGGTGAACAGCTGAATGCGGACCATAGCTTTTTATAAGTATCAGATAATGTCATATCCATAAAACGCTAAATTGAATGTACTGTGGTGGAGAACAGACCCCCCCAAATGTTCCAAAAATGGCATTTATTTCTTACACATTACACATACTAGTGAGTATTGCATTGGGAGTATTGAATATGTGTATTGAGTTTACCATTGGCATTTTTCACATTTGAGAATCAACCCCACCTCACCTGGCTGTTATTATCCATTGAGTCTAGGTTATAATAATGAACTGTGTCTGGGCTGTAATAATTAGCACAGTTCCTCAGTAAGTCTCCATTTAAATGTGGGAATAAATAGTGTTATCGCCATCTTACAGAGAATAGGGGTGTGACAAATAAAAAAAATGCATGACTGAAGGTAAATCAGAAGGTAAATCAGGGGTCCAGTCCCATTGTTTGAAATATGTCTTTCAATCTCTTATCTGAGTCATGTAATTTGGAGTAAACTCCTTAAAAGGCTTTCCTGAAGGATCTGCCCTATCTCAGATCTTCCTTCTGTTACCTGGACAGCATGCTTTGGTTATCATATCAAAAAGTGGGTGGGAATTAAATAAATATTTTGACCTTTTCATAAAATAATATTAACATACTTGTCTGATGACCTAGTTTTGGCAGAAATCCTTGTTAAAAGGTTTTGGAAAACAGTTGCTCTCGAACTCCCTCGTCCTCCAATCAGCCCGTGGCGGGTCGACTCAGGACCTTAATCCCTCAGACACAGGCCTCATGTCTTATGCTAAACCTTTGGATCGTGTTTCTGGAGACATGGAGAAACAGACCGCGAAAGCCAACCAGCCGCGTGGTGAACTTCTGAGGCTATGTGAGTGTGTGGCAAGCAGATCCCAAAAAACATCTTGTTTCGAGCTGAAGGCATTTGATGTATTTTTTTTTCTTCTTTTTTTGTAGATTGGATCCTCTCCTATAACAAGCAAGAGAAGCGATAGAGAACTGAATAACACAATAACTATAGAGAATTTCACACAAGTAGTACAATTAATACTTATTAATAAATCTCTGTTTTGTTTTATTAATGTATCATTGTTTTATGCCATTTGCAATTCAGCTTAAAGGAGAGATAGGAAAATTTTATAGCATCCAATGTGGTTCACGATTTCTATGGGAGAAATCTACTTTTTTCCTTAAATAATGAACTTTCATTTCTGTATCTTGTTTTCTGGTATTTGGCACATAGCCAGCAGCTGACAGCTCTGTACAGATTCCAGTCATTGTCTCACCGGCACCTAGATGAGGGATTGCCAGCCCAGTGCTCCCAGTGCTCCCAGGGACAGAGCCCGCTGTGTTTGAGGGGCTGCCATTAAACTGACACCTGATTCATACCTGAAACTCCCGGTCACATGACTTTGTAGATATAAAAAAAAAAAAACTGCAAAAGAATGAAGATGTAGATCCCTGAGCTGCCCTACCTCAGCTGAGCGCCTTACATTCTCTACCATGCTGCATTTCACTGCATTTCACTGCTACATTCCAGTAATAATTTTGCTGATAGTACCTTCTAAATGATAATGGCAGTCTGTTTTTTTTTTTAGTAAAATACTGTTTATCCAGCATATTTTCACAACGATGCATTAACTACATGCTTTATTTTATGAAAGCTATGCAGCCATTTTAATCCAGTTTTAACCAGCCTTTCACCCAAATGATGCAAAGGGTTTTAACTGTTGTTTTTGTATATTCTGGGCGTAACTATACACAGCCTCTGTCCCAGTTTCAATAGGGTTACATCCCGATGAACCTGTCGTAAGGTGAAAATGTCGTAAGGTGAAAATGGCGTAAGGAAAAATTGGCGTAAGGCAAAAATGCATTTTGATACAGCACACCTAACTTAACAAACATCATAGCCTAGCCTACCTTAAATATGCTTAGAACACTTACATTAACCTACAGTTGGGCAAAATCATTAACACAAAGCTTATTTTATAATAAAATTTTGAATATCTTGTGTAATACATTGAATAATGTATTGAAGGTGAAAAACATTTACTCATCGTAAAGTCGAAATATCGTAACATAGACCATCATAACCTGGGCAGTGTCAGGGTCGGTCCCTGTTGTCTCACTGTGTGCCTTCCCCGTTTGACCAGCTAGCGTTGCTGGTCATCCCGTCCTTCATGTGAGTCTTTGTTTTCCCCTTGT
>JAODKE010000015.1:1392118-1404978 GCA_026779605.1 Mormyrus hasselquistii
CATCAGGAGGAAGAAGGCAGAGATCTGATGGGACTTCATGATTCCACTGGACGTTTGTGAAGATCAGCGTCGCTTCTACAGCTAAACTGAGGCCAGCAGAGTCGAACCACGAACTTTTAAAGAGGTTGTGTGACAGGTGGTGGAGGGGGTGGGGTGGAAGGAAGATTAAAGATAATACAGAATGTTTGTCAGTTTCAGAGTTCATAGACTTACAAGATCATGTAGAAACACACAATATATAGATGTAACAAGATGGACAGGTTCACACAATTCGCTATTTCGAACTCTCAATTTTTTATTTAAATTCAACATTTTGGTTATTTGTGTTCTTGCCTATAGAAAATGTGACCACAGAGCCAGAAGCTGGAGTGAAATGAGTGCGGAATAGGGCAAAATGGTAACAGTGCTTCATATCAAAGAGGTAATATTCCACTGCATTCAGGGAAATGACTAGTTTTCTTTGTTATTGACATGATGGCAGGAAATAATGTTACAAGAGAAATGAAGTTAAGCTGAAATGTAAATTTCAGAAAGTCGAATTTAAAGAAGGTTCGGACCACTGGTAGAGACAATGAGAGGTTGAATAAGTAGGTTAGCAGTTTTGTGGCAGTTACTGAAAATTAGTAATTATTTCTATATAGTCAATGGAGGTTCTGATCAGGGCTCTCAAGAGATTGAACAAGGAGTCTGAGTGTTTGGGATTGTGGGTGTCCTTAACATCAAGATCCCAGCATTTAATGATTTCTTAGGCACAGCCACCTGTAGTGTGTCTGTCTGTGGGGAGAATTTCTACCTCGGCAGCGACATTTATGTCACTGCTTATTCTCCCTATGAAGTCAGCAGACAGATTGGAAGAGCATGGGAGGTCATGAGGTCGCTGGAAAGGGGCGTGTGGTGATCCTGATATCATTGCAAGAGGTTGAAAATCCATGTCTTTAGAGTCCTGGTTCTCCCTGTCTTGCTGTATGGCTGTGAGACATGGACGCTATCCAGTGAGCTGAGATGAAGACTGGACTCTTTTGGTACTGCGTCTCTTCGGAGAATCCTTGGCTACCGCTGGTTTGACTTTGTGTCGAATGAGCGATTGCTAGAGGAGTCCCGAATGAGGTACATTACCTGCATTGTGAGGGAGCGTCAGTTACGGCACTGCGGCCATGCGGCGCTTTTCCCTGAGGGTGATCTGGCTCACAGGACCCTCATTGCTGAGGACCCAAGCGGCTGGACCAGGCCGAGGGGACGCCCACGTAACAGCTGCCTGTGGCAGATGGATGCCCATTTCCGGAGTGTGGGACTGGACCGTGTGTCTGCCTGGGGGGGTTGCTCCTGAGGAGTTTCGCCGTGTGGTGGCACATGCTCCCCAACCTGACTAAATACGAGAAACATGTACTGTAGTACTGAGCAAATTCCACAAACATGCTTTTTTTTGTTAAATATGCACCTGAATAACAGACTTTTACTACAAAACATTACAAACTATTACATTTCAAAAAATGTTTACATAAGTTTTCTCTTCAAAGTAAAGTTTTAAGTATTGTACAATTTTTTTTTCTGTTATATCAGTTTGTCCTGGCACTTCTGTGGGCTTGTATGTTTCCAGATCTGAAGGCTGCATCCCATGTTTTGAGACATCCCGTCAGGGTTTGTGCCTGTTGTCTCACTCTGTGTTCCTCCCCCGTTTGAGCAGCAAGCGTTGCTGGTCATCCCATCCTTCATGTGAGTCTTTGTTTTCCCCTGTTCTCTGTTGGTCTCATGGTTCAACACGTCGACCAGCCAGGTGTCTGTGTTCCCTTCTGTCCTGTGTTTGAATCCCACCTCCTCTGCTTTTGTATTTTGGCTCCCTAGTGCTTCAGTTGAGTGTTTCTAGTTCTTGTGTCTGATTTTGTAGTTGGTTTTGGTTTTGTCCCTTGTGCCCTTGCGTGTGTTTATACCTGTCTGTCTTCACCAGTGCTAGTTTCTGTTTCCCTGTTCCTTGGTCTAGGTCTCTGTTTCCCTGTTCAGTTAATTAGTTTCACCTGTTGCCCGTTCTTGTTCCTGCCCTTGTGTGTTTTCCTGATTGCTCGTTGTCCTGCACTTTTCCCTATTGGTTAATTGTCTGTTCACTCCTGCCTGTCATTACCTTGTTCAGTTTTGTATTTAAGTTCCTGTCTGAGTTTTCGTCCCCAGTGGTTCATTGTTTATTGCTGGTTGTTTGAGATAGTTGGATGTCTGCCTGTAGTCTGCCTGTAGTCTGCCTGTAGTCTGCCTGTAGTCTGCCTGTAGTCTGCCTGTAGTCTGCCTGTAGTGACCCCATTTGTAAGTTTAGTCTTTGTTAATCCCTTTTTAGTTTTTGACCCCTCGTGGTCCTTTTGGTTTTGTTGTTTTTGTAGTGTGTTCTGTTTTGTTTAATAAACCCCCGTTTTCGTGTTCCTGGAGCCACCAGTGGTCGTCCACCCTTATTTTACCTGTACCATGTTCGCGCCCGGATCCGTGACAGGGCAGTGTCTTTATTTATATAGGGTCATCATGCAAAGCATGCAAATGAGGCCCACTGGCAGCCAATGAAATCCCTTGCTTTTTCTGCCATTTTGGCCACTGTCCTTTCCACATGGGGGGGAAACCGCCCAGCCTCACGCATCTGGGTCATCAAATAGTAAGAAGGAAAAACAGTGATCTGAATCAGTGGGCTTTGGACTCTGTGATTACTAAAGCCCTCCAGTGACCCCATAACGGCACTGGGAAGTCAGTTTTCCAGTATCTCCAGCTTGATGATGTCACAGGATGCCGTGGCAATAAATCCGCTCATCGGAACCGACAGGATATTAGCGATCTTCCGGGAATGAGACGCTCACGCGGCTTAGCGGGTTGTGTTAGTGTAGCCATCGCTCTGACAGCAGTGTGTCTAACTGTGGAAAGAATTACTGTAACATCAGTGGAGCGAACAAGTGTCCAATCAGCAACAGCAGGTAATGATTACCACGTACCCTCTGTTTCGGTCTCCTCAGTCCTATTATATCCTTTAGATTTCACATCATAACACTCTTTTGACTCTGTTTATTATACATCATTTATATTGAAATTTCAGAATTCCTCAGTTTATTTACTTGTGGGACAGTGTGTGGCCGAGTGGGTTAGCATTCTATGCCCATGATCAGTAGGTTGCTAGATCGAGTCCCATATCAAATGCCACCATTGGGCCTCTTTAGAAAGGCCCTTAAAACCCGATCACTCCGGACATCTCGGCATGTTGGCTGTCCTTGCATCGTGCCTAAGCTTGCTCACACCTGCACGTGTGTCTGTATGCCTCACAAAGAGCAGGATGGAACAGGCAGGAAGACGATTTTCCCACAGAGATGAATAAAGTATCACTGTTCTATTTAATGTGTTTTCCAAGCTAACGCTTTCCCATCCAGCAACAATGTTCTTTTATTTTGAGCAACCGTGGCTGTGATCGTAGTGGTTGATTTTAACGGCGCGAACTTGCAAGCGGGCAGAGTGATTTACAGAGACGCGAACATGATTACGGCCCTCCCGAACGAGGAATGAGTACCCGGAGGGGGGGCGGAGTGCCTTTCGGAGAGCTGTGATTCAGTCTGCCAGCTCGGATCGCAGCTCGCCCCATCGCGCCGGTGCAGAGGTCCTCATAACCCAGCCGAGATTAGCGCCGCCTCGGCCTGACGACAGAACCGGCTCCCGATGACGCACCCGACCGCGTCGCCACCTCTCAGGTGCGTCAGCCGCGAGCGTGGGAGACGCCGGGGGCAGAAGGCCCCGTCCGATAAGAGGCCAGCAGCAGCTGAGAGCACGTGTGCGCAAACACCACACCCCGCCGTCTTCAGACTGTCAGGGTGGGACGGGAACCCAGAGCCTTCCGTGTGCGGACGAATGCCGGGCCGTGTCTGAGAGGAAAACACCTCCAATCACTCCACAGGCCTTTATATTTTTATCGTCCTTTAATTTTACTTTTGCTCAATCTGGTGTCCTGTTCATGTCTCAATATTTATATTCAATGTTACTTTTATTTTGTATTTTGACCAAAAACAACGATATTTCACCTCGGCGTAAGACCCACGCATCATATCCCTGAAGTTGACAATAAGCATACTTTGACTGAACTTTGATTCATCTGTTTTTTTTGTTTGTTTTTGGTAATGATCTGCGATGGAACCCCATTCCTGCCTCATACCTGTAGCTTTTGAGAAAGGGCCATGACCCTGCAACAAGCAAGTATTGAATATGGATGAATGGATATTTTTAATTATTTTTTACATGTTTTAATTATATCTTTCTTTCGATTAGGTCTTCCCTGAGCACAATCCAGGACGGAAAAAGTCACATACAATACATGCACATTTGTGTACGTGAGAAACAAACCCTGAAACTGGACGGGCTTCCGCCCCAGCGCGATGTTTCTGACGCTAGTCGATAACCTACAGCGATCCCAAGTCATACGCACGACATAAAAGTGAAATGACTGTTATGTATTAGTGATTAAATGTCTCCTCTTAGTACAGTGCATATATAACTAGTGTCTATAATTCATAATAATGGTAAAATTCCCACCCCACCCCCGATGATAACGACGCATAACAAAGGTCCGGAATATCTGAATATGAAGCCCTCAAGCTTTTATATATTATCAGGTAATTAATGTGTGATATATTGAAGTATAAGCTATAACTTATTTTCACTAAGGGCATTATATGCAAAGTTCATGATTCTTGCATGTTTTTAATGTGGGAGCATCAGGCCGCAGACGACTGTCCTTTTCCGTGGATACAGCATCACCTGCTGCTCTGGTGGACCAGCCGGAGCCAAGCCGGCCGTGTTTGCTTAATCCCAGCAAGACATTTTGGACCCTAGACCACCATTTGGGGGTTGAGTCATGCCCCGCAGCTCTCTCTCTCTGTTTGTGTGTGTGTGTGTGTGTCTGTGTGTGTCTGTAGTTTGCATGTTCTTTCTTATTGTTTGGGTTTCTTATTATAGTCCAAAGCAGAGGAAGTATGAAAACACAGGTGCCGGTCGGTACTCACCTTGTAATTCACTACCGGTAAATTTGTATTCATCGGGAACTGACTCTGTTGTCAAGCTAATATACAAGAAACGTTCCCAGTACTCTGAAAAGAAAACCAAAGTGCTATCAGAACTATGTACCGGTGAGTACCAGCCCACTTTAACCACTGGTCCAAAGATACACAGCTTGGTAAACTGGTGTTTTCGAACGCACAGTTAGGCTGCATTCAACCGTCACAGCACAAGAGTACCTGCTGCTTCAGGTATATTTTGATGTGCTACGTTACATTTTTATGGATAAAACCTGATTCACAGTCAGATCTGTAGGCTTCAGTATGGAAGGTGAATCGCTGAGAGTTTACAAAATGAGTTTGCGCCGTCGTCACTGGGCTTTTCCCAGTTTGATATGTAGCGCAAACCAAAGCATTGGCTTACGGCTGCTTATCGAGTGTCGCATGTACACCGTCTGCAGAAATGCTGTGAGTACATGAAAGACGCCCATCCAGGCTGCCGTAGCGCACGCGGTCAAGCACGGATCGCGTATAGCTAGTTTAAAATTTTTGACGTTTTTAAATATTTAGGTGACCAGCCCACCGAAATCTCAATACGTAGCCTTGTCTGAAAGACGCTACTTGAAATGTTGTCATTTTTTAAAAGCAGAAAGACACCGCAGGTCTGATGTAGCAATTAGCCGGTGGCTCATGGCACCATATGCATTACCGTGAGAAGCGTAGGCTCCATTAATGACTCACTTACGTTTTGTAAACATGAGGGAACGCTGTTTCCTTCACTCCATTTTGGGGCAACATCAAAGGGTCTCCTTGGATATTAACAGCTGGGACATACGGTACAGCGTCTGTGTGAAATAAGCCGTTATGGCGGCACTTTCATGTCAGGGTGAAAGAGCATCGGCGAGTCCTAAATCAGAGATAGTGTGCGTGCGTGTGCGAGTGTGTATATGCGAAACACATTTGTGAAATATGTTTATCTTATAGGCACAATGTTCCCTCATGACCTGAGCATCGCGACCCAGGCCTGACCCCGGAGACCATTTCTGTCATGTGGGGTTAATCTCTGCATTAGCGTCCAGTCAGCACCTAAGTCATTTTGGGTTTCCGAATGTTATAAGTAAATTTTTAAAATATATTTGTAGCGTGGAAAAATAAATTGCAGCCGCAGATTCTATTTCCTTGAATGTCACCCGAATGCAGTGGACACATCAGCTGATAATGATCTAAACATCCATATGTCAACGCTAAATGCGCGAACGACCGAGTTGAATGGTAATGCCTAGTTTTTTAGTTATCTTAAAGAGAAAACTATGAAACTGTATCAACAAATTGATTTTTAGGAAACAAAAAAAAGGAAGGAAACGAGGCCCTTGGTGGGACACAGTATGTCGATATCGTCGCTGCTGAGGAGTGACATGGAGGATCAGATAAGAGTCAGTGAGGGAGCCAAACCCTGGGCGTGGCGAGCTGTACTGACAAGCCTCTTCCAGAGCCCTGCCTGGTCCTGACTAAGTTAGTTAAAACTAGCTTAGCACTAACTCATAACGTAGCACTAAAACTAGAATAAATGAAAATTCACTGGAGAATTTAATGAAAGGTGTTCAGTTGCATTACTACCAGTACGAACCTACTATACACCTGTAAAAAAATATTTGTTTTGTAAAAAGACACACGTTAAAAACTGCTTCCTCTTGAATTTGTATGTTTTGATGCGTGGTTTGAAGGAGAAATTTTCTTTCCTAAATCGCATTCTCGCTGCGACGCTCGGAACTGCCGGTGCATGCAAGCAGCGGTGTTACGGACAAGTGGCCACCATAGTGAGCGTCGTCGTTCGTGTTTGCACCATCACCGTGTTTTTTTCCACGACTGTCACGTCTGCGTGTTCGGCTGGTGGATCGCGCGGTTGCGGCGGACACGGAAATGGTGGACCACGGCGCATACCGAACCGGAAAAGTGATAGGAATTGTCAAAAATGTCCCATGGAAGTCTACGTGTCCTCTCTGCCCAGATCAAGCTGCCTGTCCCCGCTCTGAAAGGTCATGGACGTCCCGTGTGATGACTCAATTTTACCTGTGAGTCTCTAAACATCTCGTCAGGCTGCTACCAGCCGGATGACAGGGCTAGAGTGTTGATCGACCGCGTAGCGCATGCCCGTGCCTGCACCCGTCGCCGCGGTAACCCTGCCGGGAGCATGCTCTGGGCCACCCTCAGAGGCGATCTGGTTCGCAGACAAAGGCCTGTGTTCGACTCCCACTTTTTTTCTAATGAAGGAAGGCGAGGAGGAGGAGGAGATCGCCGGGGACTCACACCGTCTGAGGAGCGGCAGCTGTATCCGGTCAGCGTGCGGGCCGACGGCAGAGGCTCCCACACCCCCCTGCCCCCCAGCGGCCCCTGGGGGGGAGCAGGAAGGGAGAAGCTGGCTGCTTTCTTACATCCATTAGCAAGAAGAGCGTGTTATTTTACGTATCAGGACTTGGATGGACGAAAACAGTGAATTATTCATGGGTGTCAGTGGACGTGCCAGGAGGTTCGCTCACGCTGAGGGCGGCGGGCGGGCGGGAGACTCCAGAGGAGTCCGCAGGCCCGGGAGCTGTGGGTGGCCTGGCTCTCCCCCCACCGCCCCCCCCCCGTAGCACCTTCCTCCCTCTCCTGACATGAAAGCTGAGAGGCTACAGTGAAGTTGCGGTGGGTGGGGGGGTGCGAGGGCAGACAGGGCTTCTCAGCAGGTCCACCGGTGACCAAGTCTGTCACGAAAAGGCCCAGTTTCAGTGCCCCCTAACTCATCATCAGGGTCCAACCTACAGCATAAAATGCTGCTGTTGCAACCAGAAATTAATCTGGGCCCCCCCTACAACTCAGGGCCCAGGGCCCAGGTTAGCTGGTCATAAGTCCGGCCTTGATAGGGCACTGAAGCCCCCTGCTGTATTTATTGTTTATGTACACACTGCACTGTATATAAGCCCTTGTATCCAGGCCCTTGTCCCACACTGTCCCATGTTTTGTACTTGTTTTGTACACTATGTGTCACAAAAACCCTCCCCTTGTCACTTGCTGTCTATATGTCACACTATGGTCCAGGAGGAACGTCATTTACCTGTATATGGATTGCATGACAATAAAGTCCACTTGACTTTGACTTGACTAGACTTGACTTGGGTTGAGCTGACTTTTAGGGTGCCTTCAGAGGACCTTCATGGGGCGAAGGTTGCTGTTGCATGTAAGCAAGGTGAAGCCAGGATAACAGGGCCCCCGCCCGCCCCCAGCTGTTACCATGGATTCCATGGCTGGGGCAGAGATGACCCTCATCAAACCCAGAGCCTCCAGCCCGCATCCTAATCAGCAGAGACTGCAGGAGGCGGTACAGTCACAGCCTGGGCTCGCGGCGTCACATGGCACGGAAGCGGGTCCAGGGGGCCTCTCGCCGACGGTAATTCCGTGCGAGAACACGAAAATAACGCTATTGAAGGCATAAGCGGAGCGGGGAAAGCGAAAAAGCCCCTAAAAGCTAATCATGTGGTGCAGCTGCTGGGAGATTAAGTTACAGGAGCGTGGGTCTGTGCGCAGATTACCTACACGCCCTCGGCCCACGTCCAGACTCCAATAACAGAATATGAAATCGTACTGCGCTCCAAGTCAGCTTATACTGCTGCTCTGCTTCCACGCGCCATGATAATTACCATTAATATGAGCGCTAAACTTTCAGCGTAGCAAACGGAATAGAACCAACTCTGTAAAATACAGCCGGGACCATGTGTCCACTGATATAGCGAATGTGTGTGTGTGTGTATGTGTGTGTGTGTGCACAGAGATGTAGTAAAATGGGGTACGAGGTGTGTACTGATAATCAAAATATGCCGTTATGTTTAATGCTGTTGAAAACAATATATAACACTACTGCACCGTTATGCTCTATTCAGCCATGTACTGTCTCTCTATATTTGTGCTATCGTTAATTTTTATAATGCGTGTCATTGGCGAAGAAACCGCACAGGCTTTTGTTGTACATGTACGATGAAGATATTCTGTTCTACAAATCATGATGCCTTCATTATTATTCTTTGTCATCCTTTCATCCATCTTATAATCGCATCTTATTATCTAGTATTGGGTGGAGCCGGCCTGGAGCCTATCCCAGAATGCACAGGGCCAGAGGCAGGGGAAAATAACTTTTGAATCATGTCCTGTCGGGTGTTCTGTTAAACACGACACTTTATAGCAACCCTGGATTTCGTCAAACGATATCTGTCATTTTTCCATTTCTTTGCCGAGTTGCTTTGATATGAGTGAGGAAAGGTCTTCACACCCAGAAAAAGCGTGTTGTGCCGTGACGACTGGACCTCCTCCCCTGATCATGCGACCCGAGGGGGGGGCCATGAAGCGTCTTCTTTATGAGACGGACAGGCAGAGAAGACGGGACTAAAAGCATGTTTATAAAAGGTAGTGTTTGCTTTTGGGTCTCTAAATGGAACCTGGGGGAAAAGTTAACCAAAAAAAAAAAAAATGCAATTGATTCCAGGGACGCCCTTCTCTAAACAGTGAGCCATAATTCCGTCTTGTGCTTTTAACATGAATTAATGTAAATTCCAGGCGTTTTTAAGTCCACCTCTGACGCTCCGACTCACCGGCGCTCTGGAATTTCGTAGGGGGGTGTGATTCTCGCAGTAATGGCATTCCTGCCTGGCTACATTACTGCTGTTTCCCAGTGATCAATCATAGAGCCGCTTTGGCGTTACAAGAGAAAGGGATGGGGGTTGGGGTGTCATGCTGGGAGAAGTTTGGGCAGATCTGTGTTCTCATCTATATCTATGTTCTCATGCTGCAGGACAGGATGGGTGGTTTTCCACAGCGGATCGTTCTAGTGGAATCCCTGGAGTGGGAAGATCCATGAATCCAGCGACTGACAGGAAAACGGCGGCCCTGAATAAAACTTCTTAAAATCCCAATAAAAGTCATCTTCTAGCACAAGCGGCTCTCGGCCCATATAAAATACGCGAGCGGAGTGTAAGCTACCCTTCCCCTATAATATATCCGGGTGTGTCTCCATGTGAGTGAGCTCAACGGCACCAAGGCGCTACAAACACTACCTCGCATTACCGCCGCTCCCCGTCTGCCTGAGAGTCAGGTGGAATGTTCTGTTTGTCCTCCCTGGTCCCCGTCTCCATGCGTGACATCACCAGGGAGAAACACGTGCCGGACATCTGAAGGTACGAACGGAGCACGGACGCCCCAGTGGAGCTGACGGGGTGAGAGGGGTGTTTTGGGCAGGGTCTAGCAGTTTTTGACAGTGACATTGTCCATGCTGTTATATCCCCGTAGGCTGTGAGCACATGTGCCCCGGAATGGCTTCAACCGATCAGACAGAACAATTTTAGTCTGTCTTATAAATGTTTCTCTCCGTACATGCCATCCAAAGAGAGACTTATTTTACTGAGCATTATGTGGGGGAGAGTGGCCCAGCGGGGAAGATTACTGGTGCAAATCCCAGTGGTGACAGAATGATTTCACTGTTGGGCCCCTGAGCAAGGCCCTTAAACCAAAATATTGGTCTCTTAAAAGTATGTCACTTTGCTAAATAAATCAAATATAAATGATCATAATCATCATCACTTACATCGATCTATAACAAAGACACAAAAATGAGCATCCTGTGAAGAACGTCTGTGATTGGATTTTTTTCCGACTGTATAAATTCACCCAGCTGGTGTGCTTTCAGAGGAACATTCCTTGAACAAATTGTTAACTGGATTGTTAACATGAACATAATTACACTCAGGATTGAGACATTAAGCAGTTTTTTTACTGTGAAGCACTATACGATGCGCAAAAGCCAAGATTGCCACTGTGTGTTGACACCGACAGTTTCCCAGCTAAAGTGACAATTAGCCCTAAAGAACGAGCGCTCCGTGTCTGAGGAGGATGACGGACGACACGGATGTAATTTCGGTGACTCACGATAGGTCGCGCCATTGTGAAGGAACATGTTGTCAGCGGCCAAGCAGTGCGGGAGTCCAACTGAAATCTATTAAACATATTAAACACGGAGGCTAAAGCTTCCCAGGGTCAGACGCTGACTGGCAAGCAAACAAAAATGTCTAAATAGATGAATGCTGAACATAGCATCTGCGATTTGTCTTGCGGCGCTACATTGTTTTAAAATGTGGGCCCAATCAATTCAGGTTTTGTGCTGATAACGCTGACGGCTAAAAGTGCCTAAGTGTTGTTACCACTATTAAACATGGAGCCTTCAAGTAAAAAACAAATTCTCTACACGGTTACATGTCTGAATAACTGAGCTTTAATTATTTCACGTTTGCATATATTTTCGTTCATTTTTAGATTTATGACACCCTGCTTTTAATCTGTTTTCTTTGCATACTTACTTGCATTCTTGTGTATCTAACCCCACGCACTCTTTTCTTTGTGGGAGATCATTTTAACTGGAAGATAATTTGTAACATACAGTCTCCTGTCCCTATAACACACTAGTCTCACCCCTAAAAATATGTAGCATGGTACATTCCGAGTGTTACAAAACAGAACGAACCATCAGAGGTGGAGATTCCAGGTCCAGAGAGTACAAATCCAGACCAAGATTTTGTTTCATCCAACCAGTTGAGTCTCTGTGACTGTGACTCTTTATACTCAACTGGTTGGTTGAAACAAAATCTTGGTCTGGATTTGTACTTTCTGGACCTGAAATCTCCACCTCTGCAAACCATAACGGCCTCCTTACTTGACTGCAACCATTGGTCATTTGTCCCTCTGTATTTTCCTCTCTTCCTCCTCAAAGGTCCAAAGGACTCTCTTCACATTCCTAGCTCACCTGGCATCCAAATCTATCCTGTGTGTTGCCTCATGATCTGTCTGATGGAGGTTCTGTTTGTAGAAGCACTCCAGTAAGCCCTAATTTCCTAGCCAGGAAAAACACTCTCCCACTTTCTTGTTTGTTCACTGGTTCATCTCACTTACATTCTCTTGACCCGTGAGTTTTCCATCCAATTCTCATTCGGCGCGACCAACCAACAGGCAAACACTATTACATCCCAGGATCTGATTTGTTGAATGTCAATTCAGTTTCGGTATTGAGGGCTACAGGTCACCCAGAATGATTTCAATATCAACACCTATCAGGATTTTAGGGGAACTCGATGTAATTAGAGCAAATGTACAGCATATAATTTCAAGATGAGTGAGGGACCTTAGCTTTAGTACATCAGAGTTTCAGTTTTGAAGGAGGCCTCAAAACCCTGCGCATGGTTTCCAGATAATGTCTCACTTGGAACATATGAGCGGTGTGGTAATTACAGCCCATTGTCAAAGGTAGTAGCTCGCAATATATTAGCAGCTCCGATTCCAGGCCCGCTGTAGGCGGGTAGAGGTCTTGCATGATGTAATCTGATGTAAGCATTCTGGAATTGGGCTCTATAGTTTATTTCATTACATTATCTTGTATTGTGTACCTTAAGGTCTATTATATGGGAACCCAAACACCTAGATGGGATATCTGGAAATGGGAAAAAGGATGCTTTCTTCTTCTGAAATGATGCTAAAGTGTAATGAAATGAGAAATCATGACTTCGCTGTTATAGTCCCAGGTGGCACTGTGTCAGTTAGTATTGTAGCTTCACACCTCTATGGTTGTGGGTTTGATTCATGGCTCTAAAGTAGTGTTTCCCAAACCGGTTCTCAGGGACACAGAGACAGTTCATGTTTTTGCTCCCTCCCAGCTCCCTGCCAGACAGTTAATGTTTTTGCTCCCTCCCAGCTCCCTGCTAGACAGTTAATGTTTTTGCTCCCTCCCAGCTCCCTGCCAGACAGTTCATGTTTTTGCTCCCTGCCAGACAGTTCATGTTTTTGCTC
>JAODKE010000015.1:1405006-1423445 GCA_026779605.1 Mormyrus hasselquistii
AGACAGTTCATGTTTTTGCTCCCTCCCAGCTCCCTGCCAGACAGTTCATGTTTTTGCTCCCTCCCAGCTCCCTGCCAGACAGTTCATGTTTTTGCTCCCTCCCAGCTCCCTGCCACACAGTCCACATTTTGAACTACCGGGAGCTGGGAGGGAGCAAAAATGGATCATCTGTCGGCCCCCGAGGACCAGGATGGGAAACGCTGCTCTAGAATCAAACTGATGTCACTTTGATGTGTGAGTATTATTATGTGAGTATGTGCAAGTATGTTCCTCCTGAGGGTCGGCATCCTGTTGAGGGAGTCCTGCTCCTCGAGGCCAGTTTCAGGGTCAGCATGACCCTATGTTGAACCGGCGTCTGTACAACGTATAGGAAATTTCAAAAGTGGGTGCGGCCAAACGTCACCAATGGATTTCTCCATCAAGAAAACAAGGGTGTTCAGAGAAAAGATATCGCTTAAAGCATGCCAATGAGATCCACCCTCTGGTGAAAAACATTGTCTCACGGTCGTGGCCGTTAGATTCACCCGTTACTAAAGTTAAAAATCTACTGAACAGCTGGGAAAAAGTAACTGATACCATATCACAGATTTTTCCTCTCACATACCGTAGAAGGACTTAAAATTACGTAGGAGTAAACGCTGAGCTTACCCTTGCCTTTGAGTTGTAGTTTTATCACTGTCTTTTAAGAGAAAGGCACCCATTGCTCATAAAAGACAAATCTACTTGCCGTAACTCTAGAGGTTACGTTGGAGGTGATGGAGTGATAGGCTACATAATACCACGGCCACCCACACACTGTGGGGGCTGCAGTTAGCTTGGGGGTTTATGGGTTATTGTCCAAGAGGAGGCTCTGCTTTTCTGTCCTTTAGAGGGAATTCGGCCTAAATTGCCTCTAGCATGTTAGTATTAGTAGTGCAAAGAGGTATAAAGATTAGGAGCTATCTAAGCCAGTCGCCGAATAAGATTTCAGCAACACATCTAATGATTTTTTTAATGAGAGCCTTGGGCTGTGTGAATTAAACATTTAATTCCTATTGTACTTTTATCAGTTTTCTTCCACGTAAATCTAATTTCATTTGTTGATGACGTGATAATCCAGGCATACTAAAAAGAATTTACTGAAGAGAGTAACTCTGTTATGTACGCAGCAATGGAGCCCCACGCAAGGCAAAGGGAGCCGGCATTAAGGCGGGGGTGCGGGGGGGGGGGAGGTGGTAATTCACGGTGGTAATTTAGTCTTTCTTCTCGGAGTAGACCCCTCGTTAGGAAAGGGTAGAGTGACCTCCAAGCTCGACACGACTTCCTGCTTCGGGGCAGGTGTTACTTCAGTGGGATCTTGGATACCAATCGGGAGAACTGGGCCAGGGAAAGCAGTCAAGTATGATTTCTAAGTAAAATCCGTCCAGCCAGGAGTCTTGCGAAAGCGTTTTTAGAATGTGTGTGGTTGGGGGGTCAGACATGCTGTGTCTGGCAGCTCCTGTGTCGACTCACAAGTAGGAAAATACCGCTGTCACTTTCTGTTTTCTTCCCACTCCCAAACTAACTTCACGTACGGGATCAGACAGGGATGGGCATTTGCTCAACCGGTAACACGGTGCCCCTCTTTGGTAGCCCCGCCTCCAACTAATGTGTCACAAAACACAAGCGAGATGTTTGTGCAGCTGTCAGTGAGGAGTTACTTACACTTTCTGTGTCATAAAAAGTTTGGTGCGTTACATGTAATCCTGTTAACGTTTACAACATGGGCATCTCTAGCTAGAAATTAAGTGAAAACCCCTGGCAGAGTGTGATATATGTTTGTGAGAGAGAAAACATAATTAATAGCAAAGCAAACGTTTCACAAATGAGTTTTGTATTTTGTGTATGGGGGTAGACAGATTGCATATCGTTATCCCCATAGTTCAAACTACATAGTGAAATCCATATAGACTACCCACATTATGACTCACATACTGCAATTCAAAGACTACAACTCATACGGAATATTCCGGATACTTTTCCCAGCACAGCATTAGCATATCATACTTAGGAAGAAATTGTCCAGTCTCTGCCTCCCTTCCCTCTAAACCAAACCCTCAAACATGCAGCATTTAAACAATGGTCTAACTTTGTCTTGCATATGCTCTTTTGGACCCCAACCAGTCTGGTTTGGGAGTGGGTCATTCCAGCAGGGTGCACTGATTACTTCTCACCATCTTACACTTATCTTACAACATCTTAGACCCGGCTAAAACGGACCTGATTTATCTGTCGGCTGAAATGGTCACATCTTCCGGATCTCTCCATCACCGTCACATATTTCGTGCTCCTCGTCTCCCTGGCTGCCAAGAATCCGGCCATCTGGATGAACATTGCGTCGCCGTTCCCTGAATGGCGTTCTGCGCGGTCCTACCTCAGCACTCTCTGCGCTCCTTTGCCCGAGATCTTGTTTTAACTCGTCCGGGGTATCACTGAAGCGTACCCACTCCTCATCTGGTCTCCAAACTCCGGATGAAACGCACTCGTGATCTGTCCGTCACTCTGTCCCTTCTCTGGCTCCCACGTGCAGACACACCTGAGATGCTGGTGTTGACCGATGGCGTTACTGGCAGCACGGTGTCGTAATGCTTTAACGCCCAATAAACTACTGGGAAATGTTGTTTACAGCTGTACAGTGTTTGTGTCTGTCTACATCTGCTGCGCTGCCACTTTAAGCTGCCGTGCTGTTTGTCTGATGTGAAATGTTTATGCCATATGTCATGTCACACTATATTGTTATGTCACGCTATGTTATATTATTATGCTATATTACGTTATGCTTTATTGTTATGTTATGTTACCTTATGTTAGGTACAAAACGTATATAGTAGTCATCCTTCTGTCGCCCCTCCCCTTAAATTATTAATAATTATACAGGAGTTTTTTTTTTTTGCATGTAAACTGCTGAAGATGTACATTATATAAGGCTCTGTCTATCGCACTGTAATGTCGCTCCTGTCATCATGGGTTCAAGAGGACCCTGATTTCCTCTCTGTAGTGTACGTGACCGAGATGTAACAGTTTTACTTGACTTGACATTCGACTTGACTTCGGATCACTCGTGGCACCAGCAGCTTGGCTAGAATATGTTATGGGCTAAAGACCCTTTTCACAGCAACCCCCCCCCCCTCCCCCCCAGGCCAAAACACCATTAACGTCTTACAGTGTTGCAGTGGTGTGAATTCACTGCGGATCTCAATCTGGTCGTCTGAAGCTCTCCCCTCCCCGACACACATGCACCGAAATGCTTCCATGAAACGCCCCGCACTGTGCGAATCCCGTGTACAGTGCATAATCTCCAAACAAATCCAGTTAGATTAATTTATACATTCCACTTCTGCTCAGTTTCTGTCATTTTCAACACTTTGATATTCTCGGATTTCCCCCAGGCATCCTGTAAAATAAAACACAGCATCAGACAGAGGGCCTTCTTTTTTTTTTGTTTATTTAAATTAAATTCCCATCCATGTATATTCTGTCCCCAACTTAGGCAAAAGAGTCAGGTGCTGTCAGTTTTGTCCCAAAGCTGTGCTCCTCTACAAAGGAAAAGCTCCCAAAAGCCTGAAAGGGTTCCATACATGAAAAAGCCAGGAGAATGGCACAGAAGTCAAAAGAAACTGCAGAGAAGCCAGAATAATTTTTTTTCTTCTCCTCTTTTTGGCCCTGTGTTCAGTGATCCAGTACAGTGAGCACAAATGCTACTGTGTACCAGTGTAATGTGCTCAGGGACCCACCCAGCTGGCTCAACTGGCCTGAAGCTTTTGGGTATTTAAATAAAGGCACAGGTCTGTAAACATGAGAAGGGGAGCTGTTTGTAAATGCATAGACCAAAGGAAAAGGTTTCGAAGGCGGCCCAGCTGATGGCTGGCCCCTGTCACTGATCTTGTCCTAAATTTCGTCTTTGTGGAATATCTCCGCTGCGCGTCTGAGACGCGCTGCCGTCGTAATCCCACCGGGATCAAAGGGAACCTCTGCGATTTATGGTAATTGAGGCTCGAGGCGGCATG
Source organism: Mormyrus hasselquistii (assembly GCA_026779605.1). Classification (NCBI taxonomy): domain Eukaryota; kingdom Metazoa; phylum Chordata; class Actinopteri; order Osteoglossiformes; family Mormyridae; genus Mormyrus; species Mormyrus hasselquistii. Next base: position 1,409,032 of record JAODKE010000015.1, read on the forward strand.
GTTACAGTCACCTCCCCGCCATCGCTGTTTTAAGAACGAAGGGGTCTATGCCCGAAGATCAGAGAGAGCGTTCTGTCCGACAAAAATCACCCGAAGTTTCCACACGTTCGAAAAAGGCTCGAACGCCCGCCGCAATAAAGCACATTTTTAATGAGATCTGTGGTTTAGTTATTGCCGTTTTAATAAATATGCACTTACAGCTGTGATAAATGATGATCGTTATTTACGTGTGGTGTGATTTGTACTAATTAGGAACACTTCCTACGATATCGGATAGAACACCATGTTACGTGCTCTAAAAATAGAGCCCAATTATTTTTCAATTCTGAATTTTTCTGAATTTTAATGTGTTTCGTTGTAACTCCCCCAGCTATGAGCGCAGTACGGCCATGATTGTAATAAAGTCATACAACAGAGAGCTTCATATTTCAGCTTCCTTTTTTTTCTTACTTTTTAGGCAGAAAATCTCTGAATGATATTGAATGATCTCTTAATAAGACTGAACAATCTGTTTACAGTCAACCCAGTCGATTTATAATCTTACACCGCATAGTATCGTAAGCAATAATGTTTATTGTTAGTCTACTTTTAACTTTTATTTGACGTTTTATTTTTGACACCGATATCTGAAACTTGGAATGCGTCATATGGTATTTTTATTCACAGCTACAGCCACCAACAGACTTCTTGTGTATTTTATATACATACATCATTTTAATGAATGAGTATTTTATTGTAACGGTTTACGTTAGAACAATCACTTATGAGTGTGTGGATACTAGGAATGTTCTCTGTCACTTCTGTTAGCAATCATGTATCTTGAGTTATTTAAAGTTATATAATACCTAAAGTCTTTTTATTTTGGGGTTGATATGTGGTTCGCTGTCAGGCATATTAATTGGAGCTGGTAGGATACTGAGAGAGGTATCTGTGTAATACATATTGATTCAAGGTAGCCTGTTGGCAATCCACTGCTTTTCCTTGACGGATTCCAGAGGTAGCTCTTTTTCAGTTCAGCTGACTTCTTTTTATTACAAAAGTAACATTTTGGAAAATGAGTGTGTCAAGCACATCGACTCCTCACATGATGAAAATCCCATCACATTTTATTTGGTCAACGTTGCAGAAGGGAAACACTTTAATTTTGCACGTGACTTTATATGTATAGCTTACTCTAAATTTCTTCCAGTATTTTTTGTGTCTATAGTCTTTTGTCAGAAAATGATGAAAGTGTCAAAGTTTCACTTGATGCTTTTCAGCAGAACAGGATGTAGGAAACTCAAAATCTGTTCCTTTTTTTGTGAAAATAGTTGCTTGGGTGGGTGCCGTTGTTTTACATACTTTAAATGTATCGCAAGGAGGTTGCTGACGTACCTTCAGCTCGACAGCGTGCCATTAATTTCATCTTCCAGGCTGTCTTATCAAAATATTTTGTTCGCAACTTTCATCAAAATATTTCAGTAACCTTGGAATCTGTCAAAACATTTGGTTATTTTGAGTTTACCTGATGCTTGGTTGACTAAATGCGTCTTTTAAATATTCCAACGTCACAGATTACAGCACCGTGGGTTGGAGATGAGGCGGTTTTATTTAAGCGGAGACTGATTTGAGCCCCATTCTGCTCTTGTGGTTAAACAAAGCCCGAGTCTTTTCCTTTTGGTGTGGCTGGTTCCTGATGAGTACGACTGGGCGCTGAAAGGTTTCTGACCCGGATGGCAGGCATTTGGCTGTGGAGTCCATTCACAGACACCATCTGAACGACACCTGCTAGCAGAGCAAACAAAGTCACACTCAGAATTCAATAACTACAATTAATCTATAGCTAATATTTTGACTAAAACAGATGATAGGGATATACGAGTTCTTTCCTTTTATTTTTCATTTGCTAAAATTATTAGGCTGTACTTTATTATGGATTTAGCATATTTGGAAAGTATGACTTAAAGAGTGCATTTCAGGCTTTTTACACGATACATGATAAATGCTGCCACTGTAGAACGTCTGCGGCCCCGAAACGTCCCCGTTCTGTCAGTTCTGACGGCGAACCGCGGACATGCGGCTGGCCAGATTTCGATACGCCTGAACTCATTCTGGGCTTGCTCTCTTACAGACTCATCATTGTCTCCACATCTCTCTCCGTGAGGATTCTTCTGGTGCTGAATAAACACAGGTGAGTTCGCACTTTGACAGCGCTGAAATATCTCTATATTGTATAAACATTACATCACCTTTCCTATAAGCGTAACCTGGCAACCGGCCAGGTGTTGTTAGCGTTCTCCACATGCGGGCGATAGACCCCACCGGCTGTTTCCATACCCAGAAAGACCCCGATTCTCATGCGGCCAGGCAGATATAAATGAATGGGGTGAAATCACACACTTCGTGTAGCGTGACTCCCTACCAAGGCTACTTTGCTTCCCCCCCCCGATATACAGTTTGTCTTCTGCTGCATGATAATCTGACACAGCAAGGGGGGGGGGGGTATTTAGGCTGAGTGGGAGTGCGCCTCGATTGGAGGGGCGTTTGCCAAGACTCTGAACAGCAACAGGGGGAAAGGTGAGAGGGAAGGAAACGTGAAAATTCACATCTTGGGGGATTCATTCCCAAAAGAATACAGAGTTTCCTTTGGATTCTGATAATATACATTTTAATGTTTTAGTTTAAACATCGCTCAATTTTTTGTTAGGGTTATTATCCCACCTCATTAATATATCACGATTTTAATGCATTGCTTTTAAAAAGAAAGACTATTTTATGTTTCTTCTTTTAAGTAAATAGCCACGTTTAGTCATTTTTCAGATTAATGCATGTTTATAAAAGAGTGAGCTCACAGATGATTTTTTTTAGCTAATTGCAAAATAAGCAATGAGGAAGTATATTGGTTCTAAAATAAGCGATGCGAAATTTAACACAATCACAAATTTATCTTTTTCCTATTGTAAAAATGTAAAAACTCATTCGGAATCTAACTGAGGAGCAATGGGTGAAATGAAACAAGCTCTCTGGAAACGGTGTGAAAATGGTCCTAAGTTATGTCGGTAACTCAGAGCTGACTATAGCTCGTCAGCCTCAGTCCCGAAAGGCTGCAGCAAATTCACAGCTACATGCTAAAGGGTGTCTGGTTAGCTGCTGATAAGATCAAATCTGCAACGTGCTACGGTGAAACATCTGGGAAAAACAGTTGGACACGTGAAAAAGTGTAACATTAACACAATATTGAAGTAGAAGCTTCACACTGATGCAGCTGAAAACAGCTGAGTTTTTAAGAATATACTTCTCCATTATCCTTTGGGGAAGATATGGAAACAGTCTACTTGACGACCGATATGCCTGGAATGGATCAACATGTTTTTTTTTTTAAAAAAAAAAAGAATCAGTGATTTATGGCTCTTTGAAGTGTGCTGACCATCTCACATACCCTACAAAACACAAGCTGGGAACAGGCGTATATATACCCACCTGAAATTTAAGACAACATGACTCATCTCCACACACCGGCTATTTAGGTTCAAGGGAGTACAATGGACATGAAAGCTAAAGGGTGTCCTGGCTGGTAGGTATTAAAAATAAAGTGCATTCCCAGTGCATTTGCGCTAATCCATTAATCCCATATCTATAGCTTTTAAATCAATTTCACAATTACTGTAGACCAATGTTATTTTTTTGTTTTTGATCCATCACTGAATTGAAGAAAATTTTAAAAAGTCATAACACTTTACCTAAGGCCAAGTTTCTAATAATTTATGCACAAATTCATAATGCATAATAAAGCATTCATAACGCATTATAAGCATGGCTACAAATATTTCTCAAAAGGCATAACATATTATAACCATGTCTATGACGTTCTCATCTATGATGCACTATAGATACCTTTATAATTCATTATAATGGTCGGTATAAGCATTAAGGTTGCTTTGTACTGCATTATAAAAGTATCTATAGTGCATTATAGATGAGAGCTGCATAAAGCATTCATAATGCATAATAAACATGGCTATAATGTCTTATGCCTTTTGATAAATATTTAGCGACATGTTTATAATGCTTTATGAATGCATTACCATTTGTTATGAATGTGTTTATAAATGACTAAAAACATGGCCTTAAGTAAAGTATTACCGAAAACATTTCTCTGCTCTCAGTGACCTCACAGGATTCTCTCACCTTCAAGAATGCCTTATATTTTGACTCTTTTCCATGCCTATTAAAAATGAAACGATAACCAGCCAGCAAAATAAGTGTGAGAAAACCCGGGACGCGGTATTCTGACCCGCGACTTAACACGGCACGACTGAGAGATTCTCTGTTTATTTGAAGTAGCTTAATATAAACCAGACTTTACTAATGTGAGCTTGGGTGCAATCTGGACGAAGAGGATTCAGGCTTTGTGTTGTGTCTTTGTTACAAATGATGTGGCTTAACTTACGAAAGAAGGCACAGATGTAAATGTAATCTCGACTCACCCAGACTCCCGGCGCAGAGTTTGCTCACATCTGCAGTGCTTTTCTGACACCATTAAGTGATACTGTTTAATACTGTTATGGTTAGACTGGCTCCAGTGCCAAGAAATTTAAGAAAATGGATTTCAACTCTTCACATCTCCCAATATATAGCTTTAAGGACAGGATTCTGCTCCTGTGCCAGTTTGACATGATTTTTTTTTACATCTCCAGCAAAGTCGAGTACATTTTATGGAACAGATTATACTTTCTTTCCTTTGAAATGATACTTTGAGATAACATCTATATGCAGCTATAAATAAATGTTCCGTTTGGAGAATGAATAAATGCAGAATAAAACAAGTTCTTAACTGATTGCTTAATTTTTATGAATAAGACATTTATTATAAATGTTGTTGCATTGTATGGTGTAATGGAATCTCAGAGAGTTTCTCAGATGAATTTTACATCCTTGCACCTAATTGTCTTCCTAGGGCACAAGGAAAAGGTAGATGGAATGTCAGCTCATCAGAAAACACACACACAGTCCAGAAAGCCGTATCTTTCTGGGGACTCCATTCATTTCAATGGCCATAACCCTAAACCAGCAATGAGAACCTTAACCCCTACCCAGGCCTAACCTTAACCAGAAGTAACCAAACAAAATGCAAGACATTGGCCATTATTTGTTTATTGATTACCTTCACAGATTTTTATAAAATTGAGGTTATCCTTTGTGGACCGAAAAAATGTCCCCAGAAGGTAAAGAGGTTACTGGTTTTTATCACATTTCTCCATAATGTACTAACTACACACACACACACACACACACACACATTGTGGATGCCAACAAAATAATGAAAACTGACCATAATATAAACAAAAAATGCACTGCTTTGAAATGCCTGTCTCTCCTCATCTGGCATTTGTAGAATGGCCATTATGGGTTACTGTGAATGTCTATTAATAAAACATCACCAAATAGTACAAATCATACAATGGCAAATACTATAGACCTTTTAAATGAAAACACAATCATCAGAAACACTGGAAAAGCTTTATTTAGGTGGTGAGCCACAAGTTGAGCTTCTTCTTACGCGGTAAAGCCACAGAGTGAGATCTGTAATCATGCTTGTCGTCATCTACCACAAGTTGCCACCCTCACTGAAATGGGAAAGTTCACTGTAACGACATCAAATGGATGGAGAGCAACAAGGCACCATGTCGGTGTACACAGACGGTATCTCTGCAAAAAAAAAACACTGGAAACTGCATTGCAGTAAAAAAAAAAAGCACAGTGCCATAATTATGTGATTCCGTATATTTGAACTATCATGCAGTAATATGAATCTCTAAAATGTATTTTTAAAAAGTTAGAAAATGAAAGTTTTGAAAGTGGTCAAATAAAAATTAAATCAGTATGACAAACTGTATGTATCAATTATGAAGATGATATCATGTTATTAGGGGGAAATGGTGATGCGGTGGTTTGCACTGTTGCCTCACACCTCTGGGACCTGGGTTCCAGTTTCCACCTGGGTTCCATGTGTGGAGTCTGCATGTTATCTCCGTGTCGTCGTGGGGTTTCCCCCCCACAGTCCAAAACCATGCTGAGGCTGACTGGAGTTACATAATTGTCCATAAGTGTGTTTAGGTGTGACTGACTGGTGTGTGAGTGACTGGTGTGTGAGTGACTGGTGTGTGAGTGACTGGTGTGTGAGTGACTGGTGTGTGAGTGTGCTCGACGATGGGTTGGTGCCCCGTCCTGGGTTGTTCCCTGCCTTGTGTTTGTAGCCTCCAGACCCTTAGTGACCGTGAATGGGACAAATGGGCATGGAAAACTGGACAGATTTTATATTATGTAAAAATGACTTCTTAAAGAACATGTTATGGATTACGCTTCTTCTAAGACGGCACATCAGAAAGCCGCTTCTCTGCTGCCCACTGTTCTTGGAATCGTTGTTTGTTTCCCTTTTTTTGCGTGCATGACATAATCTTATTGTTATGTTATGGGTCCTTTGTTGTTAAGGCTACAGTACGGTTATGTGTGGAGATGTTGATAAACATTTGCAGAAATGATTCAGTTAGATGAAAACCTCGGCTATTTTGGCACCCTCTTCCTCTTGATAGTCTGATAATGATTGGAATTCTATTGTTTATTTTTGCAACAGTTGAATCATGCAAGAAAATGCCTTCGCCTCTCTTTGAGCCAAACTATGTCTTGCAAGCTTGTATTATAATAATTCAAGACTGACAGTGTCATTAAATCATCTGCTCTGTAGCAAAATATTTTAAGCTGCAAAAATTCCAAATAAACTAATTGCATTCACCTACTACAAATACTAGGGCAGACCAAAATGTAATTTATATGTCATTAAAATATTACAAAAATCATTGAAACTATGTTATACTTTGGTGCATAAAGTCTTTAAGACAGCCAGGATATAAACATTTTGCTGCAAAAAAATGAAAATTTTGCATTTCAGCCATAACTACTGGAAAAATCAAATTTGGAGATAGCCATTTCTATGAGAAGACAATTAAATGGTGATACCTGGCCTATCTCAGTTCGAGTTCATGCCGTTTGGATGCTACGATGGACCAGCTCGATACTGCAATGAATTGGGTATGGATGTCATATTGTATATAGTATCTGATGCAGCAAAATTACCATCCTCAATCCGAGGTTACACATGACTTTTACCACCCAGGGAGTAAATATATGAGGAGACAGACTATCCACCTAATTTGCAATTTTACTCTGAAGCAAACAAGCGGTTAAAAGCAAGAGTGAATAAGGGGCATCACAGTATGCTTTGAAGTGAAAAGATTGCATAAGCAAGGTGTTTATATTATATAAAATGAACTCCTAGTCAAATGAATCAGCTCTATAGTGAAAGAGTTTCAGAATGTTTCAAAGCAGACGGGTAGTTGTGGGATATGTCTTAGCTAGAACAAAAGCATGTCTAATTTTGTCCCTGCAGATAGTGTTTCGACAGGAGAACTTTGGTAAAACTGGAAAATAAACGAATAAACAAATTATCGTAGGTTCTTGACGTTGTTCCTGTTCGTTCACGCTCCACACTGGATTAATTTACTCACCATCCATGGTGTGTTCTCAACATCACCAGATGAGAAAGTGGCCAGCTGGCTGAGCACCATGCTATTGTAAGAAATGCCCCAAGTCTTTTGGGTCACCAGACGAAGGCTCATCTGAAACTCGAAGCATGGATTTGAACCATTAATTGGAAAACAATTAAGGTCTGCAGCATCTTTCGATTGAGTGTGAGTGGAATTCGTTCTGTGACTCCCTCCAGTGGGTTATCAGGGAAATGCTCTGTGGATGAATGAGGTAACAACATACAAAGAAGCACGGATTATTATACTGTTGCATTGTTTACATTTCTCGTATCCATATTCATCGAGCAAGGAGCACTCTTGTAAAGTTTGTCAAAGGCATTTTTTGCCTTATTGTTGATCACAAAGAGCCTTTATTATATATATATTTGCTTGTGACTATTTTCCTTGGAAATATCCAAATATCCAAATCCAAATGTTTTTTCTCCAAATTACATTGTTCATAATGCAAAGTTGTGTGCTTTTTTTTTTAACCGGAATCATACACCTAAGACATGTTTCAGTTTAAAAATACAACTTGACAGTGTCTAGCATATTACATCATTTTCCATGTCTTTGCATATTTATAATGCGCGTTGATATTTTCCCATCCTGCTAAGCAGCGCTGGCTGCCAGGTTTCTGCGTCTGTTACCACGTAGCCGCATTTTGCGTTTTGTTGTCTCCAGGTTGTGGATCATCATTTCTTTGATAGTCAGCAGCTACATTTCCTGTGCTGAGTTTTAAGTGCCTTAAAGTAGCAATTTCGGAGTTATTATCTGATGCAGTCCGGCATCAGGTGGCCCCCAGTACTACCACTAGCTGGTAGGGAGTGTACCTTGTAGGAGGTTCCACTTGATGAATGCAGCAGACTGGATGCTGGAAGCCCCTGCATATTTTTAGAGAGGAGACAGTTGCCTTACTGAAGCATGACTGGTAACAGCAATGGCTGAAAGGTCCCCTGCTGGTAGTGTGACGCAGGGAAACACAGCTGGCCTCCTCCGGCGGGGGCCGGCTCGTCCGGCCCTGACGCCACCTAACCTTTGTTCTCCGCCTCCCCCAGCACAGTTGGCTGGTCACAGGGCCTCCGTTCCCTGTGCTCCTGTGCAGGACTCCAGCGTGTCGAAAGCCGAGCGCCGATTCGTCTACCCTCAGGCTGTCACCGACGGGCACCTCAGCCTCGGCACGCTGGTTCCTCGTCGAGCTCTCGCTTCCATGTCTGTAGCTGCTGATGTTTAAAATAGAAGAAGCGGTGATACTTCCTTTGGGTTCAAGAAATGGAGAATGGAGACCTTCATGGCTGTTAGAATCACCTGTCACACCTTCAGCTATTTTTTCGTTCAGTTCCATGCAATGGTCCGTTAGAAATCCTATTTGTGCCTAAGCCTGTGTGCCTGTAATCACAAGGTCACAGGTTCAAACCCAGCCTCAGCATGTCTGCGGGTCTGCATGTGAGCAAGGCCCTTAACCCCCAGCTCCCTGGGCGCCCCAATAGGTGGCAGCCCTTCATGGACAGCTTCCTCTATAAAGAACAAGTTGAGGGAGGTGTAAAAAAGAATTTCCCCATGGGTATCAGGAAAGTTGTGATTATTATTATGTAATTCTGAAACATACATTATATATGAATTTTGAGAATTTGTTATGTTCAACCCAACATGAGGTTATATGAAAAGATATGCGATTTGACATATCGATGCTAACATTGTCCATGCTCTGAAGTATTTTGTTTGCCAATAAGTGATGACTCATTTACATTTACATTTCATGCCGTATTGACCCCTTGAGTTCTGACTGGTTAATGATGACCGAAAACATCAATGTTATTGATCTTTATGCTACGCTGTATAAATCGCTGTCTTTTGCATTCGCGTTACATGATAGTATTTTTAAGTAAACAGTTCTTGAAAGTTCTGTGGTGCCGTGTACTGCTGACATTTATTTTGTTGATCTCTCAGCATAGCAATTACACTCGTTGTAAAATCAGCAGCAGTATTGTGACTCCCCCAGAATCCCTTACTGGGCCTCATCTGGCTGGGTATCCTGCTAGACCTGGGGAGTCGTTTGAGTGATGGAGCCATGGGAAGGATTTGTTTCGACCCCTGCAGGTTCACAGTTATCTGCCCGGATCAAGGTTTCATTTATCATGACAAATGCGCCATGGAATAACCACCATAAGCCAAAAGGTTCGTGTGTGACCTCACCCACCTCACTAGTCGCACTCGTGAGATGGCGAGACGTGTGTAAGCAGGCTGGCTAGTGCTTAAATCGCTAAATGTCTTCCTAAAAAGATGGCACGTTTGAACTGACAACGGCTTCGAGGTTCAACGTGAGAGTTTTTGGGTTATGTTAAACGGCCGGACGGCAGCGATAAGCCACAAATATCTATCAGAAGAGGCACGACAAACGCTACTTGCGAGATGGGGTTGCGTGGCTGAGTGAAGCCGTGCTTTGCTGTAAAGTACTGCGTCCTTCTCCCCACCTGCAGCATGCCTGCAGAAGGATCCTGCCAGCCCATGAAGATAACTGCATCTCAGTAGAGAAGCACTTTGTTAGGCTAGTCCTGATTAAATGTTGGCTCCGTACCATTTCACAATCAGTCTGCTCCAAAACAAGATGCAGGCCCAAAACCCTAATACGGCATGTAAAAGAAAAATATATTTTATCTTCTCTAACATTTGATCTTCATTGCCAATTGTTTTTCTTCCAGATATAAAATAAAGAGATCCCCTGCTAGGTCTCTCCGCATTGTAGCTTTTTGATCTTTATTTCCTCTAATTATTGTTTTGCCGTGAAGGAAAGGAGAGGCTGGTCGCATGCATGGGGGACTTCAGTAAACACTTAATACCTCATTTACTCTGCCTTGTAACAGGCCAGTATGCTTACAGTGATGGAAAAGAAGGGTCATTTGCACATCAGATGTTCCTCCAGCCTGCTGGCAAGGATTTACCCGGAGAGCTATGGGATGTAGCTTATCAAGGGCTGCCCGCCCCAAATCAAAAGTCAAGAATATCTGGGGCGAAGTTCTGTTTCCAGGTGCAGCGTCCAATAACTTGAGGCCCCGGTTCTGCTGGAGCTTACAGGTGTGGTGCAGATGCTTGGGCCGGAGTTACGCAGGCCGGGAAAGCCTGCCAGGATACAAACATGGGAAATTCCCCAGTGGGAATTCTGCGCAGATTTTGCCGAACGAGACTACTGATGTGAGTTCAATGCATCGGCATGCTTTTCAGCAAAGGCAAGTGGAGCCAAGCGCTAGTTAGATCTGAAACGCCACCTGTCAGGGGAAGATACATCATGGTGTTTTTAGAGAAACAACAATTTGGGTTTGGTAACAGTGCTGAAGGTGCAAGTGCTGATCTATCTATTGAACACTTCTGAGTGTTAGTGATTCACAGCATTCCGCAGCGGCGGGGGAACAAAGCTGTGATCTATTGACTTATAACTATCGGCCCTTGGGTGAACTGTAAACGGCTTAATATTTCCGCATGTCAAGTACTATATTGTGTAATAGCACCGTTTACATGGTCACATATATTTCATCGGGAACGTAACCGACATTTTATGTTGAACGATTACTAGAGTTTGCTCCTTTTATTACATGACGATAACAAATTAGAAATGATCAGAATCAGAAAAGTTTTATTGATCCCCGGAGGGAAATTAATTTTGTTGCTCAACAGCCAGTTAAGGGAGAAAAAGGGGAGAGCAAGTAAAGTACAAAAGTAAGTACAAGTAGTACAAAAATATTACAGCAACCAAAAAAAAAACAGTAAACCAATAAGTGTAGCAAATTACCCAATGTGCAGTGCAACTAAAACTATGCACATATGTGTCCTTCAATCAAACTGGAGATGGTACTGATGACATACCACTTGTGCCAACAACACAAAATGTGCGAAATATATAACGAGCTGTATTATATGCAAGGCAAAGCATATTACACTATATTATACATACTAAGGCATTAAACACTATATGATACATAGTGCAGAGGATATTATAAATATCTCCTTAGAGAAAAGAAGTGCAATGTAAGCTCAGTGTGTCACATGAAGTAACCATCTAGAACCACAATACGGTTATTCTCGAACTCACCGTTTGAATGCCAGTTACATTTTGATTATTATAGTTGTTCCTTTGTATGCAAAGGAAATGGCAAATGTGTACACCTGAACAGATGTTTAATTTACGCTTTATTTTATCGGACCTTTCTAAGTTCAGAACTTTCCAAAACAGAACATCAAGTCTTCACGACACTGACTCTTGTGTAAGAAATAAACCAAAGGACCATCAGGTGCCCATCGACTAACAGCACCAAAGTCACACCTATAATATTGGGATTTAAAAAGAAATTCTGCTAGGAACATGATAAGCACTGGTGATTTTGTCACGATAGATGACTTGACATCTGTGCCTCAGAACAGACTGTATCTTCATGGTTTATCGTTATGGTAACTAGGTTAATATTCTCGAAGGTTCCCTGTGCTGAAGAGGACAGCCACATGTTCTAGGAGGCTCTCCAAGGCCTTCGCTCACAGGTGCCGTTTTCATTTGCTAGTCCCGATTCTTCACACTGGGATACTTAAGCTTCAGTATCTCCATTGACCCAATTGATCTATGTAATTATCCCTGCAGTTAAAGTTTACACCACAAGTGTGAATACATCTCTTGAGAAGAAAAAATAACTCCTAATGAGTATCTTTCCCAATTCTGACAATGACTAACCTAAACCTCACAAGAACAATATGATAATCAGCGGAGAAAAACGGCGTCCGTTTGCTCTGGGGGCTCTCATCTAATCTTCAGAAGGTTTTTCGACATGGCAACTTGGCAAAACCCCTTTCAAAAGCCTTCTGGAAGCTGCTTTGCAGGTCATTGGTCAGGGTTCACCTGAGCAAAGATTTATTCTGTTTGTCTAACTTCTCACCTTGACCTTCCGCCTTGTCCAAACATTTTAAGTGATCCAGGGAACGCGATCAGAGTCACCGACGGTAGTGATGTTGAGTGAAGTCCGTCGGGACGCCCACCGTGTGAGCGTGCGTGAGAGTGTACGTGTTTGGTTAGCCCTGTGAGGGAGCGGAGACACTCTCGAAGTCCGGTAGTCTGAATTGGGGTGACTGTCAGAGAGCACCGAGGGCCGTTCATCACAGCCAGTGCAAACACATTAATTATAAGAGTTTACAACACCCCCGCTACCCCCCCCCCCCCCCCCCGCACGACATTCACCAACATGCAGGTTCCCTGATAAAACGAAACACTTAGTGTTCTTTTCTTTATCTGTCTGTCAGGCCGATTATAAGGCACTTTTCCATATCTAAAGGTCCAATTATCCATCCTACTGCGTTCATCCGCCAGTAAAAGCTGGAGAGAAAACTTTGTTAATTGCCAGTTGCCCATTGTGCATCACTAAAATGCCGCATTAGTAGACTGACCATCGTTTTTTTAGGTTTCCTGTGCTCTAAGCTGGAGCATTCACATAGTCACCATACGTATCGGTTACAGGAGAACAACAACAATTATGGGCTGTCAAGTAGGTAGGACTTCAAGGTGTAAGTGATCGGTTAATCTCCTGATTCTCAGAGCTCGTGCCTGGGTTATGGTGTGGCACTGCAGTGCTTTGTGCTTGTGACTGCCACTTCAAATCCCGGGATCAGTCATGTTATTGTACCATAGGGCCTTTAAGCAAGGCCCTCAAAATCAAATCTGACCTTGCTGTCAACTGTATAGCACATTGGATTCAAAGCGTCTCCAAGAATAATTGGATGACGTTTCTCATGAAGGCCTCTTTACATTTTGCAGCTGGCCTTATCACGGGGCTGCGGGAACAACAGACCATCCCGTGTCACTTTGAGACACCTGCTGAACTCGGACGTGGGTTAGCGGCTGAGCTCCTTCCGCGCCACAGACGGCGGGCGTAAAAAAGGGCGAATCCCTGCGCTTTGCGTCGCTTGCGGTGGCTGTGGAAATAAATAGCACTTACCTTCGATTACCGAAACCAGACCTCTGATTAGGCGCTAGCTGCCGTCAATGGGAACTAAAACCCGTCCTATTGGCCGGTAGCGACGGGCCAATGGGAGCCCTGAGCTTCCCTGCTGTTCCCTGCAACATGCTGAGCTGTAGGGGGCCACTCTCTATTTGTTTAAAACTCACAGAATCGCATTAGGGCCCTGATTCCTCTCATTTAGAAATTCCAGGGGGACACAAAGGGGAGCCCTGGGAAGCGACTCGCTGCAAGGGACACCGATTATCTCAGCGAGGACACAGGCCAGCTTGTTTGTGCTCAGGGACATGTCAATTCGTCGGACGACCCCTTCATCAAATCCATTCAGCGGAGCGAATGGGGAGGCATCTTAATTGGTGTTGGGCAAACAGATTTTGTCACGAAGTTGCAAAGGAAGCTAAGTAGCTGAATGTTTACATTGTCCAAGGCCTGACCTGAGCGGCCGGGCCATTCGGAGACACCATTATGCTCCGTTACTTTGATTAATCGTCCCTGACTCCTCTTCGACACTCACAGGGAACCAGGACACCAATTAAAGGGAATATTCTGGCAATAACAATCAGAGTAAATAAAAAGTGAGCCCTTTTTTCTGCGTAAAATGATATGATAGCGGCAAGGGGTAGGTCCCGCAGGAGGGGTGGCGGCAGGGCTTGGGACCGGGTGCTAAGTTTGTTTTTGTTTAGCTTTTGTTTCTGTGTGTCCCCCCACCTTCCCCCCCCCCCCCCCCCCCCCTTTTTTTTCTTGCCCCCAGCCTGGCTTCCCCCTCCCCTCCACCCCCCCCGCCGGCGCCCGCGGCGACTCGTAGCCTCTATCTATCAGTATTATAATACACGCCGTAGTTCACCAAGAAATGGAAAGA
>JAODKE010000015.1:1474092-1485689 GCA_026779605.1 Mormyrus hasselquistii
CGATCTACACACACACACACACACACACACACACACACACACACACACACACACACACACACACACACACACTTCCACTCAAATATTGTGAGTAAAGATGAGCACCGAGACAAATACAACAATTACCGTATTCGGAGTTTTGACTGATGTATTTTTCAACTTTTTCTCAGGTATCTCATCCTCTTCGTCATCGTCATCGTCGTCATCGCTGAGGAAGAGTTCATGTCAGTTTCAAGAATCAAATGTCCTTCCGGAGTTTGAAAAGCAAAACCTAACATGCATAGATTATCACCCCTCCAGATCTGTGAATTTGATGTTGGCGGTTTTTGGTTATTTTGGTTATTATTTTGGTTTGAAGGTTGGCTGCTAACAGTTAGCTGGGATTATCGCTGACGCTTGCCAAAACATAAACTCCATGACGCATAAGCCAAAGAATATTTTTAAACTTTACATTACTGTTAATTTAGCATTTTTAATACAAGTATTACTCGTGAATTTTTCCACTCGCTGGGATTTTCTGCCCCTAACCCTCATGAATGTACAGTACAGTAAATGTACACATAGCATCCATTCATCTATTAGAACAGCCTGAACATTCGCCAAAAAAACTTACTCATCGTCATCTTCGTCGTCGTCGTCATCGTCGTCGTCTTCATCGTCGTCTAACTTTATTTTTTTCTGCGGGGGGAGGAATCACAAGAGAGCGGTGGGGGACACAGTTATGGTTTACACTGATCCCTCACCAACATGGCCGCCATAGCGCGCTTAGCAGGAAACGCAGCAGGAATATTACAGCGCCACAAGGTGTGCTGAACGTGGCTGTTAAATCATCGTGGACACAGAGGAAACGGGCACTTGTGTGAGCAGACAAGCAGGTTGTCTCCTGTCACATGGGACTACTCAGCTTTGCCTTATTGTGCCAGAACAAATAAAAAGAAAAAAAAAAAAAACAACATTTGAAAACTGGATGGTATAACTGCAACAGCAGTGGTTCCACCTTGATAACGGAACTGAGGGTACAATGACTGTGGTCACGTGGTTCCGCACCGTTTCACTGACCAGTGAAATTTATCCGGGAAGTGAGGCCTTACCGGCATGGTAACCTTTCCCGAACTTGAAGGCCTCTTCATAGGCGACGTGTTATTTTCTTCCTCCTCTTCATCATCGTCCTCTTCATCATCAGATTCCTTTACACCTTACATTTCAAATGAAAAGAATTAAATCACACGCATCCCACCACCCGCGCCCTGGAAGACAAGGCAGTTGGGATTTATGGCATAATAAACATGCAAACGAGGAACGCCCTGGGTTCGGGAGCGTTACTCAGTTTCATTCCACCAAACTCCCCTTCATTCGACTTTAATGCATCCCCTTCCAGGCCAGAACACTTCTTGAAGTGAAGCAAAAGCAGAAACATGGCGAGAAATTAAGCCTTAGCGCTACTTCCTGAACGCCTCCTAAAATCTATGCGAACAAACATTGCAAAACCTCCCTAGCCAGCAAAGCGTGATACACAACCATAAGCTTTTCTCTTATTCTTTTAATTTAAAATACTACTTGAAAATGGCACCCGCTATGACACTGGGTACATGGGGCTAAATTGATAATGTCCCAGAAAGAACGTTTCCATTCTAAGGGATTAACCAGAACTCGCAAAATAACATTAACTTACTGACAAAGTGCTGGCCGCTGATGTAGACCGGGCCGGGGCCAGACTTCAGCCGAAATGTGACGGGGGGTGTGACCTCGAACCCCCCCAAATTCAGCTGATCGTATGCAGGTGGAGAAGAGGGGAGACTCGCATTAGCTCAGGCCAGTTTGAGCGGTGAGATCGGTGGCACGAAATCCCAGTGATGTCATCAACGGCTTCCACCAGGAGCCGCTGAACCACCCAGACGTCTGGAGGTCAACCAAGCACAGATCCAAAACACCGAACCAGGGGTGGTGTGATCTCCAGTCACACATCAAGGTAGGTAGGTGGGTGGGTGGGTGGATGGATGGATGGATGGATGAATGGATGGATGAATAGGAAAGTACCCAAAAGTCAGCCCTATATGCATCATGGGAGACTTTCCAAACAGACTGACATGAAAAATACCAAGAAACACCTTACAATAAGTGACGGCATTTTTGAAAGACACGTTTCTTACAGTTTAAGGTATGCTTAATTAACCATTTCACCCTGAACACTCCTACCCTAACACACAGCGCGCGGAATAATAAATCCATGCATCTTAAGGCCATATCCAATTTCATGCCAGTCTGCAGTTTATTAAAAAATTTAATTACTATATTTTTATGCCCCACCATGGGGGAAAACACTCACCCCCCCCCCCCCCCACCATGCAATCTGAATCACTGACGCTGTCAGAAATTAAACCGGATTTCTTACAGTCCCCCATCTCCTGAGGTCAGTAACCTCTGTCACGCCAGTTAAAAAAGACAACGTAGTCAGGTGTCGGTCCGGCTAGCCGGCTGGTTACCATGGTGACACGGGTCAACCACCGTCAACCTTTCCATAACACGGCTGCCTCCGCCCGATCCTCCGAATCACGACGCTCCACAACAGGTTTTCCCTCTCCCCACACTTCCATTAACGGCTTAAGACACTGCAGTAAGTTCCTCAGATACACAAGTCCCTCAAACATGAAACAACCCAATGCAAAATAATGTACAGCAATACGCAGCACAGCCTTGAGGTCAGTGTTGCTGACGTTTATACATTTTACCATCCATCCATCCATCCATCCATCCATCTTCTGTACCCAGATGTCCTATTCAGGGTCACAGGAGTCCAGAATCTATTCCAGAGTCTATGAGCACAAGGCGGGGAATAACCCAGGGTGGGGCACCAGCCTGTCAGTAGTATTACATGGAAAACCGGCAGTGCTCAGACCTCCAGGACCATGACCGGAATAATAGATCTAGCAGATGATCAACTGGACGTTCCAGGCTGGGATGGGTTGATGCTGGGAAGGGTGATGATGCTGTCTGGTTTTAGGTCGGAGGTGGTGGCTAACACTCACAGAAGGAAGAACGGACGGTTTCAGGACAGCCAGCTGCACTTTGGTCATTTTTCCATCGAAGGTCATGCCTTCCATCTCTACCATGTTGAAGCGATCCTCCGCTTGTGCTCCCAGACATACCTGCAGGCCTCAAAGCACACAGAGAGAGTCCTGACATCAGCACCAGCTGGTCAGGTGCCATTATCGATCAGGCCATTTGGAGGATAATCCGACTAACAAACGACATGCAGTCCGATAATGGCAATTTTAACAATCGTCAAACTAATTTATCACAAAAAAACGATATAAAAGCAATCTGGTGAGGCTGCACTTTAGACGTACTGACATCAAGGACTACAGATCCGGCACAGAGAATCCCCCGCACTGCAAAAGGCCCGTTATGGAGCCCAGTGCACAGTGCGCAAGGGTAAGAAACACACATCCGACAAGCGTATTAAGGCAAAAACACTGACACCGGCCCTACGGCGGTTCCCCAGAAATTTCAGCCCCCACCGTTTTGAGTGACAGTTGGTGCTCTGTCTCGTCATCGTCCTCCGCTTCGATCTTGTACTCTTTCTTGTCTGACTTCAACTCGCAACCTGAGCAAGACAGCAAGCTACTCAGCAAAACAGCCGAGCAATTATTACACATCTCTTCAGTTCACTATGCGCCAACACGGGGACTAGAATATCAGAAACGTGAAA
The DNA here is from genome assembly GCA_026779605.1 of Mormyrus hasselquistii. Classification (NCBI taxonomy): domain Eukaryota; kingdom Metazoa; phylum Chordata; class Actinopteri; order Osteoglossiformes; family Mormyridae; genus Mormyrus; species Mormyrus hasselquistii. Next base: position 1,477,802 of record JAODKE010000015.1, read on the forward strand.
CAAGACATGGGTTAAATACTGAAATGTAAAGAATCTGACCCGTTTTTAATCTCATATTCTGTAAGTATCATAAAATACACCTTTGATGAGACTTCAATTACCACAATACCCAAATACTCCTAAGGGATAATCTCAAATCTTTCAGCTGTCATACAATATAACTAACAAACCAAGAACTCTGAAGAGAAACCAAAAAAAATGCGTAACTGCAGCAAAAATGGGCGTTAAATTTTGATATTAATAACACACTAGTAACAGAAAAATATCTCGTTATATCAGCTTTTAGAGGTGTTGGGTAGTGCATCATAAATGCATAATATTACATTAGTTTTCAAACGCTCTTCTGTTTAAATGATGTAAATATGTATGTTAATTTCACCAGCCGGTCATCAGTTGCACACAGATACGGATATAAAGATGTGGATGTAGCATGTTATCGGTAACGCCGAGGGGTGATGAGTCGTTTTCCTTATTCGGCCATGTTGCTTGGGTGGAATGTTAAACAGAAGCGCACCGATGCCGCGGCCCTTCGTCTCTAATTCGGCGATTGCATTTCGCAGCTTCCCTCACCGAACAAGTACATCTGCGGTCTGCAAATGTCCGCGCTGCCGTCCTCCGCCATCTTCGCAGCATGGGCGCCGAGCTGGGGGGGGGCTTCTCCAGAAAGCGCAGCCGGGCCCGGGCGGAATGACAGGCCAGCCCGCGAATGAGGGCATCCGGACGGGCATCACGACGGCAGCGCGGCCCTATGAAGCTGGAGCACGGGCAGGCGGAAGGGGAAGCCCGTTTCCGAGCCGAAGGCGCTGCTTTGCATCGAGAGACAATAAGATTAATCCAGTTATATTTGCTACGCGATATTTTAATGGTAGTGAAAGTGCGGGAGGCGGGGAAAGGGTCCGGTGGCATTGCGGAGCGTAGATGGTGCGTTTTCACACCCGGCTTATGTTTTGATTCCGATTCCATTTCACTTTTGTGCACTATTTCATTGCATTTATTAAACCATAATAATGCAACATGGATATGTGTTCTTTTTTTTTTTTTTTTTTTTTTTTTTTTACAAATATTCTTACAAACCTATTATATAAAAGTTAACAATCGCAGCCTAAATTGTTTGCACGTGTAATTTCTTAAAAATTATCAATCTGATAAATGCTAAAAGTGGAAGTACTGTACAAAACACGAAAATAAATTGTTAAAGTAATAGGGTTAATTTATTGAAGTAGTAAATGAAACTACTTCCATTGAGAGATCACATGTTTGATTTCCCTAATAATGAATCATTTTCATGTTATCCCATTATGTTACATATCAGGGGGCTTTCGCAATCTGTACACCCACATTTTTGACGAAAAAAGACATTTCTCATTTTGAAGTCCCAGCAGCTGACAGAAAACATAGCTAATTTCCCCCTCAATGTATCGGGGATATTTTTTATTACTATTTTTATGTTTTTATTGGAAATGTGATACTGTAGCACTGTAGGGGATGGAGCATATTAACATGCAGGAACGCCTGTAATCACACAATTTTCTCAGTTTTTTCCCAGTATTTCATTACAGCACCCCAATATGTGGGAATGGCGAGCAGACCCGTGTGATGCTGATGATTCTGAAGGTGGTGGTGGTGGGGGGATTTTCAGTCAGCACTTCTCACTCCCCCGTTCTGAACTGGCTACGTTAATAAATAAAACAGATTTTCTCTACAAAAGTACTTCAGCTGGTCTCATTTCAGCTGGGTGACGAATATTGCCTTCGTGGAGAATGGCTGACCATAACTATATGTTTACCCTGATAGTCGGAGCTGTAGCCTGTAGAGTGAGCAGATGTAGATTTTGACCTAATTTTAATTAGTATAAAATCGGAATACATCCAACGTTAGTCCTTCGGTGTATTTTTTTTACTAATTTTTTTATGTATGGATGTTTAAATGGCTGTAGTTTTCGTATCAGGCTAATGAAATAGTACGGCACCTGTTAATATAAAGTTATCCAACAGATGGAGCCACTTGACAATTTCTTTCAACAAATATTTTCCCCAGAAAAGCAGCGTGGCGAGTTGCCTCACCAATGTATTGTGAAATACGCCCTCCGTGTAACACGTACATCACGTACCTGTTTATACGCGCAGTCTATGTTTGTGCGATGTGCTACATTCAACAACTCAGATAAATTGGTGCCGTTTGATTATATGACTAAATTAAAAAGAATTTGCTGATTTAAAACTAGATTATATATTTTAAGCATTTTATGTTTATATTGTGTTAAATGCCGCTAACCTTTAAAGACAAACACTAAAACCTGTAAAACCAGGCTTTGTACGAGTTTATACGAAGAACAAATTCCGTAATACCAAAAGCAGCTCAATGTCTTTGTTAATAACTCATCGTATTTCTCCAAACCTAGTTTAGGAACCTGTCCTAACAATTTTTTTCTGTTATATACTATTTTCCCAACCACAAAAAAAACTAGTCAAAGTGAAACACACAAGACTCATTTGAAGCTTTATTTTCTTTGTTTTATTTCCACCATTGTTTATGCTCTGTATCAATATACTCCCCGTGTTACTTTTCTACGTTGACTAAGACGGTGTGAAACATTGCTTTATGTGAGTAATGATTTGGACTGATAATCTGCATGCAGGTATACAGTCAGTCAGCGTCCCTGGCTTTAAAAACCCGCCGCTTTAAAAGCTGGATGACCCATATCCACCGATGATGCCTAGCAAAGCACATGCTGGTGTTAAGAAATGTCCAGAGGAGCAGGCAGGCAGGCAGGCAGCGTGACGCTCTTACGGCTTTTATGTTCACCGCTACTGCTTGCCTGCCTTTCGTGCGGGCAGGACCTGAGCCGCCACCTGTCACCGGGCCGTCAGCGGGGAGGGGGCGCTGGAGAAGCCGCTCGCTGATCGTCAGTAAATGCGATGCCATGATTCATTTCAGCCACTTGCAGTTGCATATCCAGAACTAAAGAATGGTGTTTAATTGTCCGACTTCGAAACGTTTCAGGATAGTTGTCAGTCTACGAACATTAAACAGTTAACCCATATTGCGCTGTCCATAGACCGGATAGACGCGTTATTAAAGTTTAATGTAGACCTATACATAGCCTAGCGTGTATTCTGTGTTTTGGGTTGTTGAATTGTAAGTGATTGGAGCTAATAATGCGGAATTTAAAACTTGGATATACTCACCAATTTACAATTTGCCCATATTTTAGTAAAATGACTATGCATATACTTTGATCTATGTCTATGTAAAATCTTTCAAGGATACATTGTATATTTAAAATATATATTTAAAAATACATTGGTATCATTCAATCATCATTATCAGTAATAATGTAGGTAAGAAAGAAATGTGTTCATAATGATCATTACAATGCACTGATTTTATATTATATATACAGTATGTGTGTGTGTGTGTGTGTGTGTGTGAATGTGTGTGTGTTTGTATGTGTGTTTGTTTGTGTGTGTATATATTCCTTTGCATCTGACTTTAAATTTTAAATAATTTAAATAATTTGTTTTATACTCAGTTACAATGCAAAGACTCAAACCATCCCAAACTGGATTATTACTGTGTAGTGCGGCTCGAGTAGGATGACAATATTTTGCTTAGCGAAAAAACGACGCTAACAGCAGGACTCAAAAAGTAGCCTCAAAAAGCACGAATATGCGCTCAGAAAGAATTCTGACTGTTGAAAACAATTGTCAACAGGAAACGGTGACATTCCGTTCATTTCAGAGATTTTTAGGTCCTAAAAAAGGTGATAAGTCTTCTGGGGAACGTATGGCCACCATAGGGTTAAGCAACATTAGCATCGTAAATTCAACAGTACCTTTTGTTTAGCAAGTGGATCACACGTTTAATTTACGTTCGTACTTCCTGTGTGGTGGAATTTCTCTAGATAGGAGTTTTTTTTCTTTTTTTTCCTCTGAAGAATACGATTAATGGACACCACCAAACAGATCTTAAAGCACCTGTAACAAAGGACAAAGCACCGTTTTGTAAACAAGGCTAAGGAGGAATTCTGCTGAAACGGGCCGGGTCACGTCGGCACGGCGGCTGAGAGAGGCGGATGAGCGATGGCTGATAGCTGATGGAGGAAATGGGGGCAGAGGTGGGCGTCTTCTGGAGCCCTGCCCAGCACTGAAAGGATCCCAGCCAGCCGCAACACCCCAGTCGATGGGGAAAAAACACACTCGCTGAGCTGAGAGAGCTGTGCTGTTTACAACAGCGATTCTTGGCTAGATGTTCAATATCCAGTGGCAAGAGGCCATGGATAATGCAAGCTGTTCCGAAGGCCATGAATATGAAGTATATCTGGAATTTTAAGGACAATTTGAAGGGAACTCGACTAACATGCAAAAACTAATATTGAATAAGTGTAATATTCAGAATAAAAATGTTATTAGTTTTGAATACTGTGAATTCCTTAAACCTGGCAGGGTAATCATAGAGCAGATTTGTTGTATGTCATTTTTAAAAACGACAAGAAAAAACATCACAACAGAAAATTTCAAAAATTAAAGTTAGCTGTCGTTCCGAGCTTCTCTGTAACAGCTATATTGGTAATATTGATTTACGTACCTTTTCAATGTGTTTTATTAAACTTGTCTACCTGTGACCCCGCTATGGCGCACCCAGGATATAGATGAAAAAACGTATTCTGGCTTCACGCCCCTCGTTTGATGAAGAAAGCCGTCTGGTCTGCTGGTTTCAAGACAGCTGTGCCAGAGAGCGAGTGCTGAATGATTCAGACGGGCTTTTGCTAAGACGACTATCCAGTCGGGGAGTGGAGAGGAAATTAACGATCTTTGGGGGCTTTTTTAATCACGCAGTAAGGGTTAGCTTGTCATGCCCCCCCCCCCCCCCTCCCGCTTTGGTTCATTGCTGGTAATACTTTATCATTTAAAATAATTATGTGATATATAACGAGGTAGATCACCCTTTACAAACATTGTAACTGCGCCCAGTACCACCATAGATCACTATCACGCCCAGATGGTGGAGATTGATCACTCCTGTCCAGTACGTCACTCTGTGGCCGAGCAGAGTTCTGAATAAGTGTGACGGGTGGCAGAAACCTTTCCCCGGCCACCGGTCCACCACTTTCCCTGCGTGTCTCCATCTGAAATCACCCCTCGGTCCGTAAGCCATTTAGAAGCTGTCAGGGTTTTAAGATAGATTGATGGTTCACTTCCATATGCAGCCATATGTCACAATATGTATTCCGTTACAACCGTTACCTTGCAGATACCGAACTTCTGTCTTTCCACTGAATGCATTAATCGATACATTTTTTTTTGCTCACAGCAACTATAATTTGTCTGACGCACTTTTAATAACTTGTAACCATGGAAGCTCCAAATTGATAGAACGAGGGTTCTAAGATGTTTATAAAGAGGAACCAAGTAAATGGCTTTGATTCATGCCTCATACTCACAGGACGGAATGAATAAGAAAAGGGATTTTAATCTTGTGTGTGCTGCAGGTTTTAAGATACAAATTAGTGTTCAGCCCTAAACTGTCATGTTTTTCCTAACATCTTCTCGCGTATAACATGACATGTTCTTGTTATTTATTATTTATTCTTCGCTTGTGTATCGTCATTATGGCAGAAGTGCCAGGACGGACCGTAACTAACTTGTGTTTCAGCTCTGATTTCACGTTTTTCAAGAAAATAACAATCAACTCTTTTGCTCAGTGTCCTGTTCACACTCAAATTCCAAGGGTGCCTCAATCGTAAACAGAAAAACCTGAAATATAAACCTGTGGTTTTGTTCAGAAACCAGCTCAAGACACATATGTACCACAATCCTACCAATATACTGCCTTAAAACCACAAGAAAGCACAGGAGAACCCATCTCCTTTATTTATAAATCATAAAATATGGCAGGTCTGTTCTTCTGAGTAAGATACAATGATCATTGAGAACAGCAGACTTGCGATGAAGTTATAGTCAACATAAAAATGATCCAGTGAAACATAACATAAACTTAAAAATACAAAAACAATTATCAAAAATTAATTAGTAAGGCATGCTAATGTGATGAGAGATTTCAAAGTCCATATATTAATCTTTATTTAAAAGTGAATAAATATTTTCCTTTTTATATGCGGAAGTTCTAGGTAAGTGAAAATGCAAAAGCATGAGTTGTAAAACATGATAAACAGTTGTTTTGGCAGTCAACCGAAAGTATAAAATGTCCATTTTTTTCCAGATTTCAATAGTCTATTGAACATTGACGGCCTTTGAGAAAGGGCTGGATATCACAAAAAAGAAAATGTTCGATTAACTGCGTAAATGCATGTTACCGATATGGAAGTATGCGATTCGGAGGGAGACCATCCCTCTGAGAGCGAATGGGGGCCTTTAGCCAGGAGAGAGGCCCCCTGATTGGCTGGGCTGCTTGTTTATTTTCAGACCCACGATAGGCTGAGCTGAACCGTCGTACTTCCTACCGGCGTCTGCCATGCGTCGCTGATTAGTGCTGATGAGCGTGAAGCCTCATTTCGCTGCTTGAAAGCTTCTGCACGCACTGCTGATGAAGAAGCACTGTGTGCCCTTCACCCACCCCCCCCCCACCCAAGAGATTAGCCCAGATAGAGATGTTTTCTGACATTCAGCTATGGCGTTTCTGTTATGACTAACCGTGATGGCCCTTACGTTAAGCTGGGACAATAAGGTGTTTACGCTCTCTAACATGTGGCACCGGAAAACTCCTCTTTGTAAACAACATCAGGGCCCCTCCTTCCCTTCCCATCGAGCTCCTGCAGCTTACAGAGTAGTGTAGCTAGTTACCATGGCGATGTAGAGTGGAACTACTTTTTTTTTTTTTTTTTAACGAATCCCTGCTGCCATCTCGGCTGGCCGAAATGGGTGAAGACGACAGCGCGACTTTCCGATAAGGGTCCGATCTACCTCGATAACTTAACTTTGTGTTCGTATATAAGGAGACGTACAGAGTGTTTTACGCAAAAAGGACTGTTGCATCAGCTTACGACAGTGTGTGGGGGGGCAGGAAACACCTACAGTATAATATCTTTCTTCCGGGGGGACAACAAAGAAATAACAAAGTGAATACAATAAGGATTTGATAGGATCTCAAAGTTTCGTATATAAAAAAAAAAAAAAAAAAACCTTAGATGGTTGGTCACGGTGAATCTGACGTGACTGTAGAAAACGCCAATGTCTGTAAACCACACAAAGGTTTCCGACATGGCCGCCTCCGGACGGCCATTGACTTTACTGGCAGTTCCAAGCTCACACAAAATAATATCATGCATTGTACACGCCTCCAAAAAAAAAGAACAAAGTAACAAAACCAATGCTCAAGAAAACAAACAAAGCACTTTGCAGTGGGCTAGTTAGAATTTCAGTCTTCTGGCAAGTGTTGACTGACAGGGAGGCGGGGCTTGGTGACGGGCATCTATGGGACGTGTCAAATTTCCCTGGTGATGAGGACAAAGCTCCTCCCTCGGCTAGACAGACCGCTGAAGGAAAAGTAAAAATGTCGTGTCAAGGTCATGCGTCAATACAGTCGGCAGATTCAGGTGTGGAAAACTACGCCGGCGTAAACACTGAGCTTCCGCTGGGACACTTTCTCTGCTATGTCCACTTTAATGGAACCCGACTCGGCACAAAATCTCACGTCCAGATCCGCCATACACTTTACAAAACAAACAAAAAAAAGGAACAGGCATTGCAGGGGATACACAGATGATTAAATGGGAACGTGTCATCCATCTATAAACATCAGCACCTCTTTTTAACCCTAACGTGGCAGAATAAGCACCCGCCCACCCCCCCCCCCCCCCCACCCACGCCAACACCCCCGCGCGTGCGCGGCCCACGACCCCGGCCTGCGCGCAAGACAGCAACGGACG
>JAODKE010000015.1:1485789-1516206 GCA_026779605.1 Mormyrus hasselquistii
AAAAAAAACAAAAAAAAGGGAAAGGGATTGGAGGGGAAAACCAGATGATTAAATGGGGAAGGTTCATCCCTCTTAAAACACCCGCACCCTTTTTTAACCCCAACGGGGCAAAAAAACCCCCCCCCCCCCCCCCCCGCCAAATGAACGTCGCGTTAGCTCCAGTCCAGTTACGTCTCTGAAGCAGCGGGAAATGACACAAGGAGAATGGGACCCCCGTCCAAAACACATTGTCACATGGGCTTCTCCTTTGTGGGCCCGTGAGCCTTCGCTTCTGACGCCCTACTGTTTCTGCCAAAAAAAAGACACCCCCCCCCCTCACTTGGTGTGTTCCCCTCCCTGCTGCCGCCTGGGTTAGACCACCGACGCGACAGAGGTGACGGAGGTCACCTTGTTGTCCTCAGCCCAGGGCTGTAGGTTCTGCAGGGCGTAGAGGGATGAGTTATGCAGGCACAGAGGGTCCTGTTGCAGGGGCTGGCTCAAGGTTTTCTGGAATGCTTCTTGCTGGAGCTGTAGCATCAGCCGATTAGCTTGCTGCCTCTCTGCCTCCCGTTCTTCTGCTGTCTGCCTCCTAGTGGTCGGAGGGGGAACAAAAAAAAATAATTTCTGTTGTTTCCCCTTTCGTTACTGTATGCAGAACGTCTTAAAAAGCACATTGTTGTAATAATGTAAAGAAATTACAGTTGTGAATCGCAATACACTGTGTGTGCTATTGATATCGCCTCTGTTTTTTTTTCAGACATTTGCCATTATTGCACTTGTACTTTTACAGTCTAAAAGAGAGAACACAGAAAATCTAAGCAAAAAAAACTTAATGCAAACTTAAAAACAAATCATGTGTTTTAAATGGAAAAAAGTGTAACCAATAGGATGACTGGTTAAAAAAATATTCACAACTTATGAGACAATTATATATTACAGATTTATATTATCAGATATATATTACATATTTAATCTTGCTTTGATCATAAACAAATCCTGGTACACTTGAATTTCATGTAGAATTTAAGCACATGCACTGACAAGGTGAAAAATGAAATCCTCTCTTGCTGTGCATGATCTGTGTACTACACCAAAAGTCTTTCAGTCTTCAGTTATTTAGTCATTTTATAGCTGTCAATTCCTTTTCAATCTGAATTCCGAATGCCATTATTCAGAGGAAGTTTTAAATACATACAATGTAACATTTTATCAGAATGCCCAGCTACTTTGGGATCAAAACAAACAAAACAGCAGATATTCCTACATCTGGACAAAAAAGAAAAAAAACAAAAGCGTGAGGTCAGACATTTAAGCCAGACACCCTCTTCATCGAAGAAAACAAACAGAAACAAGCTTTTTCCATGCAGAGCCTTGCTTGTAAATCCGATGGAATAAAAGCCTCATTATAATTCAATTGTCTGTCCCTTTATTTTAAAAGGATGGCCCGTGAGTGTATTAGGGTTAGGTTTCTTTGGTGATCAGTGTGTTCCATTATTCAAACCCCTGCATCAGTATTGCTTTGGACAGCAAGGCCAAGTAAACCTTTTAAGAGCTGGAACATTTTTCGCTGGGTCAAGATTTTTTTTTATAAATTAAAAAAAAGCCAAGCAAACAATATTATTGTTTCATGACCATTAGGCCCTCGGTGAATTTTTAAGCGGGATAATCTAATCTTGCTCTTGTTTCTGTAAGCAGTATTTGGGATCTCAGCAACTAAAACCTCCCCAGCATTAGGACTGAACAACCGAGATTCTGCACACCTTGACTAATAACCCAATAATTATTATGTGTATTATTTACTGTATTCCTGCATCTTTGTTTGTTTGTTTGTTGTTTATTTGTTTGTTTGCTGGGCTAATTTTTGTTGTACATGGCTTGATTAGTTCACTGTTCAGAGAAGCCTCTCTACACACCCCTGCAGTGCCCAGCTGTTATTTTTGCACTTGTGGCCTCCCTGTTCGCTTAAATGAGTCTGGTCATTCTCCTTTGCCCTCCCTCATTAATAAGCGGTTTTTGTCCACAGAAATGCCATTGAAACCTAAACGAAACAAAACAAAAAAAAAAACGAATGTAAGCTTAAAAACAAGCCATGCAGTTTAAATAGAAAAAAAGACCATAAAAATAGCATGGCTATTTCAGAGCTATCTTCAAAACTGATGATACATAAATATCATAGATATAGTCTTGTTTTGATTATAAACAGATCCTGGAGCATTGGAGTTTAATGCAGCCTTTAAGCATACGTCCTGGCTTTGAAACACGAAATCCTCCACTGCTATGCATGACTTGTGTCATACACCAAAAACAACTGACTGTATTTTGTTCATCGGGCATTCTCTGCAAACTCTAGACAGCATGATGTGTGAAAATCGAAGGCGGGCGACTCTTTCTGTGCTGCTGGAACCGCCGTGTCTGGCAACAACAACAATACCACGCTTCAGAATCATGTAGATCGAGTGTCTTGGCTGTTCTAAAACGTAGCTGAACGGTAACTGAACCTCTTGACCCTTTGCAGCTGTCTGAAGGAGCAGGCTGTTAGCATTAGCAAGTAGGTGTTTATAATAAACTTAATGTATATATGCACTGTACATTGATAATAATGATGAAACAATACCTCTTTATCGCAAGTGATTAAAACGTTATGCTATTACCATTGTTTTGAATCCACAGAGTATTCACTAATGATTGCAGCACATATTTTAATTATTATTAAAAACGAATCAACATGGAATTTCATGAACTAAACAGCGATTCATATAAAATTCTGTCACTTTAGATGAGCTACCTTAGATGGGAGAGCATGTTGTAGCTGGTCAGAACCCTGAATGAAGTCGGCGAACAGGAGCCGCAGCTAAATGCTCTGAAAAAGCCTCGATAACGATCAGATCCGGGAGCGCGGACGGCTCCGATACCTAAAAGCTTTTAAAGGCATTCGGCATCATGCATGGTCAGCTTTAAACTTGACGCAATACGCTGAATTGCGACCCAGCACCATACCGCTCCTCAATTAAAGCATGTGTCACGTTTACATCTGTGTATCGCATGGAAATATGCCGAGAATCGCTGAGGTCTGCACCATCAGGCAGACCGCCTTTAACCTGAATATTCTTCATTCAAAAGCCACAGAAAGAGATACAAATACAAATAATCCTCTTTTATTGACATATAAAACAACAAAAACATTCTGATTCTGTTATCGGGCCGTTGACAGGAGGCACACCTACCGCCATTTTGTCCTCCTGTTCTGGAACCAGGTCTTCACCTGGGCGTCGGTCATCTTGAGAGCCTTGGCCAGCGTGGCGCGTTCAGCAGATGCCAGGTACTTCTGCCGATGGAAGCGCTTCTCCAGCTCACAGATCTGCACGCGGCTGAAAGAGGTGCGAGGCTTTTTCCTCTTGGGGGGTGTCCGGTTCTGATAGGGGTGGCCGATCCTTCGGGTCACGGAGAATGGCGAGAGGGCCGCTATGGGGAGGAGGAGGAGGGGAAACAGGGTTAAACACTGGGTGTCGGCCTGTCTGGTGACCCGCCGGCGTTCTGTAAATGAAAACATTCCGCATGATTATTAATTTTGGACGTTTTTTTTGGACGCGAACATTTCTGCTTTGTTTAAGGCATGATACACAAATTGAGTTATGTAGCTAAAAAGTGTAGTCAAGTAAACCACGGCAAATCAAATCCTCTTAGGATGTTGTTACATATTTATGTAACATATCAACCGTTTTGATAGTTTCTGATGTTTTGATAAATCTCATGTCTCCCTTCAATTACAACAGCTAACACACTAAAGCAATTCTCAAAAAATACAGTTATAAATTTAGTAAACAATAATGTAACTTACTGAAGCTCTAAATTTCCTGGCATAAATCAATAGACATTATAAAACTCTCATGCCATTGCCCATTATGGGAATCCACATGACTTTTATTAAATTATCCGCTTTTTCTGATTCTTTTTATTAACTATCTTAAAATTCCATGAAAACTGCAGTCTGGCCACATCAGTTCAAAAGTGTGGGATTGACCTCATGTGTTACACAGCAAGAAGAGTGGAAACACTGCATTGTTATGTAAAATGTGTGTATCTACGGCACACACTGACATAACCGAAGAACACTTGTCCTGCAGGTTGACATCTAATAACATGGCTATTCCCACAGCTCTGACTCATGCATATATTCAATCTTGCCTGATTCCGTTGTTTATTTGATCATTGAAAACAAATCACCATTTCCTCGACTCATAACTCTACAGTAGAAACGACGGCACAAAATAGCTACAGGTCTTGGAATGCATCCCCCATCCACTGCACATTTTGTTTTAAAATCCCTGGTGTTGCTGGCAACAATGTTCCTGTCAAGGCCGTGCTACACTCATAGCTACGCTGTAACGTCGTTTGAAACTGAGGCGACATCAATCCGCGCTTGATACGACGAGGTTATTCATACGCTGGCAAGTAGCACCAAGCTGCCAGTTCGTTTGAAATAACTTTCCCTGGATTGGATACTGAAGTGATTTGTGAAAGAGGAGAGATTATGCACTTATAACGTTCCTCTGGTGGGGGCTTTTAGGGTTACTACCACCCCTGGTCCTCTGGGGTCAACTCACCTGGGCAAACGCCCTTGAGAAAGGGGTAGTCCAGGAGCGGACTAGCATCTCGCAGCACGGCGAGATCAGGGTAATACTGTTTGGCTAAAGCTTCCACAGAGCCCCAGGTAGAGGCCCTGCTGATCTCGCCCTCGGGCTCAGGGTGGAGGCTCCCTCCTGGGCCTCCTGCTTGTCCGTCCACTGCCTGCTCCGCTGAAGAACGACAGAGGGAGAGACGGTCAGGGTCCTGGTCCCAGGGGTGCTGAGGGGGGTCAGGGGGGAGTCGCCACCCGGGGTGAGTGCGCCATCTAGGGGAGCTTCGGAAAAAGCTACTCATGCGTTTCAATTGTATTTATTTATTTTTTGTTTATGTAATTCTCAATGCAATGCCAGAAACTACATAAAATCTACATCGTACGGAAAATATAGCTAATTTATTTTACTGTAATTAAAAAGCGTCTTTTAAATACACGTTCAAACGTACACATATAAATCAAAGGAGAAATATTTGATAATATACTAGCTACTTATATCAACAATGTAGCCTGATGAGGTCCTAAAGAAGTCATTCAAATCAGGCCTTTGGGCAGGGCACCTAATTTTTAAAGTGGTATTTTACTCTGTCAAAAGGCACATTAGTGATGATAATTTTTTATATTGTGAGTCATCGCGCTTGAGGGCACCTGACATTTTCAAAGCTGTTTTGAACAGACCCTCTGAAACATTAACTAGAAGCTTTGAAGTGTCTCTGAATGCACTTATCCATTGTACACTGGTTGCCATCTCTGGGAACCAAAACAATGGAGAAGATGTGCATTTTACAGTGCTCCTGGTAGGAGACATCATTGCGGGGGCTGCTGTTTTTTTTTTATGTTTTGGTTGCCGAGGAGACCACCACGGATCTCTAAGCGCATCTGCGGTGGGTACCATAAGCAATGAGGCAATATGCTGACAGATTAACAGGCTGCACTCAGCCTGGGCCATCAACGTCAACGCCGCTGAAGACACTTGAGGGGTTGATGGGAAATAAACCGCTTCTTTCCCCGCATAAATGACATCGTTACAATGTCGTCCCAGATGCCACAGCATTAATCTCCTGTGGCCGACGTTAAAATGAGATGTCTAATTAAACTAATTAAGGAGAAATATACCCAGAATCATTGGGTGTTACATTTCCTAAAACAAAAAATGCCTATAATTTCTTTGACAAAAAAAACGGGAGTAATTTTAAACCTCAGTATTTTATAACAATTCAACAAACATACCTAATGTAAAGCTTATAAACACTCTGCAATTTGAAGACTCAATATCACACCTTTAAGGTCAACAACATCCTTCCTAGAATTTCTTTAATAAACTGACCATGCCACATAAGTATATTAATTTACCAGCTGTAATTTAAGAACAGACACCTTGCCCGTGGATGATTTTCTCGGTCTCTGGACAAAACATGCAGCATTATATGTTGGTTTTAACACTACCTAGTAAAACTGAGAAAAAAAACTACTCTACTTATACACCTTTTTAAGATTATTTCACCAAAGGCCTGTCGTAATCGATGACTTGCCAAAACGTGTCCTGCATCCACCAGTCAGGACACAGAATGCAATTCTGTAGATAAATTCCACACTAATGTCCCACCAACCCTGGCCCAAATGCTTGTTAGCACTGCCGAAATGTGTTAGACAAGAAATAAAGCTCCTGTTTCTGAATTGTGTCGCCAGAACCAGCGATTTGTGTGAGTAATAAAATTTAGCATAAAAAAATATATAAACGCTGGCACTGAGAAATTGCAGCCTGTAACAAGATCATTCCTACTTAATAACACCTTCTGTGACACGGTCTCTCCCCACTGTGAATATTACCTTTGCGACAATCCAATAAATATAACTGTGAAAGATTCAAAAGATAATATTGAAATCTACCAGCGACATCTGTTCCTATTTATTACACCTCCTGGAAAAGCAGTTTAATGCTGCCATCGTTTATCCTTTTTTGCAGTGAGTACGGGTGCTGGAGCACAAAAAAAATAAAAATAAAATAATAATAATCCACTTCCTGAGAAAATAAACAGCCTCTCTTCCAGACAATAATCCAACTTCCATTTTCCAGAAGCCAGACACAATCGCCTTTCACTAAAATCAGTGTCACTGTCCTTTTACAAACCTAGCTTATATCAATCCACGTTTACTTGAGCGGTGTGGGGGGGTGGGGGGGGGCTTAGAGGCATTATTGTCAGACTCCCCAGTATTCCCAGAAATGCAACATTTTATGCCAGCTAAGAGCCTGCGTGTAAAGTAATATCACCACCTGGCACGTTAGATGGCTGTCCCACGGCAGTGTGTCTGCCATTACACGGACAACGTGGGCCCATCACAAAGCCTGTCGACTTTCACGGGGCATCTTCAGCCAAACTGCAGCGTGTCGAGGCCCGCCTGAGCTCCAGGACCCTGCAGGCCGCTCGCCGGTCCTCCGGGCCGCCTTCCAGAGCGCTGAGGTCCTCCAGACTCAGAGAGCAGAGCGGGGAGACCCTGTTTGTACCATTACCACTAATAACAACAGAGGAAGATGGCCTACTCATCTTTAATTCCCTGCGCTGGGAGGGATATTTCCAATATTGCTTTTGCAGTGAGTGCTGCAGTGTTCCACACAGTAATGCCGGCAAGCACGCTTACATGGACCCAAGACTGAGTCCTTAAGCGATGTATACTGTACAAAGTGCGTTGTTTAAATAAACTGACCTGTAATTGCTATTGATTTCCCCAAAAACTTCACTCAAAAATAGCATAACACACAGATCTACTTGGTCAAAAGCTAACTGTATATGTAAGCATTGATCATCCTCACATTTAGTTACCAGCTGATAAGGCTTTTTCCTTAATGTACAGCACTGTGAATTCTATTTCCGAATGCTTTCGGCATTAAGTCTTTCTGGAAAGCGCGTGGAAAGCAGAGGGTTAGACCGATTGAATGCATCGATATTAATCCCACCCCCAAAGAAATCTCTGAATGCTTGTACGCATTAGCGAATTTCAATTATGCATTATTATATATGATGCATTTGACGGATGCTGCTGACAAACCCATAACTTAGGAAATATTTAGACATTATTACAGCGTTTAGGGGGGCGAATAACCGAATAATTCTCCGGGTTACAATTTAACAGTCTTGCCGTTTGTCTTTAACATGTTTATATGACAACAATAGTCTTGCAATTTAATTTCCGTGAGAACTGGATTTAAGCGAGGTAAAAGGCCTACATCGCTTCTTGTATGTGTGGCCATAATTTCAGTTTTATTCATGCTGGACTAGGAAATATGAAATGTAATATTAAACGGATAATAAAACATTCGGGAAGAAGCTTTTTCTCTTTTTTTCAGCCGTCCGTAATATTACTTTAAAGATTATTTTTTTTCTCCCTCGATTTTACGAAATGGCTTGGAAAGAAAGTTTGATGTATGCTGCTCTGATTTTATTGAGGCGATTTTTAAGTTTTTAGAACGGAAAATGATGTAATGCGTGGGTTTTTAAATGGCCTACGAGGTGCAGATACTGAATAATCACTGATATTATCCAAATAATTGCTGGATGTATTAATGTTCTGCGCTGGGCCAGTGATCAACAAAACCGGTGTGCTTTGCAGAATCTCGCCTAATTCTGATTGTTCCGTTGTTCGCTTGGTAAAGTGCAGTATTTCATTAGTGCCGCAGTGTACAACAGCCGGTTGGGAATTTTATTATAGATACCATACCTTATATTTAGCCTACCTGTCTTTCTGTCTGTCTGTCTGTCTAAATTCGTCGCCTAAATTATTTTTACGCCTGTATGGATTTTGGGCTACTGTTCTGTTTTTTCATTATGTTTTTTCTAACAATTGAAATGAAAGGCCTACTTACCTGTAATGTGGCCTCATTCACCGGGCTTACGCCACTGTTGCTATTGCTAATCTATTTGCTTTATTTGTGTCAGCTGCATTATCGTCCCGATTCTAATTCAAATCAAATTAATAGTGTTATCTATTTACTGAAAATCTAATCCAATTCATTAGCCAATACTAACAACTGTCTTTATCCCGTATAGACTGAAAAGTCGAACTTACTATTTTAACATGAGACGACAAGCTTTAATAAATTACTTAAGAAGTAGAAACTTGCAAGCTGTCCAAATGGCTAAGAAAAGCAGGTGTACGGTTTCCGCACTAAAAGATGTTCAAATACCTTTGTCCTATCACATCCGTTAATTCCTATCCGTGATTTTATCCGTGCTGTGACATTTGCGGTAAATTTCAGAACAGCAATCTAATATGTAAGGAGAGTCCATTTGAAGGAGGTGTTTTTTTTCCTTTTTACTCGATGCTTTTTGGAGCTATGCGTTTACCTTACATTGTAACAGTGCCATAACAACTTAGCTGTTTAGTTAATTGTGACAGAATGAACTTGAAATAGTTTAAACGTAATTCACCTCTATTTCAAGTATCTGATATGGACTGTTCAAAATGCCCATCTTTTTTTAATATGTAATATGTGTTAATTTTCCCCGCCGCACTGACCAAGATAATTAGCTGAAATAAGGATGGATGAATGGAATGATGTCAATATTCGGTTTACATTAAGTTGGCTAAAACATCTCATAATATTAGGAAACGCACATCCTCCAAGCTTTTTTGTTACTATACAAATCATGAGCAAAAGTCTTTAGTGTTTGTATAATACAGTTACGCTAGTGCACCATACCGCGGATATCTATTACCGATGCTATTTCAGCAGCTCATTTATGATAAACGTATGGCCCTTTGTGGCTATGAATATACTTCATAAGTATATTTACATGAGAGCTTTTTCAGCTGACATATCAATCCCTTCTATCAATAATTAATGAGAACCCTAGTTTTCTGAATATTAAACGAGAAGAAAATCCATACTGTTCCCAGTTTTTACCTCTGTAAATATGTGTGACGTCAGTTTAGAGTCTTACTCATATTGCATAGACCGGAGCGAATTTAAGATCATTCATAAGGTGAGAGCAAAAAGAATCTCAATGACTCCAATGGCTTCCCTCTGATGGATGTCTCCATGAACTAATTATGACTTTTTATTGATTTTCTGTTTTTAATTGAGAATTATGATAGATTACTAAGATCACGTTTTCAGTACAATAAACTACAGCTCCAAGTGGGGTTTTAACTTACATTATTATTATCATTATTATTATTATTTTACAAACAGGACACGTGTAATTTATCATTTTAAGACAGTTTATAATATTAATGTATATTGGGGAAAACATTAAGGAAATTATTACTAATGTCTTGTATAAGAGGCATAACGGATAACACTATATAGTGTTAATTTTATTTCATTGAAATACTATGTATTCATTGTTGTTGCTGCCGTTGTTTGTGCCATAATTATTCCTTATAGGCTATTTGCGTTTAAGTAATGATAGTTTCAGTTTAAAACGTATCTTTGAATTTAAATAATTATGTATATGTCGTATTGTTCTGTGTGTTGTGCAATTTCTATCAGGATTAATAACGTTTTCTGATTCTGATATATAATACTACAACTAAGTATTAACAAACGTAATTTATTAATGAAAGTAACTTATTAAATAAATCCTTCCTAATATTCTTTGGATTTACAGAATATACATTTAAGAACCTAGAATATGGTCACGATACCTTATATAAATCGTCATTCAAACGGCAATTAAAATCTCATTAATGAAGCTTTGAAATGTTCTCTTTTCAGAGAAACATTGGTTCAGGATGGCCACACTAAGCATTGGCAGAGCTGCATAACGCACACAAACGTGGAACTCGTCACTGATACTGGACCGATTGATTTGCCAATTCAGAAGGCGCAGTCCATCGGCTGTGGCCCGTTTGAAAACGCGAAGCAGACTGCACTCAGTACTGCGCTAAGAACCTTTCCGGCACTGCATCTTTTAGGCAGAAGGAGTACCTGAAAGTCTGTTCGCCACCCTGGGATTTCATTTGCACGTATTTTAAAGAGGATCGCACGAATAAACCACCACCTGCAACAGGATTTGGATGAGACTTAATTTGGTGACTGGTTATGCCGACAGTATGTGTCCTTGTGCCCAGATTAGATCAGAACCTCACCTCACTAGACAGTAACGCACAGCAAAGTCCTGTTTAATTTTGCTACAGACTGCATGTTTGACATCTGAGCGCTGGTGTACGGCGAGGCAGGAGTCTCTGCTCGCTCCCCAAGGCTCGTACCTCGATGACTGGCCTTTCCCAGGTCAGTAGCAATAGAAGAAAGGCGAATGTCCGCGCAGTCATAACAAGATCAGCAGACAGATTGCAAGTCGCAGCCAAAACGGACAACCTCACACTATACAGGAAAAGAAACAGTATCTTTAAATAATAATAATAATAATAATAATAATAATAATAATATGCCATATAGACTAACTAATAAAATAAGATATTAAATATACTAAGAACATTCTGAATATTATGACCCATAAGTGGCTATAGTACTATGCTATTGTTATTATTATTGTTATTATTATTATTATTGTTGTTGATGATGTTATATTGTCCAATAAATCAGTGGGCGTTCATGCAGATTTTATTTAAAAAAGAAAAAGGTACTCCAGATTATTTGAACCGTTCTGACAAAGGTTAATACTGGAAACGCAAAATTAAACACTTGTGGCACGGACAAGGCAAAGCAAAGGAAATGTCCGAGCGAGGAAAACCTGCTCTAAAAACAATCCGTCGCAAAGGAAAGTAAATTCGATTCGTTGTGCTGTTAAAATAAAATAAAATAAAATAAGAATAATTAAAACAGTTGCATTTAACAGACGCTTCTTCGCGAAAGCAATTTAATGTCCAAATTAATACCCAAAGCAATTTAATATCCAAAGCATTGCCTGCTACTGTCAATCTTAATAGAGTAATTAGTTTATATTACATGTTAAAATTGAACTGTAGCCCAGAAGTGACGGTTATCGTTTTCTGAAACTAAACTGTCGAAATGACGTGTGTTCACAAGATCATGAATAATATGAAAACCACCTAATAATATGAAAGCTACTATTAACTATTGTTGTAGTTATATTATCAGTTTTAATAAATATAGCATTGTTTTGTTCATTAACTGGGTCTAAGAAGAGACAAACATTGTTTGAGTAAAAGGCAGCATTGTGTGTGTGTGTATCTGTTGTCGGTTGATATCTTTTAAAATGTGTGTTAACTGAATTAAAATGTCCATTTGACAGCTTGCACGACATTAATAACCTAACATTAAAGGCGTTTTGTGAAATATACATACCTATAAGGGAAACGGTTGCACTGGATTCTGTATTAATTCGTGTATGGCCCTTTCAAAAGCCCATGTTTAAGACCCGTATTATGGAAAAGAAAAAAAAAATCAAATGTACATTTATAAAAATACCAAAATAGCAACAAAAACGTTTTTTTTATATAACGGCAGTTTATTTTGAATGATGGTATTAAATAAAATGCATGGACAGTCGTCTAGAGAAAATAAAATACAGGCCCAACTAATACTTTTTCTTGCTATCAACCTTGCAAACATAAAAAACTAAACACAATTTGTTAAAAACGGCAACATCTACGCTATTCTTTGTAAATAACTAGGCTAATGCGATTCGTTTGAACCTAATAACTGATCGTTCTGAAATAATGAAATGTAAACTTGGATCGAAATTTTGTCCACGACGACACAATAACTGTATGTGTCACGAATGCGAGGCGTCGTTATTTTTTTTTCTAAAAAATAAATTATGAAGGGTTTTTTTGCATAGGAAACGCAGTTGACAACAAACACGTCTATCGATGCTGGAAAAAATGGCTTGCTGCCTTGTTAGAATGAGGAATCCGAGTTGTACACTCCTGATTTAATCTAGAGCGCTTCCTCGCAGCCCTATCTGCTATGTCATAAGCGGTAAACATTTTGATTCATAAGGCGTTGCTGTTTATTTAAAATGTACTTAAAGGGAAAGATT
Source organism: Mormyrus hasselquistii (assembly GCA_026779605.1). NCBI lineage: Eukaryota > Metazoa > Chordata > Actinopteri > Osteoglossiformes > Mormyridae > Mormyrus > Mormyrus hasselquistii. Next base: position 1,498,354 of record JAODKE010000015.1, read on the forward strand.
CTCTGAAATGTGGCTTTTAAATGCGGGATAAATTACTACTTATTAATCTGTTTGTATAATATTTTGACTTTAGGCTAAATAACCTTTTAAAATTCACTTTATTCGAAGTGAAGCTAGCAGCGAGATAATCAGGACAATTCAATTTGCGCAGTCAAATTAGAGCGGGAATTGCGCGCTACTTATGTAACTGATAATTGTTTGCCACTGAAATCTGGACCGTGATTGTAAGCAATGCTCCTTAATCACCGTTTCTGTCCCAAATCTATAAATATGAAACCTTCTTACCCGTCAGCCTGTCTTTTGCGAATCTCCTACTGCTCTCCATCCACGGAAACGTAAAGTTCGCCACGTTCCCCATGCTGGGGACAGTGGGCACCGTGGGCATGCCCGCCGAGATGCCCGGTGGATGTGTCGCGGGAGGCGGATGGGGCGTCGGCGGCATCGGTCTGTGGGCCGGAACCCGAATTACGCCTCCAGAATTCCCCGAGTTCACGTTGACGTTCATGTTCATGCTTACGTTCATGTTCATGTTCACATTGTAGGAGCCAGCAAGTCCGGCTGCCATGGAGCACGCGGGGTTGTAGACGCTGTTGTAGCCGTTGGCGTAGACATTGGAGGCCAGCTGGTAGTCTGCTTCGCTGGTTCGATTCGGCAGCATACAGCTACTCGGCTGTTCCGTATTGTTCAGAATTTGATCTATTCCAAAACTAATGGGTTCGTGCTGTTGATGCGTCTGGTTCGCTTCTTCTATCCCAGTATGTTCCATTGTTTGTTTGTCTGTTATTTGCCTTTCTGTTACCTCCTTAGGGTTATAGTAAACAGGTGTTTACTCGGTGCGCTGTACAGGTCGGACAATTTGTCAAAAACAAAAACCCACAAACTAATGAGCTGGAAATGGTGAACGGCCCACCTGTGTCCATGCGATGTCCAGAAAACGATGCGATTCTGCCGAAGCACGGTAATTAATCCATCGCGATGAGGTCTGGAACTGGGGCCCTGGAATAGCAATATCCATTATCTATATGCATTGCTGAAGACGAGACTGGTCACGCACTTCTGGAAAAAAAAACACAATAATAACTGGCAAAGCACGATTAAAGTACGCTTTTAAAAAACAAAATCTGAAACTGAGGAGTTGCCAAGTTGACGTGAAAATATCTAGCCAAATGCAGCCGTATTTTCTACTATTTCCGCGCTACAGAGGAAAAGGACGACATTTGTCGTGCAACTGCATGTAAATAATGCGAAATAAAGCAGTTATATCGGTTATAAGTATGTATATATTAATTTTTGAAAGCTGGGATAGCTTTGCTTTAGCGCTTGTCGGAGTGATTTTGCGCAGGTGAGACTCTCCCGCTGCCAAAACCCCGGGTTTCACCCATTCATTGGCTATTGAATTTCCAGAGAGGCAGGGTCTCTTAATTCGCCCTCACTTCTTAAAGACACAGTTCTCCTTTCCCCCCTCTCTTTGATTTTTAAATTTTACAAGCGATTTTTTTTGCAAAGCTGTCATCAAATAGATGAACTGTCACCCAAGAATGAAATGATCTGCTTTTTATTAGCATACCCATGTCGCGTACGGATTTTTTTTTTTAGATACATGCATGCGTTCTCTCGCCCGTAGGCCTAAATAATTACCAAATAACGTAAACGCATAAATGTTAACGCTTAATAAACATGTCTTTGTATGAAAAGGCTGTAACCGTGAATTGATGCAGCTGCATTTTAATATGACCACTCACTCATGATTTATCTCGTGATGACAAAAATAAGGAATTACCTTTATCGTTTCATTTTTATATCACGTAACGGTATAAACATGTCGGAAATTTTCATTATTTCGTGCGACACGTTGAAACACGTAATATAGCGTCATGGACGCCATGAAAAATGTTTGAATGTGATTCTCAGCGTTAAGGACTAAAGCTGTGAAAGCTGATTTGAATCAGACCCGAAATTCCGACATCAAGGGTTAAAATCTCTTTTTCCCGGTGTTATGAATGTACCTGGTTGACTTTTACTCTATAGAGTAGGAATACAGTATTAGTCGTCAATAACATTATTCTTAACATCCTATAAATTCGATATTCATAAACTAAATTGTATATGTTTATTCTGTGATTCCTAATTACAGTGTGGAAATGTATGTCTGGTGGGTTGTGGTTAAGGCATGTAAGTATGTAGGCTAATTAAGCTCGTTTTTCAATAATCATAATGCCATGCTTTAAAATCTACTGAAAAAATAGTAAACTATAATCGTTTCTCGCCATAAAGGGCAACTTCGCTCTTTTCAGTATGTTTACGCATTTGATAACATTTTCTTTCACTAATTATTTTTGGTTGCTATAATTATTTTTTTTCTTTTACGCCGGTACAGTTGCAGTAAACCGCAACCCACCAGAACTATTTTTTATTTAGCATTTCATTTACCATGCGGCATTCGATCAGTTTAGGGAAAAACTACTGTTATATAACGAATTTAAATAACCACTTTGTAATTTATTGACAATATTTAACAATGCAATGCTTAAATCATCAAAACCAAAAATTAAAGATAAAAAAGAAAAATGAGATTTGTCTTAGTGGTACGGCTAACAGCGATGCTGATTGGCACAAATAATTTAACCTTTCTCTGCCTGAAGCAAGACTTGGGATTGCTCAGTTTCAATTCAATAAAAATGAAATATGGGTTATAATAAAACCGCAACACGGGGAAAACGAATTTAATATATCATCGTTTTATTACGCACTTATTTCAGCTTTTGCGAGAATGAAAATAATTCTCAGTTGCTCAGGGTGGCTAGGGGAAGGGTAAAAATCAATTGTGTGTATTCGAATCTATATCAATAATGAACGGTGACGCATATTTCAGCTTGATGGGGAATTTATGTATAAAGCATTGACGTGTTTTACATTTAACCGGTATGGAAGAAAATGCACTCTTAATGTGAACAGGGTGGTGTTTGTGCATGATTCCATTTTTTGACGGTTAAAGTATGTTCCCGTAACGCTGGAGTTAAGATTAAATTAATATAGATATAATTAATGGTCTGGAAAAGATGAGTGTATTTAACAGAGGAGTTTGCAGAAAGGTTTAATAATTACAGATAATCACGCGACCTTATTCTTCACGGATGGATTCAAAATGTATTTTAACTCATTACAGGGACTCGTATAACAATTTATTATCATCTGCTAATTCTCGGCAGAGCCGTGAGCGCTCAGAAAATAATGTGGATGTTATTCAAGAACCTCACCGCAAATTAGCCGATCAAACTCATGAAAATAAAATCGCGCAGGACAATTATACAGATCTTTGAATTACCGCCTCAACAAGAGAACACTAAAGGAAGTCAAGTATGGTCGCCATAAAAAACGAAACGGTAGCAATTAAAATCATTCTCGTTTTGAAATTAGAAATGATCATCTCACTCTCTCTATGCTTGGCTCGAGTTACTACATTCTCTTAAATCAGAAGGTCTTCCTCTGACCACACAACGGCCCTTCTAGTAATTTTCCGTGCTAATTCCATTGTTTATTTTTTGTTTTTTTTTCTTTAACGAGTTGTCTTAGTCAAGAGCAATACTAAAACCTAATCCAATCCAACAATTAGGCAAAAATGTTATGAACTAATTAGTTTATATGTTAATTATTTCAAGCACTAAGTAGCAATATTAGAATTGCACCTGGCAGCTCGCGCCTACCTAACTCTTGTTTCATTTAATTACACGCAATTAACTCTTGCTGTTAAAATTAAACCAATTAATATAAAATCAAAACATGGTTATAAAGCATTCTAATGTAGCATCTTCAACAATGGTTCGCTCAAGGCAATGAAGTTGGTTTATTAGTTTTTAATCATTTAATATTCTGTAATAATCTCGAAGACGGCGATAGTTCACTGTTATCTCGTAAGGCATCCGATACAACTTGAACTATGTCCATGATAGTAATAGCTTACCAAAATGTCACAAATAGAAATAAAGGCCAACAGAGCAGTTTAATTTAGCAATCGTGCTATAAGTAGTTCTAAGTCAATTAATATGATATTTATATGCGTGTTTTTCTGATGTACGGCGCATTCTATGAAACAGGTTACTTCAGATGCTCAGTTTAATGATGGTGTTCTAGTGGTAGGCCTGTCCATATGATCTTAAAAGGTGTGCTATGATTTTGTGTAAAATTGCACTTTCCCGTCTATTAAGATATACACGACTTTCATTTATTTCCCATTCTCATAAATGTAATGCGCCTTCTTTGCCACGCGGCACCCCTCCCTAATCCCTCCCGTTAATTTGTAATATGAAAGCCTTTAGCTGGTTGCCCAGAGGCGCTGTCTAAGTTGGGTTCCAGCGTGTATCGAAGCCCGTGATGAATCGGTACCCCGAGGCGGTGCTCCTCTTCTGGGTAATAAAGTACGGGCAAAGCAGAGACAATGGGAATTTGTCACAGTTTTCCTCGAGTTGTGTGCGACCTGCCGCCCTCGTGCGTGTTCAATGTTCTTATAGGGATTAGGAAGCGACCACCATATGTTTGCACAAAAAGCTGCAATAAAGACACATTCAAAGGAAAGTCACCCGTCAGACCTTAAGAAAACGGTCCGTGTCGACACTGCTTTAAAAGTACGATAAGGACGATGACAAAGCATTTCAAAACATGCCATCCATTTTTTTACCGAATTATATAAATATTTTGAATAGTCCTGTGCTCCATCACGTCTGTTTTTTAAATAATCATGCTGCACGTTCGGAGTTCCCCTTACTGATATTTGAAAATGAATGAAAGCTGCACTTCGTTCAGTTTGTAAAGCTTAAAAGTTTCAGCCAGAAACGTTACATGTTGGGGTAATGGTATAATAGCGGTATATGCTGTGTATGAAGAAATATCCCACACGACGCCCATAAACGCAAATTAACGGCATAATCAAGACGCGTGACATCGCTACAGCACTACCGGTTCCTGGTCTTTATGATATCATCGTAGATACAGGCTATATTAAAATGAAATTTCATTTTGTAATGTTGTTTATTGTTAATGAAATAATAAATTCAATGCAGTCGATGCACACTAAACTTCCAATAAATCACAAACATTATCAAACATCATTATCATACATTTGACTTTGAAGCCCAAGTTAAACTGTTATATATACATTCGCATGAGTTTTTTTTTTCCTCGTAAAATACTGTATAAAACAATGCCACTTCGATAATATTAATTGACAAAGCTGAAACTGAAGCGTCGGAATTGTTTAAAAAAAAAAAAAACACAACCTAGAAGAAAAAGGCGCGGATTGACATAAGTCATTCTGCCTCTTGCCCTTTGGTACATCTGTTCCAAAGCCTCCCACACTAGGATATCGTGATTACGCTGATGCGCCTGTCATCCCTGCCCATTTTCATTCACAAGCCCCTCTGCCTGTTGTTCTTTCTGTGGTAATTAGGTTGAATTCAACCTAGATAGAATTACATTATTCTGCGTTTCGACCAACAGTCCTTGACTTTCTAGCTCCCCGGGGATAACCTGGCGCCTCCTGCCTCCATCAGACGGCATTCGTTGGACGATACACTCGGAAAACGCTGAGTCGCAGACACGGGAGCCCCAAGGCAGTGTCGGGCGGGCCTGAAACTCGGCAATGGAAACATAAATACGGCGCACCAGAGAACGTGACAGCTTAAACTCCCGAATCCTGCATGCGATGATGGAAGAGCGAGCTGAGATTACGTATCTATTTATTTGTGTTTGTTTACACAACGTTATCATTCCTCGCCAAAGCCAAGTCCAAGGAAATTTACGTTTGCAAAAACTGAAACAAATGAAATAAATATTTTTAAAATGTATATTTTTAACCGTAAACGTATTAGTGGTAATCTCGGGACAGTTTAAAATCCATCCATCCATCCTTTCATTCTGGACAGGTTGCGGGAAAAGACCTTATTAAGGGTCCAAAGCACTATAGTGCACTTGAACTTTATTGTGTTTGTAAGGATTATTATAATTTTTTAATCGATATTAAATTTACATTAATTTGTTTAGAATTACATTAATTCTATTGTTTGATAAGGAATATCACGATTTACCAGTAATCGTGATCATTGGGGACTTCCGTTACTTTGAGTATAAAGGTAATGAGTTAGACAGACACATATCCAACACGTTTATTTGCCTTTGTTCTTTATTTCACATTAAAACAGAAATAGTCTATAAGCAAGTTGATCCAGCAGGTTAACGTAGGAATATAAAGAATATTTTTGTCACAATAACAGCAATTTCAAAGTAGGTCGGAAATTCTCAAAGAATTTCCTCACGATTAGCCAAATAAAGAAATAAATGCGTAAGTATGGCAATAAAACGTGTTTCATATAAAAGTGTAACTGCATTCCACCCAAACCGAGAATGCCATTTATTACGCAGCTCGGAGATCTAGTTTTCTCATGACAAGTTTCCTTGCTCTGTAGCAGGCGGACAAAATTCTGTCAACAGCAATACTCCATTGTAGACCACATCTTTTGTTTTGTCCGTCACATGCAATATTTCATATATTTCATCTCCCTGGGATGGGTGCTATTGTTATTTTATTTTTTTAATTCTGAAATACAAGTTTTGTTCTGTCCTTACAAACTTTAATAATTATTAAATATTCAAGGTCAAACTCAGGCAAAGATTTTTTGAAAGTGTACCGCATATTCAAGTGGGCACATATGAAACATTTACAGTCACTTGTACATAATACAACTCTCGTTGTTTGGATTTAGACTTTATAAGTAAAATACCGTAGAGCTGGGAGGGAGATCGCGAGGTCTAGTATTCCAAAACACAACGTTGGTGTTCATCTCTATATCCGCTCTGTGGCATATCAAAACAGAATTTGCTATAAATTTAATATAATTTCTGGATACTTCTGACTTCATCAATTGACTTATGCTTGTTTCTCCTTATTAAATTTATTAGTGCATAGTATTTACCTATGTTTTTTGGCAACTGTAGCAAAATTTTGAAACAATTTTTTACTATACCCATTAACTCGGTTTTGCGTTTCATTTAGGATCGTTGAGTTATTCTGACGAATAAATATAGGAGTCGAGGGTAAACATAGAAGGCAGAATTTAAATTTTGGTGAACATATTACGTTCATTTTATTAGGTTTCCCAAAATGAATTTCACCTTCATGTTTTTCCCGATCTGTAACTTTAAGTTACGTTTAGACGTCTGATTGTAGGCCATATATGAAATCATTATTATTTCAGACATACAATCCAAGTCCAATAATTGATTTTAGATTTTAAAAAAGTGCGCTTTTATTTATGTGTTAATAAAATTACTAAACAGCCGGATTCTGCAAAGTAAGATTAATGTAAAAGGCACAGAGACGGACAATAAAGGCTATCTGTTATGAAGAAATTTTAGAAGCGAAATTTCATGTCATGAATCAAAGTGCAGATCAAAAAATTGGATTTTCAGCACTGAATAAATGAATGGCGATTATTTATGTTTCCACTATTGTTTAGTATTTGCTAGTATTTGTGAACTTTAATTGCAGATTGTTTCTACAATTTGTTATGCTGCGGCAATTTGCGGCTCTATCTTTTCTAGACTCTGCTGTTGTAAACACGTCTCTCATTGAAGTTCTGAGATGTAATTAAGCGTATTATTGGCTTTGCGCTGTTTACACAGCGAACAGAGCGAGCAGTAATTAAATTTCCTCCTCCGCATTGTGCCGCCACCAGCCGGCTGTCAGTTCGCCACCATGTGCGGCGTCTCAGCGGCGCGGCCCGGGGGCATTTTTAGAAAGGAACCTTCTGCCAGCCGTAGAGTCCACTGGCAACTTCCGAGAGATGGCATCTGCAGCAAAAACGCCAGTAAATAGTTGGGGCGCTGTGGACCCGTGATTTTCCATTACTGACTCCGGGTGTCGTTTTACCTGGACGCCACTACAACGTGAACTGGACGTTTGAATTCTCCAGAAAGCCATCCACTGTGATATATGGCCTAACGTCCACTTCTGAATCATAAAAGATCATCATCATCATCATAAACAACAACAACAATATTATTATTATTATTAATATTATATTATTATTAATAATAGTAATGTAAAAAGTCATTCTAGATAAGTAACAGATGACTAATTTTAAGCATACATTATTTATGAACTATTATACTTATGTACGTGTGTGGCAAGCTTTAAAAAATTCAGAGACCCTTCACTTTTTTAAGTGAACAATTGTATTTATATATTTTTATAGTTTCTTGCAGCAATTAATGGAGTATACTATAGAGAATGTATGGATGTGTATGGAGTACATTACACAGAATGTATGTACAAGTGTATTACAGCATACAGAAATTCATGTAGAGTACAATATACACAATGCATGTCGTGTCTGTAGACCGCTTTAGATGAATATAATGAAATGATTGCCCATATATGGTAATTTAGGATAAAATAGAACGTTATTGATAAAGATAATCCTGTAAGATTTAACTATATAACTATGTAATGTGTCTAACAATTGTTTATAAATTATATCATTCATTTTTTGTTTTTTGAATTTCCATATTTTCTATATATTACATCGAGACACTTGTTTTTCACATAAGCTGTAGACACATGGTTGTAGTAACAGTAAGAGTACCTTTTGTGTGCATGTGAGGGTGAAGTAATCGTAGTTTGTTGCTTGGTAGTCTTTGGAAAAATAAAACAAAAAGCTGTTTTGTTGTAATTTTTGAGAATTTTTTAGAGAATATGAATCACATGTATAGGTCTACGTCGTTTAAAAAAAACAAATGAAGATACTGGCGGAAGAATTATAGAAATCTCTATTGTACAGGAAACTTATGGACATGAACGTGTGTGTGTGTCTGACAGCAGGTATACCTTACCTTATGAGGACACAATGTCCCCATAATGTGAAGAATACCCGTTTTTTTCCCTTATGGGGATCAGTTTTCTGGCTGGATAGTGGTTAAGGTTGTCATAGTTAGTGTTAGCATTTTCCCCATAGAAATAAATGAGCGGTCCCCATAAAGGAGGACTCAGTTGTACGTGTGTGTGTGTGTTTGTGTGTGCACGTGCATTTGTGTGTGTGGTGTGCATTTGTTTACATTTGAGTCATTTGAGACAAAGCAGACAAAAAACTGAAAAGAAAGAGAGAGAGATCAGCGGGCAGGACACTGTATCATGACGGACAGCTTACTAGCCTAAGGGCACATTATTATTACAAAACCCTGCTTCTGTCTTCCGCTCACTGTCTTTGTCCTGCTAGTTGCACTGCAGGCAGGAGTTTATGCATAAGAATGGGACATCAACCGGCAGCCCAATAACTGATGAGCTTACGTGGCCCTGTGAGTGAGGAAGTACCCCAAAGACTGATGGGGAAGTAATTAAACAAACGACACATGACGGAAGAGGACAAGGTCCGAGCAACGCCCTTCAAAAGAGCGTGTTAAAGAGGCGAGGAAGCACAAATTGCTGTTTAAGGTCACATAGTTTTTTTTGACACGAAAAACAAAGGTGTGCACTAATTTACGAGAAATTTTACGCTTTTAATCATATGAAGAAAGGAACATCTTAAATGTCTGTGACTACCTGTTTCACTTCTTAAGTGAGAAAACCTGACTGAAATTATTAGAATGATTGGGGTTTAGTCAAAATGGCACCTAGCATGAGTCATATCCGGTCAAGAATATCCCGTAAGACCTAAACAAAGGATACGACTGCATGTAGGTGCTCAGAGTCAAATGGCTTTACAGAGTGCAAAGGTGTCCCACGCAGTATGATATTAATCAGGTCAATAGGGCTTTTAATAAAAGTTAAGGGCGACAAAAATTGGAAATAAATGCGATTCCGTGTCAGGAAGCAGGGCGCTCTGTCCCTCTGCGCAGAGAGTGAGGGCTTTCCGGTCGCGAGTCGCTTCGTCTCAGGAGTGAAGCTGAACTGTTTCTTCCCAGCCGGCCGAGGCAGGTAATTATATTTTCTGTAAGGATCCTCACCGTGTTATTAATCATAATGAGGGATGTTATAAGCCTTCATGCATCATGTCTGACAATGTCTGTGCATAATTTGTATGCACAGATTTTCTTGTTTTGTTTTTTTTTCCAATGGCTTAAAATCAAGTTAATGTATGCTACTTTTACATCTTACGTCATGTGTCAAAGCACAGCTGACTTCATTACTACTTGATTCTGGCTTTGCTTTCATTCTCTTTCTTGTGGTGACACGCCTATTTTTTTTTTTAGTTCCCATTTCTTTTCCTCAGGTTGCCCCCCCCCCGGGCGATCAATGTCATCAGCCCATTTTGCCGAAAAACACCACCCATAAAGGTTTTTCGAAAGATTTGTTGTGATTTGTTTTTATCAGTGATTAATATCATTTAAATGTAACATTAGATGTCATGTTCGGTGACTGCGTGGGTTTCACTGAAATCCTACACTCTGTTATTTGTGATGTAGGATATGGATTTACAACACCATAAGCAAATCAACAAGCAAAGTTTCTCACATATCGCTTCTCAGATTCGCTGTCTGTGGGATGTCTATCTTCACTCCTATTACATGCACTTGTTTTGTTGTTTTCAGATTTCTCCTGTTTTTTTTTTTTACCCCGGACAGACCCTCTAATCATCATTCACAATCACACAACTTACTATTAACAATCCTGAGTGATACTCTAGTACAATTTCCACCTGGGGCGTGGTGTCCTTTTTATTGAATACAGTCGGCACCCTGTAGCATCCCTGACAGACCAGTAGGAGGCGATAGTTAAGTAACCGAGACACGTTGTACCCTTACCTATTTATACCCTCCGGGGCAGTAGGGGGCACCATTCCTTGCCATCATTGGTGCATGACAACTCATTCCGAAGCTTGAGCTACAGTGCATGACCTGCACACGGGAAGGGCACCCAGCCCACGTGAACTGGATCAGCAGACCCAAGTATGATTAAATATGGCTTATCGAGCCAGCGCTAGGATTGACACTGAAATTCATGAGCCGAGAAGGAGGCATTGGATGAATAAACAGTGACAGCTTGGACCCGGAGTTGGGAAAGATGGATCTGACATGGCCAATCTGCATCCTTGAAGTGTGTAACCTGCTTATCGCCATAATGTTTCACTGCTTATTCCTATTTCCCCCAGAGACCTCTGACATAATGCTTCAATTTATATTCTCCAACCAAATGAAATCATTTCAATGTCAGTACCGTCCTCTCTAATCTAATGGGGAATTGGAGAGCAATAACATTTCAGCAAACCTCCACAAAAGAGATTTTATTTGTAACTCAATGTGCTGTCTGGATTTATCAAGCATGCGATGCAGAGGAGGGGCTCTCACCGTGGGGGGGAAATTGATTACTTTGACAGGAGGCTAACAGGGATCCAACTTTCTCCACTCCACTATCAGAGATGATTCCGATGGGCGACACGCTCATCGTAATGGCGAAATGAGCGACCGAGGAGGACGGAGACACTAGTACTGCTGGCACTTTCACGGCTGATCACCGTGCTGACCATGTGAGCTACTATATGATAATGCAATGATAATGCATTGATGTTGACTTAGAAAAACATACAAAATGTCCAAAAACTCAGCCCTCCACAAAAACAGCATCCTACAGAGAGCAATAAAAATGTTCGCATTTCAGTCCCAGTCTGACATTAAACCGGTTTTTCTCAATCTGGTCCTTGGGGACCTGTAGTCTGTCCATGTTTTCGCTCCCACCGAGCTCCCTGTCAGAGGATCCACATTTTTGCTTCCTCTCAGCTCCTGACAAGAGCAAAAATATGGACCATCTGTGGCTGCCCCAGGACCGGATTAGGAAACACTGTATTAGGATGTAACAGACCTCAATAGACCTAAAGTGTGGCAATTTTTCTTCAAGATCTTTAATTGTACTTTTCTGGAGCTCGAACCAGTGTATTGTATACATATACATTTTTTCAGTTTAATTTGTTTGGATTCATTATCTGCCTGGAATTACCCATAGAAAATGAGCAGCCAAAGCGAATGACCGACGATAAACAATGATTTAGGATCAGCTGTTAGCTGATTTTTTTTTTTAATACAGAAAAGCCTTAGAGAGGAAATTTATTACAGTTTAGTTTACAACCTGCAGGCCCGATCTTATAATTCCAAAATTCAGTTTAATTTAACAAATAGGCGAAGACTATGTCTTCTAATGGTTTAATAAAAGTTCCTTACTCTGCTAGGGCTGCACGAACAGACAAAATGTAACAGTTTTATTACAACCCAGTGGCTCTCCGTGAAATTGGTTGAATTGATCTGATCAGTCTTTCTCTAAGTTCATCTCAGGGAGAAAAACAAAGGTGCTCGCTGTCGTCTCTATGGTTATTTCTGCCCTTTAGGAACGGATGGTGCAGATTAATTTCTTAAGGCAAGCCAGCTCTTTCGCCTTCTTTGTAATTAAGAGCATCCAAATAAACTCCCAGCTCACTCTGCACCCTAACAGTGGGAAAGGACCAAATAAAAGGGATAATGAAGAAATGATTGCGATTCGGAGGGGAAAAAAGAGAGAGAAGGTGGCTATCTGCTGGAAGGGCCGCAAACCCATTTTGCAGAGAGATGTGTGGGTGCTTCCTGGAGATGTGGCAAAGGAACAACACACCGGCAAAGCCTTCATTTATTATACTAAGCAGCCGGCCCATATTCCATCTAAGAGACCGTCCTTTAAATTCGTTAGCAAAAATGAAGGAATAGCACTGCGCCAGTTTGATTAAACGAGGCCCTGAAGACACTATCTGACTCTCCTCTATGGTGTGATGTTTGACTCACTCGGAATTGAGCTTCAATTCAGATGATATTTTGCACTCAGTAGAACAGATTACTGGAACGCTAACAACAGAAGGTGAAATCCATCCATAAACCATTATGCATATTTTAGAAACTTGAGCAAACTTAATTAAAGCATTAAAAGTCTGTTCAGAGGTCTTCTTCTTCCTGTGTTCAGTGATGTCGATTTTATCCCACAGGGTTTAGACAACCATTGTTGTAGCCTTTGCTTCTAACTTGGGATTCTTGCGGTTAGGATTATACCATTAGGGAGAAAAGGAGGATCTATCAAGGTGAGTCCATCAAGGAAAAAAAACACTGCATACTGGCTCTGGGCTCTTCTCATCACTAGCCTTACAAATGTCACAGAGAGTATGTGAAACCCAGTGTTTCTGGGAACTTTAAGACAGCCAGCATCCTCATATAATGTCACATAAGGCGTTTATGTGTTTGACGACAAAACAAACGGACAGCCTTTTAGTGACTCTGTTTGTGTTAAGTTCGTTAGTGAGGGTCTAAGGGTCTCCTGTCCTCGTGGCATCGGGAGGGGTCTCACAGACAGCAGGGTGAACACATCACCCTCTGCGTGTTCACTCTGCTCATCTCCTGCGTTTCCCGGGGGAAACAGAGGTGGAAACGCCACATTTATTGGGTTGTTCTTGTTTTACAGAAACAGTATATTTATCGCCAAACAGTTTTACGTACGGGGTATTTACTTTGGGGTGTCGGGAAAAACAAGGGAGGACACTTTAAGATTCGTAATATATTTAATTATGATTAATTTGTAATATCAGTAATTTATAATTTAATTAATTAATATTAATGTCCAATACATCACATTGCCCTTAACTTTGTTACTGGGTTATTATATTAAAAAGGCGATTTCCCATAATTCTTCTCGGTAATAACATAACAACTAACTTGGGAACTTTGAAATAGTTACTCCAATAAAACTAAACACACTGTTTCTTTATAATAAAAATATTTTAAAATGATGAAAAATTAATTTTTCTGAATTTATTAAATTTCATTAAAATTCAATGCATTTCCATTTTAAAAAACATTACTTACTGCTTTATCGGCAATGGACAATATATCTACAAAATTATATCCATGCATATGGAAATATTATGCAAGGTAAAATGATTAAAGACAATTAAATATAGCTGTTTTCTAGATCTGGAAACATTTCTTTTTAAAAATCGTATCGTATTTCACCCAGTTTGTCCAATGTTTCTGTCTGCCGTCTGAGTTTATTAACTAACTCAGCCGGCGTGTAAGATGACTCACTTGGCCCTGTTCAGATCCTTTGTGACAGCGCTGCTCTCTGCTTTGCCTCCAGACTAAAGGGTTTCGCTAAAGAGATGAAAGTTTGTTGAATTCCGCTGCAAACCTGTCTCACGTTACCGGAGAGGTCAAATCACTCACAATGAGGGACGGGCGATGGCTGCTGGACGCTGCACTGCTGTTAAAACACAGCACACTCTCCTCCACAGCCATACCTTCCCCGCTACGTTACGTTTAACAAATCCACCCTTTCTCGTTTTCTATTAAAGTTGTTTAAACTGACTGTTAAAACAGCTCCGTTAATAATAACACTTAATCTAATGGTTCAGTCAATGCCATTTAATGTAGAGAAAGCCCTTAAGAACACTATACATTTCAGACAGTGTTATAATACCGACAGGGACAGTTAACTGACAGTCAAATAAATGTTTAAAAAAAAAAAAAAAAAAATCCTCAGCGAAAACCCGAAAACCTCACTTTGTGAGGTGCTTTCGCAACTAAAAACAGAATAGGCCTCAAAAGAGAATCATAACAATGTGTAACACGATGTTAAAGGTATTATCATATCAAGCATAAGCTGACAATATAACGAGGATCTGAGTCATATGTTCTTTATATTTACCCAGCAACCTTGTCTTATTAACATTAATATTAACGTGTGGCGAGCCGGACGATAGATTTTTAGATTTATATAAACCTTTAAACCCATATGCGTACTCAGTATTTAATACTGTATGTAGATTTTTGATTCATAGTGACAATAGTGCTTTAAGATTATATTTTTAAAACTAAAGATCTAGGACAGAGTTAAGTTTGTAAATAGTACCTAATAATTCTGACGAGTCTGGCAGGTGGGAGTAACATCAGCGCTGCTGAGACGAGCCAGCTGCTCTCAGATCAGTGCCAGCCGTGAGCGATACACGCGATAGATCGAAGCATTATTGCAAACGGTGCTGCATCGAGTTTTTGCCGGTGATTCTTCCCAGAGGAGCCCTCGGAGAGACCCGCTGGTCGCCGGACGGAGGATCAGTGTCCCAAAGAGCGGCGTCTTACGGGAAACCGGATCTCCCACATCTGTGGCCGGTCTCCATGCCCGAAATTCCAAGCTACTGTAACTGGAGGACGGCGCGGACCCGCTGTTCAATGCCAGTGCGCCCTCGTTCTCCATAAAAGTGTCAGGAAAAGAAATATCGGGATTAGTGCGGATGAAACGCGGGGCATTTCAACAGGCATCTGTGAGGGACTCCCTCCCTCCTCTCCCAGAAGGAAAAGACATTAGTTCCCAAAACAAGCAAATTCATTCAGAAATTTCTTTTACACACAGACAAGTAAATCCGTGGTAAATACTTATTGTAGCATTTTTATACAGCTTACTTTTAAACCCTTAAGTAGCGTTTTGATCTCAAGGATTCACGTGAAATGCAATTATGTACTAAGCGAGAGGAACAATGTCTTAGACACAGAACTGGTTCTGGCGTATCCATCATTTTGGACTGGCCACAGATAAGCAAAACGGAGGATGTGGTTTATATATATATATATATATATATATATATATATATATATATATATATATATATATATATATATAATGGACAACAGGAGCTCACGCAGTCCAAAGGTCTTCAGAGTCCTGCACAGGGGGCTGGATTTGGTCAGTCATCATGTGGAACTCTCCTGCAGGAGAGGGGGGCGATTCAGGTGCGAGCTCAAGTTATGTAATGACTCTGGGGAGGGTCTGGAGACTGTCTGCACCATCAGACTGGCCAGGCCCTGCACTCACGGCTGACTTTGTTTCCTTGCCGATCTTGGAAGCCTCATCGTGACGGCAGAAATTAAAACGATTGAACCTCAAACTGTAACAAGTTTATTTATATGGAGGACAAATATGTCTTTAAAACCCATTAGCTGTAAAGGTATACCATATGTAGTAAAAGAGATTTATGTGCCTCTAAGCTCATAAGTGTGTATTGAGGTTATTTTTCTGGTTTGTTATTGGCTCACGGGTGTCACATGGTTACCGCCCATCATGCAAGGCCTGCGCAGGTCACTTCAAAGGAACCACCCACCATTGTGCCACATCTGTGCGACTTGGGTGTTTTTTCGGAGGTGTCACTCGAGCATTACCTTCAGTGCACGTGTCCGGAGGGATCGCAGGTGTTCTGGAAAGAGCAAGTTCAGGCCCAGAGGAAAGTAAATCCCTCCAGGGCCCGAATGAAACCTGATTCTGCCGGGCCCGCAGTCGCAGCGACGTTGCGATGATGAAAGGCACCAGCTCCACGCCCCATTCGAGGCCTGGCCACGCCCCCACCGGCACCCTGGCCACGCCCCCACTCACGACCTGGCCGCCAGGTCCTCCTGGACACCGGATGAGCTTTCACTCATCATTGGTGGCTCAGACAGGGGACTGAAAAGGAGGGAGCCAGGACCTGGGGGGGGGGCTCTTAGCCTGGCATTCTAGAGATTAATTTTTAATTCTCAGCTTGAAACACTTAAGGAAGTAATTGACTTTGAAATAATTTAGGTGCTTGTAAAATTGACAACATAAGTGGTCTCCCTGCACGATAAAATGCTTGAAATTTGAATTGATTTTTTTAGAATTCAAAAAAAAGTGGACAGCTAAATAATCTGCTCTGCAAGCAACGTTTGAATTATTTCTGCAAAAGTTGTTCTAACAGAAATGTGCTGCGCCCCAAAAAAGAATCACACATAAAGAAGTCGCAGGGGGTCAAAAATAAAAATCAATATTTCAGAATGAATGACACAAGATCTCAACCACAAGAAGTGGCTGAGATCTTATGCTGTATTCCCCAGTGATATGTGTGGTGATAAAGATAAATTTTTAGAAGACCCTGCAGAGATCTGTTTTTTAGATCCAAATCTTTGTGTGAAATATTCAAGTCTGGAAAAAAACAGGTCCCACTTAAATTTTCATTCTCTGTTGAGACAATATGATTTCTAGAGGAGGAAGGCTTTATTCATTTATTATTCAGTGGCACCCGTCAAACCCAAAATATTGACTAATCCTTCCGATGAGATAGCATAAAATCAGCAGAAGAAGCAGGTTGTCTTTGGCTGAGGCTGACAAGGCCTTGGCAGCGAGTGTGGCTGCTAATCTAAGAAGCTTTATCAAGATGAGCTACGGCTTTGACTTAATTCCAGGCAGCGTAAACCCAAGAATATCTCTTGACTAAAAAAAAAAAACACGCCATCAATGAATACTTAAGGCAACGGAATCCAACTAAATCCGTTCAGGGCCAGGCTAACGAACCGGGAGGTCTCACGCATGTCGGACAATAGCTCGGGTTTCATAACTCCGCGTCTACGTGAGCCACCCTCTAAGCAGGCGAAGCGATTAATGAGGCTGCAGGCACCTCCAGCAGATCTTAACCTAATTCTACGTTGCTTAAAGAGCGGATGTGGAGCGGGTAAGTAGCTATGATAGATGAACGGCCTGCATTAATCCCACCCCCACTAGCAGCACCTTTGCCTTCGGGGATGCCATGGTGTCGATTACCCCCCGCCCCATGATATCACAGACACAGACGTCGTGTTCCTGTCGCCTCTAAGTGAGATCCGTGTCTCCAGCATCAATAATACATGGTCCCGGTTGTTCAGGCTTAGGTTTTGAGTAAGCATGTGTGTCTGGATGAGTGCAGCAATTAAGGTAGCTTTACTTGGGGGGGGGGGGGGCGGGGGGCCTTGGGGCATGGGGCATCCTGGGGTGCACCGGGATGACCCCCCCAGGTGGGCGGGGGGTGTGGTAAAAAAGATCGG
>JAODKE010000015.1:1547450-1568079 GCA_026779605.1 Mormyrus hasselquistii
GTTCTTGTTCCTGCCCTTGTGTGTTTTCCTGATTGCTCATTGTCCTGCACCTTCCCCTATTGGTTAATTGTCTGTTCACTCCTGCCTGTCATTATCTCGTTCAGTTTTGTATTTAAGTTCCTGTCTGAGTTTTAGTCCCTGGTGGTTCATTAATTGTTGTAGATAGTGACTTTTATTTAGATGTGTTTGATTGTCTTATGATCTGCATTATGTTCACCTGTTTTTTTTGTAGTCTTTATTTATCCCCTTTAGTTTTTGACCCTGCGTGTTTTCTGTTTTATTTAATAAACCCCGTTTTTGTGTTCCTGAAGCCGCCAGTAGGTCGTCCACCCTTCTTGTGCACTAGGCCTCGTTCCCGCACCCGAGCCGCCCGCAATCGTGACAGTATCTCCTTTTTTTTTTTTTTTTTTTTTTATATCACATGGTTCTCTATAAACTCCAACTCTGGTCCGGGAGAACTACCGTCCACCGCGTTTTCCATCCTACTTGACGTCTGAAGAGGTAGCCAGGTAGAATTGAAAACCTACTGGATAGTGGCTCTCCAGGGCCAGAGTCAGGAGGCTCTAGACAATCAAAGTGCAAGAAAATCCCAGGATGGCGGCTGCTGCTGAAATGTTGGAACCACCACATCTTTCATATTAAAACAGACTGTAATTATATTTACCGGTATGTGTGTTCCACTGCATTCTGGTGGGATTATATTCTCTGACATTCTGATGGTTTATTAATATGTATTCTGCAATAGTCTGCAGTAATTATTGTAGTATTCACTAATACTTGAAGCTGTACTTACAGGTGATAAGGTGCAGTGGTAAGAACCAGACCAGCATAAAAGTTATCAGAAACAAAACACATGCTGTTCTTTGTTTTACATGTGGAGGTGATTCCAGCTGGGTCATTTATAATAACGTTTCTCAACCCAGTCCTCGGGGACCCCCAGTCAGTCCACCTTTTTGCTTCCTCCCAGCCCCTGGGAGGGAGCAAAAATATGGACCATCAGGGGGTTCCTGAGGCCAGGGTTGAGAAACACTGATTCACAGGGAATCAGTTCTACTGAATCCCTCTCAAACTGCTGGATGGTTTGATTTCAGTTTTAAGTAAGAAAGGACCTCAGCCAGCCATGATGAACAAATGAGCAAATACAGATATATCTATTTACATTTCTCCTCTTTCATGTAAAGGAATCCTGCTGAAATAATACATGAGAGAGATCTGTCACTTGGAATGAAGCTAAGTACCGAAATTACATTGTCTTCAGCTGCTTTTGAAATCTTTACCTTAAAACAGGGATCAGAGTCTTTCTCTTTTGCATTTTTAGTATGAATATCCGCTCGCCTCGCCCCCGTAGTCTTCGTCGTCCGAGAGGCCATGACTTCTGGGATTCTGCTGCTGCTGCTCCAGTGGAGAATCTGCGATATCGACCCACTGTATTAATACAGCGGAAAATCACCAACGATGTACAGTCTGCATCACTCTCCGTGCCAAGCTGTGACGCGGGAGGTGAAGTGTTTAAGGACAACGACATGTAGACTGCGGCTGCTAATTCCAGGTGTTAATGATTTTGTGGATCATACTTAACCCCATATTCTCCAGTAAAACAGCCGAATTAATGGATACAAACTATGGGTGAGTTTAGACAGATGGGTTAGTTGGCAACTATGTATGTAAGCTGTATGCTTATGCAGAGCACATTCAGACATCACTGAATATCATCAAGAGGTCGTTCCCAATACTTATATAAGTATCCATCCCTTTTCCGTAACAGGACTCGGCGTATCGTGGGAAGCACGGGCCACACGATATGGACGTTTAAGGTCCCGACTATGATTCACCAGGCGGGACTCATACCCTGCTGCGCTGAAGGTGCAGAACTGCCCACTAAGTCACTTTATTAATAAGACTCTGTGAGACAGGACTGTAACAGCGGTAACATGGAACAAAGTAGAGAGATAACGGCAATTCAGCAGTAAGACAGCAGGAACAAGAACAAGAATTTAGCAGGAGCTATGGACTGTTTTATAAACGGCTAAATAATGTTTGGGGTTTAAGTCCATCGCGACTGTTCTGCTTAAACAAATCAATGGCTATTTGCGCTAAGTGCACCTAAAAGTGCTTTGGAAATGGACACATTCCCACTCTTTCCGATTCGCTCCCATTTCCTGAACGCAAACACATATAACTGGAAAAAAATAAATAGAAAAATTAAACTGTCCACATCCCTCTGCTACAACTGAGGATAAAATGAAGCCAAAAGGTCCCTCTGTCTGCCTAGAGTCGCCTTTCACGTCCCCCAGCCCGACGGACAACTAATAGTGCCGATTCCGGGAAAACCGACAAGAAAAATCCTATCCCTCCAATAATTGGGAGAAGCGGGAAGCCCCAGAGGAGAAGATAGGGAGGATCGACAGAAGACATCCATGATTCTGCCACATAATACACACATCCAGCCCTGCCTGTCTAATCTACCATCATCCTCTATCTCCCTTGACTGTCTGTCATCACTAATGCACCTTTCCGATTCAGGAAAAAAGGGGGCCCAAGGCGGAGTAAGGTTATCGCCGTGAAATTTCTCGGAATGCCAAGTTCACCTCTGCTGGAGTTCAGATGATATGGCGCGATAAAGGGATCGATTGGCGTTCACCGTTGATACGAACGTCGTCTCTCCGCGTCTTAGACTATCGCAGGCTACAGTTAATGTATTTGTTGATGCCGACTGCCTCCATCAGTTGATGGAAAAGCGCAGTTGCGGGCACTTACGTCCAAAAGCCCTTTTACGGAAAAGCTTTAGTATGAGGAAGAGCGACGGTAGGGGAAAGAAGATATATCACCGCTGTCTGTTTGCACCGATTTAAAGAGAAGCGCAGCGTTTGCTCGAGTAGATGATGTACAGGCGGAGATGCACCTGATCCAGGTGAACTGGCTGCTGTTTTCTCCACTGTTATGTTTAATTTAGAGGTTTTATTTCAGTTTTACTTCACAACTGCAAAGCAGCAGCCTTTAGCCGCTTTGCTAATTGCCCCGTGTACGTTAAAAATCCAGCCCTCTGGGGAGGTTCTCAAGAAGATCTCCATTAACCGGGCGAGCGGCCTGTTTGCCGAGGGAGGGGCGGCGCCCTGCCGGCCCCTGGCCTTCACTTATAGACTCCCTGAACCGTACGAGGAGCCACTTCCTGCCATTAGGCCCGGTGGACGCACCTCTGTCTAGGACCTGCAGTCGGGCGGAGGCAGACACCTCCCCGAATGGACTCCTGGCGGTGCAGGTGTACACCCCCTGGTCAGCCCGCCGGATGGTCTGGATGTGGAGCCAGCCGGTCAGTTCAAAGCGGCGGGGGCCTCCGTGAGCCTGGTGTTTGGGCGAGAGATTGTAGAGCCGCTTTTAGCTAATGTCTCATTTCTGAGTTGGGTTACAGACTGTTGTGTCTGAATGGGGGATGCTGGGAAGGGTCATGTGACATATGTGTGGCTGTAGTACTCATTAAAAGTGTGTCTAAATGTTACTCCCCAAACACACTAAAAAACAGTACATTGAATTCTTTTTTTTGGGAAAGTTTCCCTATTGCCAGGTGAAAAATGACCTATTGAAACTGGGGGCTGAAATATTAATATAGAAGTATTCTTATCCGTCAATGTTTCAAGCACTTATCCTGGAGTGTCTCCCAGGCGACAGAGGGCACGAGGCTGGGACACGCCCAGTCCATCGGACGCCGGCGGGATATTTCAGGGACACCACTTCATCTAACTGCATGCTTTTGCACTGCAGAGGGTAACTTGCAAGTGAAATGTAGAACCTTCCAGCTCTACATACACAGAGATGTTGTAATGAAACCCTCTACGCCCTCGGACTGTCACCTATCTTACGGATAGAAACAAACACTGTTTCACATTGAGGCTGTCAATTAAACCTTTATGAATATACATTATTAGAAAATGGAGTATATTATACCTGCACCACCATGTTGGAGTCATCGGCAGGCAGGAAGACACTGTTCCCCTCCTTCCTCCATTCAACCACAGCCATTGGGTAAGATAAGACCTCACAGCTGAAGATGATGTCACTTCCTTCCATATCGATGACATCACGAGGTGGACTGACAATAACTGGCTCTGGAAAAAAACAACAAACATTCTCCTTTCATTGATTAATGCAAAATTATTCTAGTACCTCTGCGATCAGGAACCAGGGACTGTATTATTACAAACACAACTTATACAAATCAATTGTTTAACATATGTGAAATAAAAAGAGTATATTAAAACATAGCTCAGGATAAATATACAGTATATCCATCCTGGGCTGCTCATCTGGAATTTCCATAGTGAGTCAATGGGTTTGTTGGTCAGCAAAGTCCAGAGCGCGTTTTTAATCCCAGTCCAGCCCTGGCTGTGTCTTAATTTGTAATAAAAAATAAAAAATCAACATGCAGGAAACATTACCGATTCCACCGTAACGTACTTGGCTAAAAACTAAAAACTGACAGCTGTTTTTAAGTAAAATACTATATGGGTTCCAAGCATTCAAGTCCACAGGAGTGGCAAAACCACCAACAGCCAGAACCAAACAGGCATTCCTACCATAACAACTGGCAGGGAGGAACGATACAACGACTTTCCAGCCTCCCATGGCTCAGGTAGGAGGCTTTATATTTACGCAGCATTTACATTCATTTCCATCCTGTTTCCTGTTTCATAGCACTGACCCTGCAGATAAGTGTTGTAAGTCCTTGATATTTTAAAAGACACAACGTTACACCGGTTCACAGGGGAGCATTATGCAAGCTCACGTTTGGTATCCATATGTGCCCTGCTGGCAGTTTCTGCTGATGATGGCAAGATCGTCATTAACGGTTACGTTTAAACAATCATCTCGTTAAGAGATACTGCTGAGGTCAGTCACTCCATTACTCTGGGGGGGTTTCGGCCAGGGGGGGGAGTTACAGGGAGTTAAGAAAATTAAACTGAAACCACAAAGTAGCAGCCATTGCCCCACCCTCAAAGCCTCCTTTCCTGCAAGGTAACTAATTAATTCATTCATTAATTAAGTGACAGTATTTCCTTAGTAATTTCCTTACCGTAGCTTAAATTACACTCATAGATGTTTGTTAAGCACTCAGCCTGCCACGGTGTAGAGAATATGATTGATTCCTTGCCAGCGAGTGTGAAATCTAGAGTGTGACACCAGTGGGGACAGACTTACTGGCCTTGCAAGGTCCATGGTGAGCCACCGACAGTTTTCCGTCACCACCCAGCCGGTACTGGGCCGCCCGGAGCTGGCACACGTTCTCGTAGGTCCTCTGATCGGATCCACACAGCACCTCCTGCCGACTGCACACACACCGGGCCTTGGGAGTCTTCCCGGAGATGGGGTCCCGCGGAGGAGTGCGGCAACGCAGGCCCTCTGCGCAGCGGCCGTAGAAGCTTCTGGAAGTGGTCTCTGGGTCGCACGGTTGCCCCTCGCCGTTGCCGCACTCCCAGCAGCAGCCGCAGGAGTCCCGCGTCCGTCCGGCCGGGCACCGCAGGCCTGGAAGGCACCGCTCGGGTCGGCATTCCGGGCAGGTACCCTGCCGGCCCATGGCCCGCTGCCAGTCCGTGTGCCTGATCCCGTGGGCAGGCCGTGCCCCTGCCAGCGGGATAAGTAATAGAACCAGCAGCACCGCCACACTCTCCATCGACAACACGTCTACTGATCCGCCAAATCCAGGACACTCAGGGGCCACAGATCGCAACGTGATAAGACCCCCAAAGCTGATTTTTGTTGACTCTTGCAAGAGAGTCAGTGTGAGACTCCCCAGAAGATGATTCTGCAAAGTCTTCTGTCAAATCCTTGGTCATGTGTTAGCTTCTTGTCAGCTATCCTACCTTGATACCTGCCCCTCCGAGAAAGTCAGGAGTTGTTAACAGGGGTAGGGAAAATGCCACAAGGCTTTACGACGCCTGGACAACAGAGCCTTCTAAACAATTGACCCAAGCTTAAATTGTGAGGTGTCAATGACTGTGGTGCATGGGAGGAGCCAAGCCACTGTGCTATCCAATGAAAGCCATTTGACCTGCTGCCTCATGCCACCCATTGGGCCAAGAGGAGCCCTTACAAACGCAAATGGCCTCCCGGAGATCTAGTTGACGGCCACACTTTTATATTACCCTGGAATAAGTGACTGGTTCTCACCTCCATTTTCACATGTTGTGTGTCAAGCTTTCGTGCCGTGAGACGCCTATGCAACTTAAGCAACACATTATACTTGATGCTTATAGGGGCAGCACAGATGTTGTGGAGCTGCAGACAAAGGTGGAAGGTTCAGGTCCAGAAAGTACAAATCCAGCACAAAACAGATTTTCTTTCAAGCAGTTGAGTCCTCTGTGACTGTGACTCTTTATACTCATCTGGTTGGTTGAAACAAAAAGGTTGGATTTGTACTTTCTGGACCTGAACTTTCCACCTCTGGCTGCAGACTCAACAAATGTTTTACGACTAACTTACCTCACGCTCAGTTCCGAACTTAATAGTAAAACCAGCCATGCGCTAAGTTAAATATTCCGGCACTGGCAATTTTAAACAGATGCCTCAGGGTGAAATACTGTTTTGTTTATATCTGCTATTCATTTATGTCCAGAGTTATCATCTGCTCTGTCTCAGGAAACATCTCCATTGTTCAAGATTCATCTGACCAACATTAAACAGGCACGCAAAGCACTCGGAACCAGGATGCCGACGTTTCTGACATCTCCTCTCATTGTTTGTTTGTTCTGGTAAATTGAACGCAAATGCATGACCCTTTTTCAATTAGGAAATACTTACTGACGGGCAGCAAAAGAGAAACAGGTAGCCGATTGCCAGGTTTGAAATCGGGAATATCCGTCGACACTGATGGATCTGCGATTAATTGTGTTGGGTGCTAAGGAGTTTTCCAAAAACCAAAACTAACAACCGGGGCGAAGGGGGGATCTCATTGTTTATTGTAAACTATGTGTCGTCAATATTGATGAAGAGTACCATGCCAATGTCATTGACCCTCCACTGCCTAATGAGTGGTCTTTATTGGGTTTAATGGCTGTGGGCCACCTCAGGAAACCATTCAGATGAAAATGAACAAACCTCCAGGTCGGGAACCCCCCCACCCCCACCCCATAGATGAACAATCACGGGAACCATTCTAGGTCCCGAGGACCGCGCTGATTTCAGCAGCTCCACCTTTTGTTACACAAACGAGCCTAATGGGTCCTCACAGGGCAAGCAAATGCGCCCCCCCCTCCCCCATACACCACCCCCCTCTGAGAAACCCGGCACACATATCCATGCAACAGCAAACGTGCATAGCAAGACCCCCACCCTCATGCTAAGCTGCAGCTCCCGCCTTCGTCTTCCGGGACAAACTTTGTTTGCTGTCTTTGAAATATTCAGAATTCCGAGTTCAAACTGAAAGCGAGCCGCGTTTCAGTTCGGAGTGACATCTCCCGGGATAATTACCACCGGGGTAGGAGAGGTGAAACAGGTGAGGATTTAGCCACGCTGCACCCCAGTGGCCGGGAGGCTCTGTGCATGTGTGATGTGGGGGGGTGGGGGGTGGTCATTATTCCCAAATGAGCAAAGGTGTCTAATGCTGGTGGCAGAATGAATTCCTGAGATTCATCCCGGGTGTTAATTCTTCTAAACTTCAGATACGAAATTATGCTTTTATTTGCCATTTGCACAAGTTAATTTACATTGGAATGCTTCTTTTCACGTACTCAAACTTCTACGCTTTCATATACAGACACATATACACACTGTTGAGAGCTAAGACTGTGGTCCGATAATGTTACGTAATTGATGGGTGGTGGATCATTAGCGTGCATCTCACAATGTTTTGAGAGAATCAAGGCTGGATACTGATGGATTCCTACCCATCCTAGAGTTCTCACATGACCTCCATGGGTGTCCAGCTTCTGCATTTAGGTACATAGGTTATTTTGCCAAACCTAGAACTTTAAAAGCCCTTAAAACAGGGGTGGGGAACCTGTTCCATGGAGGGCTGGTGTGGGTGCGGGTTTTTGGGATGACCTCACAATCAGCCAATCACAGTGGGTCTCCAGGACTGGAGTTGAGAACCACTGCTTTATTATTGGCTGATAGAGAGGTCATCTCAAAAACCTGCACCGACCCTCCATGGATCAGGATCCCCACCTCTGCCTTAAAATCACCTGGCACAGATGCAATGTATAATGCCACCCGCAGGGGGAGCTTTGGCATCTGGGAGTGCAGAAGCTCCCAGGAGGATTAATGCCGCTGTTCTGCAGGTTTGTGGTTACAGATGTGAGGGAGCTGGTTTTACCCTCGAGGCCTCCGGAGAGGCGGCGTCCCCCGTCACCGACGATCAGCCAGCCAGATGAGGCAAAGCCCTTTTCAAATCCACGCGGTGTTTCCTCCGCGAGGCTTAATGGCCGTTATTTACCCGATGAGAGCATTTCTGTCTCGCCCCCAACAGAACGCGCACGCAGAGTTCCTGGTCAATGTTCCCGGTGCTGAATGGGGCAAAATTAGATGTGCTGATTCACGACTTTTTGCCCGCATCAAGAAAAAAAAAAAAAGAAAAAGAAAAAAAAAACTCTGGATAAAAATACCAGCATTTCTGTTAAATCACATGACCTGCAACCAGTATCGGGAACGTCACAACACTCGACATGGATCAGGGAACTCTTTAGACGCTTCCTATCACCCAAATCGGGCGGATGGTTCCCACTGAACGCTGCATTCAAATGCCGCAGCGGTTATTGGCCATTATCTATCCGTACGCTAGTCGCTGTAATGGGGGCAAAGGCGGTGCGATGAAGAGCAGCTTCGCAGCTGAAGACTGTATCCTCCCAGCCACAGAGACACCCTTAACTGATGCCGCAGTCGGCTGGTTTTGCGTTCTCGAGGCTTTTATCGCCCTTGGGCCGCTCCAGTTTAAACATGAAGATCGACGGCCTGCCTCTCGGCTTCTCTCCTTTTCGCTTTCTGTATGAAATGGGTCCTTTATGATGGGAAAACAGGGTCGTTTATTAACAGTACGCAGGGTGAGTGGAGCACACCGCCCAACCAGACATCAATTTCTCTGAGAGGAAGCCCTCCACCCCCCCCCCCCCCCCAGCCCGCTGTAAACAGAACGATGAGGTAGCCATGCTGGAGCCACCAGAATGATGATTATTTTATTACACTGGCGGAGAGTGGAAATCGTACGTGGAGATAATTCAAAGCAGGATATGTTAAAAGCAATGAATGGGACGTAAGCGTTTGAATGCCCCTTGCGCTGCGCTAAGTGCTAACAGGGGAGAGATTCGCCTCGCCACGGAGGTCCTTCTCAGTGGCCACTGATAACATAAAGGCGGTGATTCATTGCGCCAAAATAAACCCCTTTAAAGGCCTCTTATCACTGTTCACATCGGGCGACTCGGGGACATCAGCGTTCATTTGGAGCGCGTAACCTTTTACGCCGGAAAAACGCGAGGCTTTAAATCACTTGAAAATCCCAGCAAAGTAGGGGATTTCTTAAGAAAGCTGAGGGTTACGAGAGGCATCATGGGGGCGGGGCATGGGGGGGGGTCGCCGTACCGGGGGTGTACGCCGGCATTTACTGCCAGCTTCATGCAAATGAGCCAAAACACAGTTTCAAATCAAGTCAAAAGTTACAGCGTCTTTATCTTCATCTTCTGCTGCGTGTTCCGGGGCTCGTGAAATTACGATCACGTTGGTCGTAGTGCAAGAAACAGTAATAAGTAGAATATGGATATGTAAGACATATTGAGACAAGGATGTAAGATAAAGTTAGTACAGTTGTGCAAATGGCCTTATAATAAATATAATCATAATTTGGATTACGGTTAATGCATTTTTATGGTTCAATTTCAAAATAGGTGTAACGTATTTGAGTATTCTCAGTTCTATTCTGTAGATTATCGCACCGACTTAATGTCATTTCAACAAACCATTTCAAACAGAGCCCTTTTTGTGCACGGCATATCTTCTCTTTTCTGAATTATCCGGGTCTGTTGATGGCAGCTGGAGTGACGCACGGTGGTGTCAAAATCCAGTCAGTGTGTTGAGGCCGTTGAGCATCAGTCAGATTGATGAACCCTTCATATGCATCAGCCTATAACCCTTCATCAGTCACTGATATATGTAGCTATGTATTTTTTCCCCTATCTGTAAGGCAGTAAGTTATTCCGAGCCGGCAGATCAAATGTAATCTGATTTCTGGCGGACACTTGCTTTTGATTTTCATAAATAAGCCGGCCGATCGATGCCGCTGAAGGAGAATTTGGATTAACTGAGAAGTCCGGAGACTTTTGTCGCACAATTAAAGCTGTGTTAGAAATGAGTTAGTGTATCATTTAGGCACTTATTTTTCTCAGTCTAATTCTGTTGAGATTAACGGACACGTTCGTATAATCAAAGATTCTTGACGGTTCGCTGGATGACGGCACTCCCCTTGATATATAATTAACTGTCAATATGAGATATTCAGCAAAGGGTTGAATTGTAAGCTAGACATAAAGAGACATAAAGAACAAGAGATAGAGTTCACAAAACAAAACGTGCATGACGATATATTTCACAAAAAAAGTCACTTCCTTTAATCAATCACACTTTTATAGAATATTTACAGTTCTGAATAGATTCTCTCATAGTTGCTCCTCACCGTGAAATTATGAAATGGATGAAAAGAGCAAACTGACAAATCAGTTTTTCAAAGGTGATAAATTTAAAATTGTGATAAATGAACATCTGTTTGCTGTGGTTTCCAATAACACAATATATACAAAAAATACTATTGAAATAAATCTTTATTTGCACAACAATGAGAACAGATACATTGGACTGTGTTTTTTTCATATATCCCATCATGCTCTACTTGTAGAAGACGGAGACACATGTGTAGAGGTGAGATTGAGGCTTGGGGGGCAGGATCAGCATCCATCTGCTACCCTGGAGCCATTGGGGGGCGGGGGGGGGGGTTCAAGATCTTGCTCAAGGGCTCAGTAGTTATGGCTACGCTGTTGAATATGGGATTTGAACCTGCAACCTCCTGCTCACAGACAAAGAGGCCTAGCGTGCTGTACCAGTCACAGCCGCTGACCTTTTTGAATCGCGTACAGAAAATGTAATGGTTTTGTAAAATGCTGCGTACGTGAGGGTTAAAGGGTTTGCCAGTAATTATATTATTTTCAAACTCCGTGATATTAGTCAAGATAAAATAGAAATTACTAGAATGTGACTCAATGACCATGCAGAGGTCAGGCAGAGCCAGTTTGGGAAGGTGAATGGAAATATTTCAACATGTAAATAAATGCATCGCGTCAGAAGTGACATCACAAACAGCTTCCCAAAAGTCACTGCCCATGCCTAGCCCGAGCTGAATAATTGAAATCGGCATACATCATTTATCTGGAGTGTTTTCTGGTTACGGTTCTCGGGGGGGGGGGGGCTAGCGGGAAGGCCCACACTGGCTTCCAGTGGTCATAAATAACAGAAGTGCTTTGCGAAGCTTTAAGAGTCCGTTGCTGCGATGGTCATTTCTCCATAAAGCTTTTTCCGTGTTTTGGACTGTGAATCTGATCAATCATATCGATGGCAGAGCGCCGCTTCCAATAAAAAGGGCGACCGCTTGTCATGCATGATCGAAATGTTTGTAACTAGAAGTCCCCTTCATCACTAACGATACTTTTCTACATGCTGATCCATTGAAAACCTCTTGCGAAATTTATAGAGTCAGGAACTAATCACTACAAATTAAAAATAATCCTACCAAAGGTGGTGGCAGTAACCATATGTGCTGTGAGATTTAATCTCATCACGCTCCGCAGGATTATTCAGACATTAAGTCAGGAATGTTTTCCTGATTTTTGGTGCTGACTTTTTTGGGGTTTAAAACAGCCAAATGGACCCTCGCTGCCCTGAGCAAAAAGGACAGAGGAAAGCCTGAAGTGTCCATTGTGTCTCCTACCTCGTGCCCCCTCCAATGGGTTCCTGAACCATGGGGAACCAGAATGGGATCAGTAGTTAGGGAAAACAGAGAGATAGGTACTGGGACACAGATTGATTGTATATGCAGATGGATTTGTTATATGGGTGCCAACCACTTCAATATTCAATGACAAATGAATATTTTGCAAAACATGGTGGTGTGATGGTTTCATTTCCTCAGTGACGGACAAGTGCGATAACGTGGCTTGAATGTCGTACCCCAGCGTCACGCAGCGATACTTTCTGCTGCTATGTGCATCGTGGCATCAGTCATAAAGCTGGGGCATGACGGGCATGACGGACATTCCGTCACGTTTACGAAGTCGTCAGTGTAACTCTGCACTCCGAGTCTCTGCTCTCCGCTAATGCTAACCATTATCTCTCCATCGCACGTCTTCCTGCCATCCCCTGTCCATCCAAACCACATGTTTTCTCCTCCTCACACCCTTAACCCAAGAAGTAAAAACAATCGCTCATCTTTTGCTCTGCTACATGTCTCAATGAGGGGTGATTCAGGAATCCATAAAACAGAAAACAGCGTCAATGGGCAAGCTCTAAACAAGTCAAGTCAAGTGAGCTTTATTGTCATACCATCCGTATACAAGTACACAGTTCCTGTAGTACCACAGTGCAACATACAGAGAGCAAGTAACAAGGGGAGAGTTTTCACAGTACTCAAAATGCAAAATCACAGTACTCAAAATGCAAAATCACAGTACTCAATGGTTTATGTATAAAGTGCATTTAAAGCTGTATGTTAATGTTGCAGTCATCTAGATTTATGAATAAGATGAAGCCACTTGAAGAAAAATAATCATGATTAATTATTAATTTTGGGAGAGATATAGATTTTTTTTTTGGTCAAAAGTGGATTACATTTGGGACTAACTGTAACGGCCCGGAAGAAATTCGCAAAGACAAAACGCGAAAAGCAAGCGATAACGTACATACTGGCTACGCAAACTTTGTTTTCTCTGTTTATGTAGCGGGATCCTTTATGCACCATCTGCCATCTGCTCCTGAAGAATCTGTTTCACTCAATGAGCCAAACCCAGGCTTTATTGGCCCTAATGACGCTATCAGCTGAGCCGCCAAACCCAATTACCGCTTAAGAAGGGAGGCATCCTTAGCTAACCATGGCCGCCTAACACAATTTAGCCGTGATGAAGAGATGGGATAAATAGCCGTTAATGGAGGGAGAATGATCTCACAAATACAAAAAACTCAATTCATTTCTCCGGGAGAGCAATCTGTCCGATTCAGCACTAATGGAGTGGAGTTTCATTAGGCCTCGGGCCTAGACAGCGACGACTCCCCTTACCTACGAACGACAAAAGACGGACAGCGTAAGAGACACACATGTACCTCTTAAATAACACTGCTCTTCCCCATCCAGCCGACGCCCGTGGCGGCATCAAGGTTTAAAACTGCTTCCCCGCAACTGCTACGAAGTTCTGATGAACTACAAACATCTAGAAACCCTCTCCCATTATCTGTGGCATCATTTCCATACATTTTGCGCCACTGTGAACATATTCCCTGGTGCGGATGTGTTTATAAATGCTAAAACCCGTTTCCCTGACATTCATTATTCTTTGTTAGCATCTGTTTTTAGGAGGATACACACGCATAAATATTTGTGTATCTTGTCCCAGGTGGCATATGAAATATGCAAACTGTGATGATGGTAAGTTTTAAAAATAAAACGAGGAAAGCATCCGCTCATCATTCTCACCTCTGACAATCAGTCATACAACCAACATACAATCAATAAAATCCATCCATCCTTTTTCTGTACATATCCATCCTAACCAGGGCAGTGGGGGGTCCAGAACCTATTCCGGAAAGGAACAAGTCGGGAATGGACACCAACTTGTCATAGGGACACACAACAAAATGTTTAGAAAGAATATATAATATAAACATATGTATGCATATATATGCTGAAGCTGTGTGGGTTATATATTCTTATACGTGTAACTGAAGAATCATGGCGATTGAAGGAAAATCGGATATGTTCTTCAGATAAAGTGATGAAGAGTGACAGATGATAGATCAAAAAAGGAGGTGGGAGGGAGATTACAGTGAATAAATCACAATAGGTGGAAATGCTGGCATCACACCCGATACACCGTGACACTAATTCCATAGCCCGGTGTCAGTAGCCGCGTGTCATTCACTAGGGTGGCATGACGGACAGGAGTGCGCGAGGCAGTGACCCAGGAAGCGCCGGTGCAAACGCTACACCTAGAGCATCGATGGCGTTAACGCATCCTTCGACTGTTAAACAATTAACCGCTTAGAAATCAAATTAAAGAGTTAATAGAACGAAGATGCTCTCGGTATAACGTTAATTGTATATAAAACAGAGATATACACAGTATTTCACTGCAAATTAAAATATTTTTAATTATAAGCAAAAAAAAAAAATGTTTTAATTAAACCAGTCAGTATAGAGATATCCTTTATTGCAACAGTCATCCAAAGCTTCAGTTAAATACATACAGTTTAAAACGAAAATAAATACTGTAAGGCTCAAAGAACATCAAGAAAGATAAATATCAATTCTGCAGGAAAGTGGAAATGACATTTTAAAAACAGCGTTAATATCTGTAGAGAAAATAAGTAACGGCGATTCTATTGTTTTGAAGCTTACCGTTTCTGGCAGGTACCCATGACTGTGGAATGACGGTGATAAAATTCATTGAAGGCCGGGTAGTTAATGAATCATAGGCTTGTGAATGCTGCGTAACTGATTGAGCGCTAAAATCACAATTGTTACAAAGTGACATCACATTATGAATTCATCGCTCTCTGGTAGGGTAATATAAATCCCACTATAACGCGTGCCTGGGAATTCGAACCATACAATCGTCTTTGTGGTTGTTTCTTAATGTCACGCAACTTGTAACTATTCTGCCAAAAAGAACATGTCTCTTTTGAAACAAGAACATGTTTAAAATACTTGTTTTGTCAAGAAACATTAAGTGTTATCACTTACTGTTCTTCACCATTTGCATAATGGGTAGACAGGTCTATTTCATATGCATGGTTTATTAACCTGATATTAAACGGTGAAGATGTGCTGGATATGTCGATCGTGGATATATTGCTGTGTTAAGCCTCCGTAAGCGTGCAGAGGTTGAAGATTTCCGGGGCTTGAGTGCTCCTTTTCCTAAGTTGGATGACATTGCGCCGACAGAGACTGCGAAGTAACACGTGGATTTTCTGCATTACCGCCAAACACACGATGCTCCCCCATGACTAATCGCCCTTTACTCATCCTCCATCTGTGTTGCATATTAATGTGTTACTCTTGCGTTATTTTTTGTTTTCCTTCTTTTTCATAGGAAGCATAAGAATTGTAGGGGAGGACACAACGAAAGAGGGCGCTTACACGAGGAGGGGGACGTTGCCAGTGGCGGGGGTGGCGTGGGGGCACACGGATATGAAACAGAGGCCAGCAGTAGACAGGGCACAAGGACCCAGCCAGAGTTTGCAGACGGACATTAGGCGAGTCCAGAGTTAAAATCCTATTAGTTTGAGTTTGGAATTGTATTATCGTCGTCGAGAATCACCCGTCTGGCAACTAGGGTCTAATTTACGCCAATCAACAGCAATTACTGAGGGGAAGGGAACTCTTATTAGGCAGCCTTATCCACTTAGACTAATGAATGGGGCAAATTCAATCTCTGCTAGGGAGATGTATAGGAGAGCTGCAGCTGGGGGCTGTACAGCCTGATGCTAAAGGTACGCCGCTGTTATTTGTCAAACAGCAGGGGGGCTGTCAGGCCCGTGATGGACACGCGGTGAGGAGGGCAGGCCTCCGCAAGAGGGGCGGGCTGGGAATTGCAGGCCTGCCGCTTTTCTTAAGCTCTGCGTGACGTCGGGCCAAAAGGCACAAAACAAATGCGACATAACACAGTTCATGCAAATAGGGAGGTGAAACAAGATTATACTCCCAGTGTTGTTTTATAGTTGTATAACATAAATACAAATATTTAATCAGAAGAACAAATAAACATTGCTATATTTTTCTCAATCCGTCCATCTTCTAACCACTTTATTCCGATTTGTGTCTGGAATTAAAAGTGACGGGGATAGCTCTATGATTAGATTTGAAAAGAAATATCATGCAGATTTACATACATTGTATGTTTCATTGTACTATTCATTCTCAAAATGGTAACATTTTTTGCAACAGAATAATCGAATTTGTACCAATGGTGCCCTCTAGTGTAAGGATTCAGAGCAGCCTTATTCTCTGCAACGTGGACAAACCTTGTTTACCATTAAGAGTGAACCACATTGTGCACAATCACAGCGGCGATGATAAACGTGGGGTGGGCATTTTGTCATCTGTAAAGAGGCTTCAAGATTCTCATTCCAATATTTACTTCAGAGTTAAACAAGAAACAACGTAATAAAAACATGCAAGCAAATAATTTTAGTAAAATTAACAGACAGAGAATAAAGAATAATTTGTAATCATGCCTGGTTTGCAAGACCGAGCTTTTCCGTTCATTAAAAAATAGATGACAACTGAATGGATGAACAAATAAACAAATGAAAAATATCTTAATAGCCACTACCTCCTGGCACTGTGGTCAGATAGATAGATAGATAGATAGATAGATAGATAGATAGATAGATAGATAGATAGATAGATAGATAGATGATTGATTTAAAGGGTTAACCACAGTTTTATGTGACGTATAGGCATACTAGTGAAATAGCAGATGGCCGCAGCTGTTTTTTATTTGCACTCCACTACAGCAGGGGGCGACAGGCATCTCCGCAATCAGAACGCAAAGTCCTACAGCGGCGAATCGTCGAACAAGAGCACCGAGCGTCCTCAAAAATGGCCGCTCGCATGTAACATGCACCGGAATCGCAATCTTTTTAAACGAGTACAGCTATTATGTTTCAGGTTGCTAAATGTCCTGTTCAAGTCTGTCGCTTTCTTTCACCCCGAGGAAGCGTGCTGATAGAGACGGTCAGGGGAAGGAAGTCGCGGAATGACCCAAAAGCAAAGTCTAAACAAGACCGGGTCAAGGTGCCGCCTCCCATAGACCCAGTGGAGATGGTCGTTCTCAAGGAGAGATACACACAGTATCAGATGATCATGCGAGCTCTTAGGTCGGTAACTGTTTTTTTTTTCCATTAAAAATAGGAATTGGTATAGCCATGTTTGGTTTCCATTTACTGCTGACAGCAGTTTTATGTTTGATTTAAAATAATGCACAGGATGTGCGTCCATGATGTACCGATATATTTATACACATTGCTTAAACGCCAGTGTCTAAGTAACCAACTGGTCCGTTCATTCAACATTTCTGATTACTCTTGAACCGTTTCTTAATACGGTGCATTGCTCTGACTCCGTCGCTGGTTGTCTCGTTCCCAAATACGAAATGTTGCTGCCAACATGCTTCTCCTTAACCCTGTAAAGCACACGAGTGTGTTTATAATATGGTCATTTTAAATGTGGCGGCGCAGGGTGGAGTTCAAGGAGCAAATAATGCGCCGACGCTACGAGGAGGAGGTGGGGTCCCGAGCGGAGGAGAGAGCCAAGCAGGAGGCGGAGGAACACCGCGCCCTTATGGCCTGGAACGATGCGGAGAACCTTCGGCTGCGCCAGCTTCGGTAAGAGGACATGATCCTTTGGTTAGTCATAACAATGTAACAACAGTGATGCAACTGCAGGTGGTTTGTTCAATTTAGCTGTTTCGGAGTAGTTTCTGACACTGTTAAGAAAAAAAGTACCAATTTGCACCTTTTGAGGGGTACAGTTACCTATAACTGGGGCTGTACCCTCAAAGATCTGACAGTTTTTTTACCATAGCTGTAGATAAATGTACTTTTTAGTGTAATATAAGGTACAGGAGTAGATTCTGAGGGACATTTTTGCACCTTGGGGAGTAAAACTGGACCAGGGTCGTACCCCTCTTTTTCTGACTGTGTATTTCAGAGTCTCCAGCTCCACTACTTGAGAGCTACTATCCAGTAGATTTTCTGCTCTACCTGGCTTCTGATGGGCCACACCTGCTCCTGGTATTTATCTGAGAACAGGTGTGGCTCATCACAAGTCAGGTAGGATGGATACCTACTGGATAGTGGCTCTCCAGGACTGGAGTTGGGGACCACTGGTGTATCTACCGGTGTAGAGTTCTCTAATGGGAAAAGGGCTTTGGAGATATTTGGTTGTATCATTTATCATTGAATAAGTCTGTCATGATATTACAGGGCTCTCTTCCACTGCACCCAGTACCATACGTTTGGTACGGTTCTTTTGGAACCTTTGCTTTTCCAATGACTTCCGGTCAAATACCAGCACCAAAAGTTCCAGTACCTAAAGTGCCAAACCAGCTGGAGTACTTTGGCACCTCAGTACATTGGGGTGGGAGTTCATAAATTTCTCACAAACCTGTCTTTTCAGTGATTTAGCAGTAAAGGTGAAAATGATGGTGCTGTGGAAAAGCGCCCACGGCCTGTGTTGCTGCAGGGCTGTTTTTTCGCACTTTGGGGTCTTGAGTCCTCGCCTTTCAACGGCTGAGCCTCTGTCTCCACTTGGGTGAAAGATTGACAGATAAATGGTCTTTTTTTGTGTTGAGGATGATGAAAGCCCACAAAATATTGTTTCTGAACTCGCAGTGAGATCCGAGTTCAGAAGGAGGTGGAGGAGTTGGCAATGAAGAGGGAGGAAGCCATTAGTCTCCAAGAGGAAAAAAGGAGAGAGATTTTGAAAGAAAAAGAGCAAGAAATCCTGGAGCTCCAGGTAGGACACAAAGCAATTTGTAATTCTGTCCATGTTTCCATTAACACTCCTCATGCTGAATATTACCGTGTTTCCTGACAGTAGAAGTGTCACAGATGAGAAATGTTGTCTTTGCTCAGTGTATCTCTTTTTTTTTTTTCTTCTAAAAAATGCTTCCAAATTTTTTTCATAATCAGACTTCAGTTTAAAAGCTGTACTTTTCTAAACTATTGAACATTCTTACCTGTTTACTTGTACTTTTTCGTCAATTAAAAACAAACCAATTCCAGTCTGTTTCATCGGAGATCTGAAAAGTGAAAGTTTACCATAATTTGTGCATTCAAGTAACTTATTTTAAAATTACAATTTTGTGAATGTACGTGGTCTAAGCTCTGAAGTGCCTTGATATAAGGCATGACAGTTCAGTATTCCAGGGACAATGTTGGTTATTATAAACAGATCATTTATAATGAATACATAACAAATCTCTTCACCTTAAGTACACTTAAACTAAGTTACCTTGCCATTTATTGAGTGCTCTTGGTTATGCAGCAAAGCTTTACCTATAAACCTGCTTCATTGTTTTTCTATAGGAGGAGGTGAAGACATTTATTACCCTGCAGAATCTGGACCAGCGCATCGAGGAAGCACTTGACAACCCAAAGAACTACAATTTCGCCATTGACAAGGAGGGCCGGATTGTGAAACGGACTGTAATCCCTTGATTAAGAGATTAATTGAACTCCTCTGAGACGGGATTATCAAGAATCCCCTGAGATGTAGGTCTGGTTGGCAGTCACATTACATTTGTGTTGTACATGTGCTGATCACAGATGTCCCTCGACGGTGGCGGAGGTTATGAATAATGTTTGCTTTCTGCGTGTGCTTTTTAACAATCAGGCAGCCTTTCAAACATGATCTTGTTCTCTGAAGTTTTACTTGTATCTGTACAAGTCTATTAAAAATATTCAAATTGGTTCTTGTGACATCATGACACAGTTCATTAATCTGCATAAATTATTACTTTTATTTGAAATATAAAAGCAATGCATATGTGGTTATGGTTTTGTTGGATAATTCACATAATCATTTATCAACATAAGTAGCAAACAAAAGTTTCATTGGATTGTTGACAAATTACATAAATCGCGCTTGTATTTAGGTGCGTAACTGATGCTTTAATCCAAAGAGAATTCTTTGCTTTTTATATAGCTGAATATTTAAATGGAATAATGCAGTTAAAGTAACTTGTTCAGATGTTCACTTTTGAATGGGATTTCATAGCATAGCTACCTATTCATATCATGTTTCGAATTTAGAAACGCTTTGGTGAAATGGCTAAGAGCACAGAAAGAATGTTACAAGATGATACCGACCCAGTGTTTGCTTTTTATCTCTACGTACAAGCATTATATGGAAATGTGACGTCATGAAACACATCCCCGTAAAAATGTCGTAAGCTCGGGTTTGCACTCCATTAAATGTTAATGAAATATATATGTATGCATCTACATGCAACGCACTAGCTAACTGACGTCTTGGATTAGAATATTTTAATAGGGTGACAGTCATATTAGGTGGATTTCCTGGATATCATGTTACTCGATTAACTTAAGTTTTTCTTCGGGGGTATTTTATCGTCAATATCATATGTCAATAACACTGGGTTACAAAAAAATTTTTTTGTGAGTTGTCTAATATATTTCTGCTGATTTAACATATTTCTGGCCCACAGAACACGAATATGGCATCAGTTTTTGTAGATCAGGTCAGGTTTTTCAGCTAAGTTGATTTTATAATAGTGCGATTTTCTGTCTCGAAAAATTTTAATTTACCACAAAATTAACTTTATATATGCAAATTGTATGTTCAATCATCACTGTTCAAAACTTGGGG
>JAODKE010000015.1:1568179-1593396 GCA_026779605.1 Mormyrus hasselquistii
AAGTTGACCTGGTAGCGCAAAACCAATGTGATTTTTGGATTTAGCGCATTAAAATTATCCTAGATCAGCTATAAAAACTTAGACCTTTTTTTCACTGTTGACCAGTGTCAACTATTATTATTTTACAGAGTTGGGTAATTCAGGTCCAAAGAGTAAACAGTTAAGTACTCTGTGACTATGACTTTATTCTCATCTGGTTGGTTAAAACAAAATCCCGGTCTCGATTTTTACTCTCTGGACCTGAATTACCCAACTCTTATTTTATTACTGCTGTGTGTGGCTCAGTGGGTTAGGATGCTGTGCTTGTGTGTGAATGACGCCGGTTCAGCTACAAGAGTAAGCAGAGTGTTTTCATTATTGAATAATAAAATAAAGTAGTGCAGCGCGTCTGCGAAATAAACAACATGCAAGCGCTCGCCCACGTATAGATCTTCGGCCTGCAGTACCTTCTCCGGACCAATAGGCGTCAGTGGTTCCCGCGCACGCCGTCGAACCCGCGAAGAAAAAGCGCCTTATGCTCACCAATGACAGGCCGCTGCGACTTTACAACATGGCTGAGGGCGCCGCGACTGTGCCTGAAGTTGCAACCAGTAGCTAGTCCGCTGGCTCGCCAAACTTAACAATAGCATGCGGGAATTTAGCCCGTCGCCACTGAGATTCGCGAACAGAGACACAGTTGAATAATGGAGGCGCCGGGGCTGGAGCAGCTGCTCGACTTCCAACGGTGAGCCGGAGCCGTCCGCGGCTAAAATTAGCCAGCTAGCGAGTTTCACCCTGTTTATTCCGCCGGACAAACGGCTCTGAGGCCAGGCGGCGCGCCGAGGGACCCCAGCGGAGCCCACGGCGGCTCGTTACCTAGCGGTGTCTCCTTCTCGAGGGGCTCGTTTAAAGTTAACCTCCGGTAATCGTAGCGAAACGCCTCGTTTAAGCCTGTAGCTGGCGAACTCTTATTTAACTTTGCGCGTGCTGACTGTGTGTATAACCGCGAGCTGGCTAGGGGGGGGGAGGGGGGGTCTTCTCTTTATGTCGCAAGATGATCTCCTAAGAGATTTTTTTTAAGATCATGGCCTAGATGGTCTTGGCTCGTGTGGCGCTTCCGCTGGTCTGTCATCTATACGCGGCGATCGCAGGCGCCGGGAAGCGTGTTCGGGCTTCTGCCCCCCCGAGCCGTTTGTCACCTGTGGGGGTGTGATTTACAGGTGGCCGGACGATGGCCTGCTGCGCCTGCTGCTCATGCTGTATTTCCCCTTCGGCGTGTGCCTGACGCTGCTCCGCATCTTCATCGGCGTACATGTCTTTTTAGTCAGCTGTGCCCTTCCCCATAGCTTTATACGAAGGTAAGACTTGCTCCCGGCATCTGCTGACTAGATTGCCGACTTCTGCCCTCTTCCATCCCCTACTAACCGTTATGTTTAACCATGTAACTGCTGTTAATTCTCTTTAAATTTCCATTGTTTCCTTTAATTCTCCCAAAAAGAATATGGTTGCAGTGCTGCACTCTGCACTAGTCATCTGTGTACTGTATATCTGTATTATTTTTATTTTGTATAATGTATAGCATTGTGGATAAAGTGCACAGTGTTGTGCATGAACTATGACAATAAATATGTTCTATTTTCTAGATCTGGGTCTTTACTGGGATTGTCTATAGCAAACGTCCCAGGCTTTTAGTTATACCACTGCAGAAAATTGATAGGACACTGCTGACAATGAGCTGATAAGAAGAGGT
This sequence comes from Mormyrus hasselquistii, assembly GCA_026779605.1. Lineage (NCBI taxonomy): Eukaryota > Metazoa > Chordata > Actinopteri > Osteoglossiformes > Mormyridae > Mormyrus > Mormyrus hasselquistii. The sequence continues at coordinate 1,569,909 of JAODKE010000015.1, forward strand.
CAATTTTCAGTTCACTTCCAGTGCATATATAGCTAAATGTATTGATATTTTGGAGAAAATCGTTCCCCCGCCCCCTTTGTTTTAAGTACTCCAGATAACAACTATGCTGGCGAGTATGATTTGCAGTATGATTTGCAGTATGATTTACAGTATGTCTTTTAAAGTCAGCTTACGTAAGCATGAATTGGATTTCTTAAAACTACATAAAACACTATGCCAGCACAATCAGAGAAGCACAGTTTCAGGAAAGTACTCGAGTCTCACGTGTGATAGAGACTGACTGTTACATCAATGCAGTGGTGGCCTAATGCTTTGGGAAGCGCACTTGTAATTGAAAGATTGCTGTTGCTGGTCAGGGTTCGAATCCCTGACCAGCAACGTACCATGAGCCCACATGCACCACTATTATGTCACATATTGGTTAAATGCAGAGGACACGTTTCATTGCTGTGCACTGTGTGCCGTGGTGTGTCAACAATGACTAATCAATTCACCATATAAAGCTCTTGTATTAATAATTATGTAATGTATAACCATTCTTGCATATAATTCCACTTTAAGGCCTTGTATTAAAGATTAGTTATTGAGTATTCAGATCATTGCATTAAATGCCATGTAGCAAATGGCCCTTGTGTTGCCGGTGTGACTTTTGCCCCCAGATCGAGTCATCCACCTTATTACTCCCTTTATTATGGTTAGGGAAGCGCACTTGTAATCGAAAGATTGCAGGATCGAATCCCCCGCCAGCCAGTCACCACTGAGGTACCCTGAGCAAGGTACCGTCCCCAAGCACTGCTCCCCGGGTGCTGAATTAGCTGCCCCCTGCTATGTCACGAAAGTCACATATGGGTTAAATGCAGAGGACACATTTCGTCGTTGTGCGCTGTGCTGTGGTGTGTTGACAATGACCACTAATCACTAAATTCACTAATTTTGGTGAAATGAGGCTGACTGGAAATGAAATGTTTGTTTAGTGGCTGAGGGGAGGCGCCGATTTAGGCCAAAGAAAACAGCCGGAAGAATCAAGGCGTGTATCATGAATGAACAGGTTTATAACACAGAAGAGGGGAGTAGAGGTCTCCCTCCTCCTTCCTCATAGCATGACTCATTTGATTTGTTGGTTGGGCTGCACTATATCACATTGCGATTGTATGGCGTATTTGTGATTAACGTCCAGGGCTTTAGATGAGGGGCATAAACATTTGTCTGGGCCCCAGTTTTTTGGTGCTATACAAATATTTATTTACACCCACAATTTAAGCAGATTAATAATACACCTAAAATATTAATGAGGGACATATTGTGATGCCCCGAAGTTAATTTAATAATATGTATAAATTCAGCATTTCATTGTGTTTAGTAAACATGTCAGACTTTGAACTGCAGAAAGTGCTGCCACAGCACCGGAATCTTCTCAGCTTGTTTATCGAAAACATCTCCTCTTTTAAAAGACGTGACTGCAAAGCTGTCCCCTTCTTCTCCGCCACTTCAGTGCTTATCACTAACATGATGGAGCAGTAGCATATTGTATGCTCTGCACACTGAATTTGCTGAACATGGGGTTAATGCAAATTTATACAGGTCATTTCAGGCATCGCAATGCGCTGCTGATTAATATTTTAGGTGTACTACTAATCTGCTTCTCAAATTGTGCGTATAAGAAAACATCCGTTTAGTACTGAACAGCCAGCATCAAAATGGACAATGCGACAAATGTTTGCATCCATCATCTAAAGCCTTGGTGATTATTGCCCCTGCAACTATATAGTCGCAGTTGCATCGCAGTGTATTATTGTGCAGCCATATTTGTTGGTATGTTCCACTGGTGCATGTCTGCTGGTTTCTTAATAATCAGTGATCAGCAGTCTTACTGAAGTACACCAGAAACTATTACTGGAAACAGCCTGGTTTACAATGCTCCCCCCCCTTTCCATTTCTTTATGCTAGGTTTGTTGTAAGGGTTATGTGTTCAGTGTTGGGGATCTACGTTAGGCAAAACAGCCCACGGCTGAGAGACAGGACCGCCAGGCTATACGTCTGTAACCATGTGACGCCGTTCGACCACAACGTCATTAACATCGTAGCACCGTGTAACACAGTAAGTATCTCGCAGCACTTGGAGTGTTTTATCAGCGTGTTGCACGGCCGCTAGTTGTTTCTGTATGTCACAGACTTATGTGTCGCCCCGCAGCCGATGTTGGGAGGTTCTTCAGGGTTTATGTGCTGGGCGCGAGGTTTCCTGGAGCTGGGCATGGTGTCGGGCCGTTCCGCACTGGCGGAGGCTCTCCAGCAGTACTGTATGGCCCAGGACACTCACACTCTGCCCCTGCTGCTCTTCCCAGAGGAGGATATCACTAATGGCCGACATGGCCTGCTCAAATTCAGGTAAGGCATCTGGCCTCCTAGGCTAATGTTAGCCGGTGGCTTTGAGGTCATTGGAGCGTTTCGCTTTTGAAAGGCTTGATCTCCCTTCACGGTGTCCAGTTCTGAAGAGTTAAAATTGTAGCCAATAGGATGTATTCAGTATGAATCAGCCAGCGGCTAGGAAAGCATCTGCTATGAAGTATGCTGTGTGTGCTGTGTCTTCAGATCCACGTTAAGGGTTGCTGCTCAGTTCAAGCTTTGGTGCAACACAAATCCTGGCAGTATTTACATCCAGGCTGAGTTCACCAATAAGATGCATGCGTTTACGTTTAAGATTTCCAAACATATATAATACAGTGAAACCTTCAGGGAAATTGGTCGGCAGAAAGATTTCACCATTGGGACTCTGCCGTCTCAATCATACATCATGCTAGATTTAAGTAGCAGCTGAAGACAAAATGGAAATATAAAATTAGTTAACTGTTTTAACTAACAAGAAACATTAGTTGGTTTGTCAGTGCCTTAGCATGTTCTTCCCCGTTTCATTCAGCGCTAAAGCGTTTCTGTGTGCTAAAAGCTGGGTAATCTGTAGCATGAGAGGTTGTTGCGTAATGGTTGCCTAACCTGTACTAACCTGTGCAGAACTGCCAGTTTTAATGGAATCTTTGAGTGCTCTGAAATTCTTACAAGTAGGTTTGTGTAATCCTAAAGTTAATATAGAGAGATTGGTCATCTGCAGGATCTTTAAGGAAACTGTAGAATGAGTATCATGTTGGTACTATAGCTTATCGACTGTGCTTCTGGTTTAGTGGAAACTTGAGAAATGGTTTAAAACCATCATGGTACTGGGAACACTGGGGCCATGGTGTTGGCTCCATTCGTGCAGCTAGTTGCTGACCCTGCGTTTGTATTTTTGGCGGGGAGTGTAATGAGCTTGGGTGATTAAAGGTGAGTCTGTCTCCACGAGGGCGCCAGTCATGGCTAAGCTCTGTAATGACTCGCCAGGGGGATGGGATCTTAACGCCTGTGCTCTCCACCTCCTCTTCCTCCTCCTCCTCCCCCTCTCCAGCTCCTGGCCCTTCACTGTGACGGACACCGTCCAGCCCGTGGCCTTGATAGCGAAGCGACCCCTGCTAGCTGTGGTAAATCGAGTCTCGTTTACAGTAAACCTGGCAGTTGAGACCGTGTTGGACAATGTGTTTCTTCTGGAAAGTTCTTGTCGTCGCAGGCTCCTGTCTCTCACTGTATGGTCATCGCTAAAGCATTAATGACGCCATTCTGTGAAAATCCAGGCCCCGCCTGCTTGGAAATTATAGTGTAACTAAAGTAGTGGCTTTCTCTGTCATGATGGGTCACATGGTCCTAAAATGGTTCAGATGAAAGCTTTCAGGGAAACGCAAGGGCAGCTGCTATATGTGTCTGATGAGCAGTGGTTTTACATTACTGTAATTGTTGTTTGTTAATTGTTACAGTAACCTATGAATGTTTTGTCACGATAACCTATGATTGTCTCACAAGATTCTCTTATTGTTCTGTATCTAAAAACCTATATGTCATTAATGTAACAGTTTAATCGATTTGACCACAGAACTAAATCTTGTTTTCATAAGGACGTAAATGAGGTCGGTCTTGGACTTATTTACGCTGAAGTAATGCATTTGGTAGACAGTTGGGGGCGCTACTGGGTTAATATGCGGTTAGCTTTCAGGTGTCAGCGCCCATATCAGGAATTTTTAGTAGCTCTTCTGTGTACGATTTGCTTCTGGTTGCTCTGAGAACTGGAGTCATTAATATGCAGAAGTGAATTTCTAATGAATGATTTTGTCAAGCAGGCGATTTCTAACGCTTCTCGCCCCCATCTTACTCAGAGCACAGCTGAGTCGTCTTGGGTGACAGAGCTCTTGTGGACTCTATTCGTCCCATTTACAGTATACCAAGTAAGGTACTAACTGTTATTCTCTTTGTTCCTTTTTGAAGGTATAGTGTCCATCTGCTATGTCGTCTTTTGTTTCACGCTCGCTTTTGATGGCCGTCATGTTTGCTGTTGACCAGTTTTTGATCAGTTTCCCAAATGTCTCCACCCGTCTTCGTACTTGTCGTTCACAGTCCGTCGCTGTTTCCAGTTACATCTGCCTGATCTCTTTACGCCAATAGATTTTATTTGTTTTTAATCATTCCTCACAATTAACTTTCCTCAGTGGTACGATATCTCAATAAGCTGACATCGAACTGCAAAGCCACTCTAAACAGCTCTACTTCAAAAGTTGCACGCTAAAAACTACCTCCCTCTGTAAATGCCCTGATCTGCCCAGGTCGTCCATCACGTTTCCCCCCCACCCCCCCCCAGTTCACTTTTGTTGCTGGGTAGTTTGTAGCGTGACGCTTGCATGGTCTAGTTATTCTCAGCATTTACTCTACCAAGGCAGCCAGAATCAAAGTTGACTGTGTATGTCATGCATTAAGGCGCCAGGGTCAAAGCTGTAGGCTGCATCAAAGAGTGTCTCCAGTTACTGATTTTACTGGCAGATGTTGCATCACAATGCACTTTGGTGCTCATGTTTGGAGACTGTCGTCTTTTAGCACTATTATGTGTAATAATGCACGATAGAGGGTTATTCATGAACTAGTGATGTTTGGATGAGGTTTGGTTGTTGTATAGGATTAGGGTGGGGGAAGGGGGAGTTGCTGTTCCTCGGGTGAAGGTAATCTCTCTGCTCCACATCCTTCCGCAGATGGCTTGCCCCGATGTCCCGACGAGAGAGCGATTCCTCGCAGGATTTCGCCAACAGAGTTCAGGAGGTGTGGCCTAGTGGTGGCCGTCGCATTGCTTTCGGTTTTGTATTTAAAATGTCTCGTAAGACCTTGAAGGACGTGTGTCTACTCATCTTATACTGCTTCTGTAAAAGTACCAGTGAGCATGCTTCTCAGTGTGCTGCATTACAGCCAAGGTGACAGTTTTTGGGTTTTTTTTTCACCCTCCCATACTTAAAATTCGCAGGTCATAGCGGGTGAGCTTGGTCTGGTACCCACACAGATCACCAAAGGAGACAAGACAGAGCACATCAAAAGGAGACGGCACGTTGTCCCTTGGACAGGAAGCTCCAGTAAGGCAGATTGACGGAAACATGCCTGCTTCCTGTATGCTTATTCTCTAGAAGACCGGCGACCCGTGTGTGACGTTTCATCTGTGTCATCCAGATGCGGCCAGACGGACACAGGCCCATTCGGCAGCTTACTTGGCCCCCCGGCCTGGGGTCGAGGACGCACAGATGGCAAAGATGGCCCAGCAGGTGAAAGAAGTCCTCCCCGACATCCCGGTCAGCGTCATCATGAGAGATCTCGGTAAGCTTCAGCTCTGGCTCCACCAGCATCCGCTCCCACGTGGCCTGAACACGGCTTTTCTGCACCCTCACTCTCAGTTTTTGTTTTTAGCATCTCGTTCGTCCCGTCGGCGCTAAATGGAGCAAAATGGCTGCACTGTAAATCACGCAAGCCGCAGGAGTGACATTCTGCTTAATCTAAAATATCTATAGCGGCGGGCACAGGAAATGAGGTCACATGGTGAGGTTCACCTGTTCTGTGCGTTTAGTGCAGACCAACTGCGTGAATACTACTATTACAAATCTACTGGAAGGCAGCAGAGAATCTGAGGCGGAGGCCTTGGCAGGAGCTGAGTCCACCCCAGGCGGGAGCTCGGCCCCCGCCATGCCCAGGCATGCAAATCCTCCTTGGGTAAGTGCTTCATCGTCCCGCCCCCGCTGTCGCTGGCAGGATGGCGTAGCGAGCCCAGAGAGGAGAGAGACTTTCAGGGATCAGTGGGGTCTGTCTTTGTAGTAGATTACAATGGAAACTGGTTAGATGTCAGTTATACTAAAATGTAGCTGGTGCCACCAGAATGAGTTTTGTTGTGTAAACGCACAAGTGGGCGAACTCTAATCCTAAATCATGTGCTTGTTGGATTTGCTTTGGATATGAAAACACAACTTTTGAAGGAAAAGTAAATCCAGAAACTAAATGTAGTGCCTGATGTTTTGGATAATTTTTGTATTTAAATGAATGTTTCTGCTTCCTGCCAGTCTGCTGCTAATACCTTTGGGAATTCTCAGACGGACAGACACATGTCTCTCCAGGAGAGAAAAGAGGCCTTGTATGAGTATGCTAGACGGTAAGGAACATGGCGGACAGGAAGGGATAGCATGGAAATTGTGGCTGGGCAGCTGCTTAGCATGTGATACTGTTTGTATGCTAGCCTGCCACCACCGCTTTTGGCAGTATTAGTACACTTCCAGTTTACCAAGTTAACTTGGTTCTATTTCGTATCTTTTGTTCAGGAGAGGCTGACTTCAGCCTGCAGGTTTTAAAAAAATAATTCAAGACAGTCGTGCTCTTTCCTTTGGGTTTACATAGTAATACACTGACATGCTACCCATCTTCCTTTTCAGACGTTACATAGAAAAACATGGACTTAATCAGGAGAACATTCAGTGACAAGGGAAGGCCGGTGCAAGACCAAGAACAAAGACTGTCATCAATGTCTGCGGATTTATGAAATGATGCGGCCGACCATAAGACCGCCTTAAGGATTGTTTACCATGATGCCACTTGTCGGGGCGACGGGAAAGATGCACTTCTCTAAGCTTATGTGGATTTCTGTTTTAATTATTTTGCATGGCAATCATGCATGTACCTTGATTCTCTCCACAAATAAGATTATTTTGGTAACAGTTTATATTAATACCTGTTGTCAGTGATGCATTTTTTGAGTCCAAAGGTGATGTAATAACTTAGAAGCAGGTGTCTGATTGGTCTGCGCTCATGAAAATTCATTGTCGAGATACATTTGAATAAATTGAGTCTGCTTTTAATAACATGGTTTCTGATAAGTTTCTAAATCCAGAAACATTTTTATTCATGCTCATGTTAAGATCCAAAACACGCCTCTTTGAGCAAATAGGAATTTTGATATCTAATGTTCTAATTTGTTTTGAATTTGTATAAGTTCCTTTGTCAAAATTGACATGATTGGCTGTTGATTCCTGCGAATGACTTGTATTTGATGTGCCTCACACTTCCTTGTAACTGTTTATTGTCCTATACATAAAATCTACCCACCACTTTATTAGCATAAGAATTCAAGCATGTCTGACCTATACTCCAGTTGTGCACAGTCGTAATTGTCTGTTGTGCATCACTTTCACTATGAAAATCTTACTCTGCAGTATGCAAATACAGGCTAGCTATTGGATAATGCTCCTGTTCCTCCCACGCCCCATAAGGTGATTCGTCATTCAGTAATCATTTCTTTTCCCAAGGTAACCCGGGAGCTGGGTTGCTGCATTCTAGTTCCAGGATAGAGGGTTGGGAGCTTTTACATATAGCAAAACAACTGCCTTCAGTGTGACAAGACAGTATTCTGATTTTCGACATCCTTTATGTCCCTTTTTAAGAACTAGTCCTGGGTGAAATCGCATAGTGAAGAGCTCCATTTTGGTTTTAATTTGAGTCCTGCTTTAATTTTTCCGTTAATGGTAGCAATAAAATTGCAAGTGCCATGTAAAATTTAGAATGATTAGAGAAGTGGAAGGAATGGTGTATGGCTACTGTGTATGTCGTGCCTTTGAAACAAATTCCTAATTTCATAAATACGTAGTTCAAAAAAGGATGGGCGTCGAGGTACGACGGCTGCTGAAATATCTACAATGCCATGTCGGACTTCAATAAAAGAAAACCGAACTTCAAACCCTGCCCACTAGCTTTAGTGTAAATCTATTTACCTGGTCTGCGATATCTATCACAAGGCATACTAGTATCGTCACTGTACGTTAAGTCATTCGATGTCTTTTATTCGGTTAAAATTTCACTGCATTACGTTTTCAAACGTTCAGGAAGATTCCAAATCCATTTACCAGATTAAAATGGAGGAAATTAATCCTCCGCACTTATTCGACCAATGTCGTCGCTTCATGTTGTCTGGCAGACCAATCAGAGCACTGCGACATGACTCAGCAGCAGTTGATAGAAAAGCACCAATCGTCACGTAGGCTGGGTGGGCGCTGCTAGCCGGCGAACCAATAAATTCGGGCGATTGTGAAGAAATTTAATATCTACGTAGTGAGACCAGGCAGCAGAGCTAGAGTCGCTCGCAGTTTTCTCGTAATTCGATAGTTGCAAAAAACTAAAAATAAGAAAATGAGGGAGATCGTTCATTTGCAGGCCGGCCAGTGTGGAAACCAAATTGGCGCCAAGGTTTGTGTGGTTCTGTGTATTTTTAGCCCGCCATTTCTTAAACTTGGCGATGTCGTCGGGTTCCTTGGGTTACGCCGTGTAAAACCTTCTAAAACTTTGAAACGTTTTAATTTTCAGTGTTTTCTTTTGTGTGTGTGTATTAAAATATGGCGGGTGGAAATACAACCGGAGATATGCAACCCTTATATTTCCCCACAGAGTTGCTTTTAATTATTAATTTATTTGCGCTCTAAATGATTTAATATTTTTTAGCTCTCCAGTTTTAATGGATCAATAAAACTGGGTTTAAAAAGCTGGGTGTGTGACGCCGATCGGACTTTGTAGGCAGCCCTACCGTAGCCCGCGCCATGGGTGTTGGCCGCATGCTGCAGGAAGTAACATGGCCGGTTCTGGTTTAGGGCAGCTGGAGTGAACCGCTTCCAGGCCGGCCAACACCCTACGCGCGCTTTCTCCCACACTTTCCCCATCGCTTTCTTTTTTTTTTTTTTGTTTAATAAAATGCATAGAAGTGGATTAAAATAACGCTTCTATGCGGCTTTCGGTTAGATTTAATCCTAACTATTTGAAGAATGTTCTTGGAAATTTGTTGCTTGCTTGTACAAGGCGGGGCTGTATGAGTGCCAGTAAGATAACGCGGTACCGACAAATATGTGGAGGTTACGAATTTGAAACCACGTTTTTATAACCTATCGAATCCGAACAACGGGCAGTAAGAATACCGGGCGGTGAAGTCACGGATTTATTAATGGCGCATTTACAAGTCGGGCTCTCTACTCGGGAATGCAGCCTCATCCGACTCCCCCCGTAGCCATATTGCCGCCATGTCCCAGTGTATATCAACCGTACTAGTGGGGGGGGGGGGATGTAAATGGTTGCAATCCAGAATATCGTCTTAATGCGACACATGCTTTTGGTTTTTTCCAGTTTTGGGAGGTTATCAGTGATGAGCACGGTATTGACCCCACGGGAAGTTACCATGGTGACAGTGACCTCCAGCTTGACAGGATCAATGTCTATTATAACGAAGCCTCAGGTACTATATTCCATCTTGTATATTTCTAGTGTAATAGCTGAAGTGAGTGGGGGATTTTTCTGTCATTTCTTAAGACTTTTATTGATCTGTGTGTTGTGGTGCAATGCAATGATCCTATCATGTGGAAATAGATGAATATGTACAGGAAAACATTTTGTTTGAATGGGGATTTCTGCAAACGTTTTTACCATTATGGTAATACAGGGGGCAGCGTGTGGCTCAGTGGGCTAAGCCTCTGTGCCTGAGGTAGGAAGGTCTCCAATTTACACTTGGCGGCTGTCCTTCACCATCAAGCTTGCTTTGCTCTGTGGAGAGCAAGCTGAAGTAGGCGGAAAGAATTTCTCCATGGGGATCAAAGTGTAATTTCATTAGTGCTCAGTGGCTTATGTGCAAATGGTATAGGTGTCTGCTGTGCCTGCTAACAGCATCACTATGCATCTGGAGGAGATGTCTGCCGAATGGGTAGTGTTTTTTTTTTTTTTTTTTTGTATGAGGATTTGCTGGTGTCTCCAACTACTGACACTAACTTGGTTCATTTTAGGAGGGAAGTATGTGCCGCGTGCTGTTCTGGTGGACCTAGAACCTGGGACCATGGATTCTGTGAGGTCAGGACCTTTTGGGCAGATCTTCAGGCCAGACAACTTTGTCTTTGGTATGTATCTCTTGTGGCTGGTAGTACTTTTAAAGTCTTAAGTGCAAAGGTTATGTATTTGCCTGTCTTCCCTTTTTAAGTATATTTGAGCAGTGCTTTTGCCCTTAATTTCACAGTTAAACAAGCCATCAAGCATTAATTTGATTCTCAAATGTTTCATTAGGGCAAAGTGGAGCTGGTAACAACTGGGCAAAGGGGCACTACACAGAGGGTGCAGAGCTGGTGGACTCTGTGCTGGATGTGGTGAGGAAGGAGGCAGAGAGCTGTGACTGCCTACAGGGCTTCCAGCTGACCCACTCCCTGGGTGGGGGCACTGGCTCGGGCATGGGCACCCTCCTGATCAGCAAGATCCGTGAGGAGTACCCAGACCGCATCATGAACACCTTCAGCGTGGTCCCTTCACCCAAGGTGTCAGACACAGTGGTAGAGCCATACAATGCCACGCTGTCCGTGCACCAGCTGGTGGAAAACACAGACGAAACCTACTGCATTGACAACGAAGCACTTTACGATATCTGCTTCCGCACGCTCAAGCTCACTACGCCCACCTATGGTGACCTCAATCACCTGGTGTCGGCCACCATGAGCGGCGTCACCACCTGCTTGCGGTTCCCTGGCCAGCTCAACGCTGACCTCCGCAAGCTGGCTGTCAACATGGTGCCCTTCCCTCGTCTTCATTTCTTCATGCCGGGTTTTGCTCCCCTCACCAGCAGGGGTAGCCAGCAGTACCGTGCCCTCACTGTGCCCGAACTCACCCAGCAGATGTTCGATGCCAAGAACATGATGGCGGCCTGCGACCCTCGACATGGCCGCTACCTGACCGTGGCTGCTGTTTTCCGTGGCCGCATGTCCATGAAGGAGGTGGATGAGCAGATGTTGAATGTACAGAACAAAAACAGCAGCTACTTCGTGGAATGGATCCCCAACAACGTCAAGACCGCAGTCTGTGACATCCCGCCCCGTGGCCTCAAAATGGCAGCCACCTTCATCGGTAACAGTACGGCCATCCAGGAGCTGTTCAAGCGCATCTCCGAGCAGTTCACCGCCATGTTCAGGCGCAAGGCCTTCTTGCACTGGTACACTGGTGAGGGCATGGATGAGATGGAGTTCACAGAGGCTGAGAGCAACATGAACGACCTGGTTTCAGAGTACCAGCAATACCAAGATGCCACTGCGGAGGAGGAGGGTGAATTTGAGGAAGAGCCTGAGGAAGAGCTGGCTTAATTGGTCCCCTTCTCTGCTACTAAACCATTCTTCTGTGAAGCATCTTTTGTTCTTTTTCACTTAAGATTTTAAAACCCCAATTAGTGGAGACTCATTGTCAACCTTCAACTGTCATGTTCTAGTGTAGTGGTTAACACTAAATAAACCTATGCATTGTATAATGAACTCTGTGTGGGTATTTCCTTCTCTCCTGCCCACGTAACACAGCTGTGTTGCTTTCCGGGTGTCCTAAGATGTTTAAATTTAAACAATTTTTGGCAAGCTTGACCACTTTGCAGAAAGTGCATGCCTAAGGTCTAGCGCTACAGTTTCGCCTGTATGCGGACAGGCTTTCAGGATGCTGATCTCTGCATTTCTGTACTTTTTATCTGTGGATCACAGCAGCTGCCAAGTAGCAGGTTTCGCCCAAGAGTATTAAAGGCTTGACCACAGCAAAGCAGAGCCAGAAGAAGCTTTGTGGTGTACAATGGCCCATTTTGTTACGGGCACATTTAACTTCTTCCTGATTGGGTTTCTCCCCTTCAATGGTTCTGTTTTGCACTTTACAATGTTCCTCCATTTTAAGCTTTTTTTTTTGTGTGTGTGTGTGATGCTGCAGTATTACAGGTGCCCTACAGACCTTGGGCCAAAACGTCTATGGAGGACTTTGTTTTGGGAAGGTTTTCACTAGTATATTGTCTCAAAAAAAAACCAAATGTTCTATAGTTTTAAGCACAGTTTATTTTGAGACATGCAAGTGAGCATAAGGTCCCTATTTTTTTTAACGATAATAGGGGTCTGGTCATTTGGTGCTATTATATCAAATGGATCTCAGAGGCTCTGGATGGCTAACAAAAAAAATCTTGAAAAACTAATAAAAATAGGTTTAGTCTTTGTACATTTCATTTACATTTAATTCCTAACATTTCTTTCAAAACAAGGAGCCAAAGCTTTCATGGCAATACAGGATAACTTCAGGAAAAATAAATGAATAACACTACTTACACCTCATGCATTTGTAAATGAACTGCACCATCCCTGATAAAGGGAAATATGACATTACAAAAAATGAACATTCAGCACCAACCAACTCATCAGAGCTGTTTTTATATTCAACTGGGTGGTTTTTTTTGAGAGAGAAGTAAAATGGCTCTATGTGCAATAAAAACCCAGTAAAAATACCCACTACCGCCTTCATGTTCTATTTTGAGGTGGGGCTAAGTTATGAAATTTGATTATTCAGTTGCCCAGGGTACTGTTCAAATTTCTTCTCTGCTTCTTCACTGAATGCATCATCTGAAAGAAAGAATATCAACTTTTATTTATAGCTCATGAACTGCAATAATGAATAATGCAATAATAATTAAAGAACTAATAGAAATATGGCTCCACCTTGTGGAACATTTCTGTATATGCATATTAAAGGTTTCAGTTCAAGCATTTTTTTTTCACTGCAATTCATAGTCAGGGTGTTAAATGTGAGGAATTACGTACAGAGGTGACATTTGTGCAGCCAAATCCGATGCCCGTCATATTTACAATTACACTTCATGGCGTTGTTGGTGAAATCGCTCTCTGATACTTCGAAGTTAGGATTTATTACAAGCTGTAATGATACACAACAAGGAAAACAATAGATTGTTTATTTTGTATTTAAATGTCTTTTCAAATAGATGTGCAGGGTAATGAAATTTACAGTCAGTGCTGGAAAAAGTTTAAATCTTGTTATTGACCTGATTTAATGTTCTTGCTGGACCGCTGGCGATTACCTGCAGTATGTAATTGCCCGGCTTGACGTCGGTGATGTCGATCCACTGACAGTCGATGTCATGACGGTACAAGTCCCAACAGCCCACGGTTATGCCCTGCTCGCCAAAGTTAGCGCACTCGTAACGCTTTGCGATTCCTGGGACACATATTTCAGTCATTACGCAAATATTAGAAATTGAAATTAAAGTCACAGTACTCAAAAGTTGTGTCCAGACGTCAATATGTGCAATTCTTGTACTGGGAACATGTAAATTCAAGGTGTTACTTTGCTACTATATAACTAACAAAGTATAACAAAAAACACATTCTTCAATTAACACAAGTTTGCCTGAAGGTTAGGTGAAGGTCAACGGAAGTCAGCGTCTAAGGATTTATGAACCTGCTTGAATAGACTAACTAAGGGCTGCTAGGGAGTTACGCTTGAGTTTGGAGGGGAAAGACGTGTTTCTGGAAGCTGAAGCTTTAAGTGAAATTGAAGTGAAAAGTGTTCCTCTTTTAATGTGAATTTCAAACTCAAGATAAAACACAGACAACAACAAAAAAATCATTGTTCAAAAATATGCCATGTGAGATAGTCCATCATATGAGTAATATGTCCGGAGATAGAATCGATGCTGGTTCTGCTCTCAAACCCGGTGTTCTGGGCAATTCGGTTTCCCTGTGTTTCCCCTGTCACGCGCTGATTTGTACACGATTTCGCTGTTGTTTTTGTGTCTTTTTACAAAGCTCTTGAGGTAAACAAGCCATATATTTTAAAACATCACATGCCTTTTCGATGTTTTTTGTTTTTACAGATAATAAATATAAGTATTTAATTCGCTGGATAGAGATTTTTCTTGATGAAAACGGTAAAGAATTGCTTATAAGAATATATTATGCGTGACGATCTACTGTATTCACATGTAATAATGTACCTGAGTGATTTTCAGACATCTCACATACATCTTTGCCTAAATATTAGGAGAAACATTATTTCCTGACATCCAGTATATTTGGATTCCACTTGTTAAAACAGGTACACATGCAACTCTGGGCTTTGGTACTAATAACAATACTGTATTCACATGTAATAATGTGCCTGAGTGATTTTCAGACATTTCACATACCTCTGCTTTAATTTTAGGGGAAACATAGGGAAAGAGAATTGCCCAGAACACCGGCAAGGGCTGGATTGTACCTTCCTGGCATTCAGTGTCCTCCAGGCAGAAGCTGGCCTTGTGGCCGTCCGCTACCCTGGTGCCATTGGCTGAGAGAAGGTCATAGTGAGTGAAGATGTCCATACTGTGGTAATGCCTGGGGGAGGCAGGGGAAACAACGTAAAGTCTTTCACAGAAAACAGGGGCCCCCAGCTGACTCAACATTCTCTGCCCAGGACTCCTTGAAGTAACACAGCTACAATATAACATCTGTGTGTAGCTACTGTGTCTATACAAATAATTACAATGATTCAGTTTCTTAAATTGACCCATTAAACAAAATATTGTAAATCAATAAGACTCCAAAGATGTATTTGCCAAACTGCATCCGTGTAAAGTTTGGCTATTTTGAATTTTCCCTTCCCCACGACCCAGAAGGATAAGCGGGTTGGAAAATGGATGGACGGATGGACACTACAGTAAAGGGTCATCAGGATGATGTCAGAGCCCATGGAGCAAGCACCAGTCCCCGCTTTGGCTGATGGTAAAACCCAGATCTGTCCCACAGTAAACACACACTGCCCACATCACATTCCTTTTGGAGAAATGTGATGTGATGTGTATGTCGTAGCTGGATGCATCAGCCCCGAATAGGCAACTCCATAGCAGTGACTTCAAAAACAAGCATAATTCTAGCATAATTAAGTATACTGATACCATTACTTCCATTTAATCCCAGCCAATTAAAAGAAATATATTTGCAATGTATAAAACATCACTATCCGAACCACATATGTCCACTTTTCGAAGATTCTGACTTTTTACTGTAGATGAAATACGACCATTCTCCTGTTTACTGATAGCATTTGAAAGCTAATTGACCAATGAAAATATGTGTTTGAAGTCATCTGTGTAGTAACTAATATAATGTTTATACTAGTTGGCATTTGTATTCAGTATGATGTTTCTACTGATTACTTTATATCATTAATATTAACAACTGAACTGCAGTGAATTTTCTCAAATTCATCGAATCTCTAGCAGCATAACACTAAAATGGAATCTGAACTTTGACCTTAGACCAGAAAATTGGATTTCAGAAACAAAATAGACTGAAAGCAGCCAAGAAATCTCTCCTACATTTTAACACACAAAAGGATTTGCTAGTCTTAAGTCATTGTCTGCAACCAGATGCTTAAAGACAACTTTCTCCCAGTGCAAACGTATTATCATTTCTCACAGCAGAGTCACATAGACTCAATCAGAGATTCTTCTTAAGTGCACTTGTGAGATTAAATAGAACTTAATTGTAAAAATCGCATCAACAAAAACATGCAGAAGTAAAAGTGCCATCAAAGTGCACATTCAGCATCCAAAGGATGCCCTGAGATACAGAAACATGCAGCACCGCCATCCAAGGGAGAACATGAGCGTGCACCAGTGCAGTTACACAGCTGCGACCACACCAACCATGCAACGAGGAAGTCATGCTGCAGAGTTACTCGAGGCCTCACCAGAATGGGGCAGGAAAGGCTAGGGCATGCCGACGAGCCACAGCGGGGGCCGAAGTTTACCTATGGCACTCGTGCCACACCCAGGAGTGACGGCCGGCCTTGGGGCGGAAGTCGGCGCGGCCGATGTTGTGGATCTCGGAGGAGAAGCGGAGCAGCCGCCGGTGACCATAGGGCCAGTTAGCCCTGGCGGCTGACTTGGAAAGGCAGTTCTCCTCTGCGGCACAGTAGAGCATGTGCAGGGGCCGGTCCTCGATGTAGGCCGTCTGTTCGACCAACAGGGCATTCAGCACCAGGTCAGACGACGCTAGAACATGGGAAGGGGGATATTTCACTTACTATATCCAAGGGGTACAAGTTCATGTTTTGTTTCTGAAAGCAACTCCATCCATCCATACATCATACATTTTCTGTAACCTCATCCTATTCCAGGTCAGCTTATTCTAAAGGCTACAGGCACAAGGCGGGGAACAACCCAGGGGCACACCATTCACAAACGGGAAATTTAGTAACTCCAACACACCTGAACGTGTTTTTGTATTGTGGGGGAACTACAGTACCCAGAAGAAACTTCACAACAACGCAGGGAGAACATGCTAACTCCACACACATGGAATCTGGGCAGAGACTGGAGCCACTATGCCACCCCAAGGCAACTCTTCTTTTTTTATTATAAGCTAATTGACAAGAACTTATCCTGCATCAGTATGTGATTAGTTTGTTTTTACTTCTCCTGAACTTGAAGGACAACAATCAAGCAAGATATTCAGAATGTATGAGATTTCTACATGATTTTATCAGCTGGCTTTCATAGTTTTGTGTCAAATCGGGGAAAAAGCTCCGGCAGCAAGCATGACGATGAATTTCCCCATCCAGGAGGCATCGGCGAGAGGTTCCTCACTCTCGGAGCAGATGACACCGGCAGAGAAGCGTGACGCGGCCTTCTGGCAGGTGACGCTGGCGTGGTGCTGGCAGTGACTGAGTGACATCTCCTCACCGGTGCACTTCACCCCGCTTAGAACCATGTCCGTCATGTTACTGCTCTCCCAGTACCACGTTTCCTTGGCGACAGGCACAGACACAGGCAGTCAGGGAGGAGAAAGTCACACGTGAAAAGTGGCAGGTTCTGGTGTGCTTCTGCTGTATCATAATACATTTAAACAACAATGTAACAAAACGAATTTTAAATATGGTTAAATTATCAAAACATCAAAGATAGGTTTAGATTACACAGGCTCAGGGAATCTCATATTATGGCAAAATGGCAAAATCTAAACCAAAAAGTGACCTTCACATTTACATCATTTCCCCCATGTTTTATTCATGTTTTATTTGTGGTAACTTTAGAATTTAAAATTTAAAGAAAGTTTTACATTACGCAGCTTCAACGCTTTATTTGCTTGCAGTTCAGTACATTACTATATGTAGTTTTATCATAATTTAATTATTATGTACTGAACTACTATTTTCTGACTTACCTGCAAATGCAACTTAATGACAGACTTGGGGAATGGATCTCATTCATAACTTGTTTGTTATTCATAAGGACTACCTGAATGCGTTTTTAGCATTTTATTACTGGTTATTCCCAAGCATTATTCTACATCTAAATCTTCTAATCGCACATCTGCATTTGTGGACATGGATGCATTTGCATGCTGACCTATTGGTACGACCGTCGCTGTTGCCTGGCTACAGGGACGCAGTGATTGGACACGCGGCGCACCGGACAGCCTGTCACCTCCGGCCTTACTCACTGTGATGGCATGCAGGGAGTACCCCAGCCCTAGCTGACGACAAGCCACCATGGCCTCCTTCGTGGTCCATCCTTCACTGCACACAGTGCCCCACCTGGACCCCACCTTAACCTCCACCCGACCCTCGTAGTTGGTGCGTCCACCAACAATCCGGATCTGCGAAGAGGCCCTAACAGGTGTTAGCATGCAAGGACCAGCCCACCTGTCTTCTGAGCCCTGTAGGGGGCGCTGTCTCTTGCTTGATTGATTGTGAGAGACCACAGCACCTGTTTCAGAACTTTCACCTGGGTCTTTGAGGGATCTGATATGTTGTCTGGGGTTACGTGCTATGAAGGCCGTTGAGGCAGATGAGTTTCGTGCAATCAGTTCTCCTGACACCTCAACCTTAGCACCAAGGAAACCATTTGTCTCAAAGACAGCTGGGGTCAAGACAAATGTTTCCTGTGGACACCACCACCATCTCATTGACCCCAGTGGGTGTCAGTTGGCACTGATTGCTGGTTCTGATCAGAGTGTTAGCTGAACTGTTAGCACCCCTAGCGACATCACAGGGTGAGATAAGCAAGTGTGGCGCCACCTACTGGCAGGCCGCTCTTAGCGTAGCCCAGGCCCAGCTGCCGACACACCACCATGGCCTCCCGGGTGCTCCAACCCTCTCCGCAGACCAGTCCCCAGCCCTCTGTCCCATTCCTGTCTGTCGCCAGCACCTCCACACGCCCCTCGAAGCGAGTCCTCCCCCCTGTGAGTCGCATCTGTGCCGGGGCAGGAGGTTAGTGCGTGGGTTACAGGCAAAGCAAGGCTTAAACCAGCAGAGACTTGCAGATGGATGAGTACCAGCATTCTGAAAAGGAGATTATACAGGGGCGGGGCCACAGGGATGTGGGCATAGCTGAAAGCTGATTGGTCCCCAGAGTGCCCCTCCGCTGTCAGTCAATGATTCAAAACATATCATTAGCTAGTGATATGGCTGGTCCCTATGTACGGCATATGACCCCTCTTATCCCCCCACCTTAAAAAATCCTACAAATGCACCTGATGCTAAACACACTGAGGTGAACAGAGTGCTGGTGCTGATCTCATCGTACAAAATCCCTGTAAATGGTAATCAACAGAGAAGGTCATCTCAGAACAGGATGACATCTTACCCCTGCTGCAAATTAGCTCATTGGCCTAGCGATTTCAGCAGGTTTTACTACGTCTTCATAAGCAATAGCTTTTGTACTTTTGTAATATAAATATCATACATGTTACTGGAATGTCAGTACTCTAAGTCAATAGTATCAGATAAATGTTACGGGTTAAAAAAAACTGCTAGAGTTGCTGAGAAACTAACATTAGTGTCATGCTCATGGACACCAAAAATTAAAATTTTGTTAATTTTTCGTTAAAATGCGTTGATTTTGTGGTTTGTTCAAAACACTGACGCTCAGCTTTACAAAAATGAATCAACAAAATGATTATCGGCTTACAATAGCAAAAAGAGCACTGAATTGCAAATGCTAAATCTGCACTCATAAGGCCCCGTATGCAATATGAATAACAGGGCAACCTTGAAAAAAGTATAGACTGTGACCTGATGGTGCATCAGACACTATCTATACTCAGTCGGCAGTTTATTATTATTAGCTACTATTATACTTATTATGTAGGTGGTTCCATAAACAGTCACCTTCCTAGAATTTTCACACACTACAGTGTCTAGAGTTTACAGAGACCAGTGTGATGAGTAAAAACATCATATTAATAAAATGTTGAATATCTCATGTAATTTATTAAATAATGTACTGAAAGTGAAAACATTTACTCATCGTAAAGTCTAAACATCGTAATACAGACCATCATAACGCAGGGAGCGTCTATATACATAGAACACCTATTAACAGTAGATGGGATCGAATAAGGCGAAGGCCGTCTAACCGTTTCCTCATAGGCCATGTAGGGCACGTTGCACCTGACGGAGGCGTCTTCGGCGTGCTTGCAGTTCTCTGACGTGATGTTTTTGAAGGGGCAGTTCCAGATGGACTTCTCAGTACCAGTGCACATGACCTCGTTCATGTGAATGGGGCCAATCCCTGCGGACGGACAGGACGGCGGGTCTCGGCACGTCACTCTACAGCCGTATCATAAATCAGACCTATAACTCTTATACACAGCGCTCACTAAAAGTCGTGGGACTATTGCTTAATTCAGTAAAAATAATACAAATTTATTGGTTTTATAGCAAAAATCAGTATTTTATTCATTTACAAAAAAGTAGTTTAGTTTTAAAGTAAAACATTAATTACAAATATTAATAAATGAAACCAAGGCTATAGCTCTAAAAGAGCTGCTCTGGTTTAAAAAGGTCATTGACAAGCAGCCTCATTGGGAGCTTTTTAATTAGTAACACCTTTGCAACGGGAATGTCCGTGTGGAAGATATGTCAAGATATATTTAACATTGCCTGTCGATGGACTTTTGTTATGAAACCATTAAATTTGCAGCATTATTACAGAATTTAGCAAGTGACCCAATAGGTCTGTGAGCTCTTTCTGTGAGCTCTGTGTGACTCATCCAGCAGAATTCAACAGTATAACATATACATATAGGTCTTGGTACCTGTCATTTAAAATTAACCACGAAATCCAGTTTGTGCATTTGTAATTTTGGAATTAGACTGAAAATACTAAAATAAAATAATATATCCATCCATCCATTCCATGCACCATATGGCACAAGGCAGGGATGTATCCTAGATAGCATGTCATTCTATCACTTGATAAACCTACAGTGAAAGTCTTCTCTCAGTCAGCAGAGTTGTGCTGATGTTCCTGTGGACCACGTGATGCCCTCTGGACACAGCAAGATGTTCACAAAGTTCATCCCTGGATCCCTCACATGATTCAAGACCCCTGAGGTTCTCCCTCTGGCCCAAAACACAGCCATGACTTTAAAGGGTCTTTTATTTAACTTTTATTTTTGGTCGTTCTGGGACAATGAGGTCATTCCGCTGAAGTGTTCAGAATCTGGTACTGGTGCATTTAAGATTCGTATGATATTCATATTTTTTGAAGATGCTGTACTTAACACTTGAAAGATGTTTATTATTCATAATTTCATCTTAATAATATTCTCTTTTCCGGAATAATATTCTTTATTGCCCTTTCTGTGACACAGATGTGAAAAAACTATAAAATACAGAGGCCGTGGTTGTTTTTCCATCTGAAGGGGGTGATGTGGGAGGATCTCTGTGTTTTCCATTTTTGACTCAAATGACCCCACCAGCCATGGAGTGGGGGTGGGACCAGGCTGGGGGAGATTTTTTTTATCTTGCAGGCATCTAAGATTTCTTAAGTCTCTCACGGATTGTTCTTTTTAATTGTTTTTATCGTAATTAGGATTAATAACATCGCATTTTGCATTATGTGCACTTTTCACACAATGCCTGCTTCAGATCTACACGGTATGTACTGGTGATCAGAAGATCACAAGTTGAAAACCATGACTGGCTGAGTGATGTCGTTAGGCTCCTGTGCAAGCCTCCCGGTTTTTCCATGAATAAGTTGACTCTACAGACAAACTTACATGGTTCTTTACATGTCAGACTGTTCTCTTCTGAGTGTCGCTTTGTCTGGTCAGGGGCTCTACCGGGAATGGTGCATGCTGGGAGTTC
This sequence comes from Mormyrus hasselquistii, assembly GCA_026779605.1. Taxonomy (NCBI): domain Eukaryota; kingdom Metazoa; phylum Chordata; class Actinopteri; order Osteoglossiformes; family Mormyridae; genus Mormyrus; species Mormyrus hasselquistii. The sequence continues at coordinate 1,591,233 of JAODKE010000015.1, forward strand.
CAGACAAGACCTGACACCACCATGCTTTCCCCACATTGCTGACCCGCTGACCTCTGCACACGTGCTCCGACATGCCAACTGCAGCTGTATGTGTTCTGCGTTGCAGATTAAGTTTGGTATCTACAGTGGGAGGGTGTTGTTTCCTAGGTTACGCTTCTGAGCTGCTGCCATCCGTCGGGGTAGCTAATTGAGTTAGCAGATTGCGATAACTGAGCATTGGACGTGTCTCTGACCCCGGCACCCCTCCTCACCCTGGCCCAAGCGCGCCCCCGTCAGGGCCTCCCTGGCGCTGCCGAAGCCCAGCTCTCTGCACACCACGCTGGCCGCCTGCAGATTCCAGCGGTCGTCACACACTGTCCCCCACTCCCTGTTCTTCAGCACCTCCACGCGGCCCTCCCCGATCTTAGCCCCCCCCTTCAGCCTCACTTTGGTCTGGGTGGGGGGACGACAGCACGGTACACATAAGGGGTGCGGTTTGAAAATGCATCATCAGAATCAAAATCATTACTTAAGTTCAAAAAGTACAAGGAATTTGTTCTGATGGAGATGGTGACATGTAGTATACAAATAAACCCATAATCAAGACAAAAGTGTAAAAAATACTTAGAATAAAAAAAAAAGATAGAGATAAGATAAACAAGCAAGTACAGTCACGAGTCTAAACACACCTACTGAAAATCACTTGTTTTTCAGCAAGATAACGACGCTAAGTACACCACGAGGTTATGACCTGTACTAAGTATTATCTTATGAAAAAGCAAAGAGATGGACTGCTGTGACAGATGACCTGATCCTCACGATTCTCTGACCTGAACCCTTATAGAGCAGGGTTGGCATGAGTTGGATCAAAGAGTAAGAGCAAGGTAGTCAACTTGTGCCTAAAAGTTGCGGAACCTCCTTCAGGCCCGTTGGAGAAGCTTTCCAGGTGGCTACATCTGGAAGCTGGCTGAAAGAATGCCAAGAGTCTGCAGTGCTATATAGTGTAACTTTCAAGAAAATGTAGAGATATTGAACACTTCTCTTGGCTTTTGCAGTATTTGATGTGTATTACTTCATTGTACTGAGGCCTTTAAGTATAAAATGAGTAACACAATTGCATTAACGCCTGGTGTGTACAGACTTTTGACTGGACATGTAAATAAAGGTGAGATGGTCGGATGCAGAGTATAAATAGTCACAAAACCATATGTCACAGCGCAGCTTTCAAATGCAGCAGAAAAGGTCCATATAGCTCTTTAGCATAACATCACCCTACCAGAGTCTTGGTCTTCTTCTTCTGGCCATTGACCTGGGAGAACAGGGGTCCTGGCATGCAGCTGACCACAGCCGGCATGCCGCCAGTGCAGGGGGCACTGCTGTTGCGCTTGGCAATTTCCAGGGGGCAGACAGACAGGTGCACCTCGTTTCCCGTGCAGGCGACAGAGTGGATGCGGAAGCCATTTGTGTGCCTGGAGGTGGGGCCAAGGGGATGGGGGCGGAGTCAAACTCACTGCGAGCATGCAGTGATGGAACTGCACGTCAAGCAACTAAGCAGGATGATGGGGTTTTAATTTTTTTTAACTGGCTCTGTTGCTACTGGATGTCATCTTCATACTAAAGTATGAACAAACTACAGATGGCATAAAGATAGAATAAGAACGCAGTATGTAGGCAGCTTTCAACTTATGTAAGTAAGACTTAAGTAAGCCTGGACTCAAAAAATCTCTGAGATACACAGAGTTTACGGAAGCACTAATGCAAAAAGATGACAAAGTCAATTTATACTTTGTATAATTATTCATGGAACGTCTCTTTCCGAAATCATTATAATGTTTTTAACCAGTAAAGAAAAGCACATAAATACTAATACATAGAAAGAAAATCATAAATTATTAGACACTATAGTTTACATATCACCAAAACCCTGAGTAAGCGGTTAGAAAATAAATGAATCATTTTACAATGACAGGATCATGTATGAAATAATAACAGACAGTAGTATTTAGAAGCAGGCGGTAACGCGACACACAGCAACAAGCTTTTGAGTACGAACATCTACAAACAGGGAAAAGACACACGGAGAGTGAAGCAGGGCAAAGAGAATGAAGATATCAAGGTCAGAACAAGGACAATGAAGCGAATCGGAAAACAAACCTGACCTTTTCTGAGGTCTGGGGTTGTTCGC
>JAODKE010000015.1:1615735-1651869 GCA_026779605.1 Mormyrus hasselquistii
CCCTCGCAATACCTTCCAACACCCTAGCAACCACCTAGCCACACCCTAGCAACCACCCACAATTGCATAGCAACACCATAGCAACCGCCAAGAAACGCATAGCAACCGTCAAGCAATCAGCTACTGACACCCTAACAATGCCTTCTAACACCCTAGCAACCACCTAGTCATACCCTAGCAACCGCCTGGAATTGCATAGCAACACCATAGCAATCACCTACAAATGCATAGCAACCAGCGACCGACAACCTACCAACGCCATCCAACACCCTAGCAACCACCTACTAACACCCCAGCCATGCTTTCCGCCCCCTTAGTAACCACTTACCAGCACCATAGCAACCAGATACCGACATCCTAGCAGAATAGGCCCATCTCAAAATTACTTCAGGAATTTTCGTTTCTAGTTAGAATTTAGAATTTAGTGATTCATTGCCATACCACAGTGCACAACAACAAAATGTGTTCTCTGCATTTAACCCATATACGACAATATGACATAGCAGGGGGCACCTAATTAAGCACCCAGGGTGCAGTACCTTGCTCAGTGGTGCCTTGCCTGTCAGGGATTCGAACCTGCAATCTTTCAATTACGCATCCTTAACCATTAAGCTACCACTGCTAAGTAGAAAACCCAAGTACCACTTTACACAGTGGATTCCACACATGTGCTATGAGCAAATCAATTCACTGATTCATTTGGTCCCTCTGAAGTACATTCTTGACATACATTTGTCGACGTGTTATTAGCCTCATTTGTACAGCACTTTGGCATTTGCCAAACAAACAACTTTTTAAAGTAATTTGCAAAATATGTCTTCTGTAAAAATACTATAGCAATTTGTGGGACAGTGGATGGGAACAAAGCAAACTAAAAAGTGCAGGTGTTTGGCAGGGGAATCGCGTGGAACATCAATGCAAATGCAGGTCATAGACATTTTATCACATTCCAGTCTCCCCATTTATTTTTTTGGGTCAGAAGTAACTTACAAAGGCTTAACACTAAAACTATTTGTTCCAAAACCCTGAAGTTAATAATAAAACAAAGTTGGTTTGTTGTTTTTTTTTTTTTTTAAAAAGGGCTTTAAGTACAGTTGTTTTCATTTGATCAAGTTAAACTGTAACAGCAGGTGTCTACAATAAGTAACATGTATGTTTGCTTTTAGGAAGACTCTATGAAACAGAAAAACATAGTCTATCGGGCATGAATTTGCTGGTGTCTTCGCAATTCGCCATTTGTCGAGAACCGTTTTCCGCAATCTTTGCAGCTGTGCGGCCGGTCGCCAGAGTGGATCAACCTGTGCTTCTTCAGGTGACTCAGCTGACTGAAGCTCTTGCCGCACTGAGAGCAGCTGAAGGGTTTCTCCCCTGTGTGATATATCTGGTGCGACTTTAAATTGCACAGATACGTGAAGCTCTTGCCGCACTGCGTGCAGCTGAATGGCCGCTCTCCTGTGTGGCTCTGCAGATGCACTTTCAGGTGGCACATATAAACAAAACCCTTCCCACACTGCGTGCAAGTGTAGGACTTTTTCCCGGTGTGGTACCGCTGGTGGTCTTTGAGGTTTCTTAGCAGAGTGAAACTCTTTCCACAGTGTAAACAGCTGAATGATTTCTCTTCAGCTGAAGAGGGCTGGGGGATACCGGTGTTTCCTGAGAACCCTATATCGCACGTGAAACCCTCCATGTCATTTGAGGAGTCAGAGTTTACCGGCATGCTTCTCCCATTATCGGCCGTCTGGAGGGTTTCTACACTGCTCTGAAGCTCGACACGCTCCGCAGCTGTGTTTCTGGCCTTTACCGAGCACAGTTTCCGAAGCCATGGTGCGTTCCCCACTGGCGCTACGCAGGGGAAGCGAATCTGCAGCAGTCTTTGTCCGATCTCTCTGTTCTGGTCGTGCTGCGAGTGTGCTGCCGCCGCTAGCCTGGCCTCGTCGCCCCACATGGACTGTATTTCAACTTCGTCTTTAACAGAAACCGAATCGGCACAGTCTAGTTTCCCAGTGGGAGCTCTCAATGAGGAGAGATGCTGATTAGCATGCTCCAGGGACGACTGAGACCCTGAGTCCTGTTCTGCAAGCGGAGGTAAACCTAGCCTTTCCGTCACTGTGTTCGGGTCACCCGGGGCAAACGCAGCATGCTGTCGACTGAAGCTTTCTCTCGCAACAAAATCGAATCCCTGGTGGCCGATCCTTCCCGCTGCCTGTTCACTGTCATTTTCCGCTGGACCGAGCCTCTGAGGGTCTTCCTCATGGGCTTCCTCCAAGCCAGGCTCCTCCCTTTGAGCTTCAGCGGGAGACCTGCTGTGTCTCTGACTGTCAGCAGTGCCTTGCACAGGGGAGAGCTCTGTGTCAGCACAGAGATTCTGGCTCGCCACTCCTGTGCAGTCCGATTCCCTGGAGCTACTGTACAAGCAGGTCAAATACGCAGGATCATCTCCTGGTGGAGAAAAGGCAAGATTACAGCTTTAAGTTAAATGGATTCCTGCTTGGAAACACATTTTGCTGTTATTATGGGTCCTGAAATAACTGGAACTTGTAACCTTTACATTGTATTGTCATTCTAATGAACTTTAAGTTAATCGTAGCTGAATAATAATAGCAATGATGATGATAATAATTTTATTTTTACAGCACCTTTCACACAATTGAATGCGACCTAAAGTGTTTCACAGACAACGGAAATATAAAATTAAGTAAAAAATAAAGAATTAAACAAGAGCACACAATCTGAAAAAGAAATATAAATAAGTAATGAAATAAAACACAATTATATAAAAAATATATGGTTACAAAATATTTAGAAAAAAAGTTTCAGCGGCAGAGAGAATATGAGAAATGCTATGAATACCAAAGTCAAGCACCATTTAAAACTCATTAAGCTTGGTTAATACTTTCTTGTTCAGGTCCATCTTTTATGAACTGGCCGGATCGTCGACTATCTCTAAACTGTCTTATTCATATCAAAAGAATGTAAAACAATTCTAACGGCACTTACCCTCCAAACACGCCTTGTGACCTTCTTGGTTAGCACAACTAGCCTCTTTGTCATGCTCTTTTTTGCAAGTGAACTCAAAACCATCCGCATCCATATGTGTGGGCTGTAACGCAAGAAAAGAAGCAAGGGCTAAACGTCCGACACAAACGGCTCAATGATGGATCTGAATTTATAACTGATGTATAGATGCCATTTACAGTTTGTGGGGCAGCATCCAGGCACCTGGCTGGTCTGCATGCGGTTACTTCTGCCGTAACCCCAGCAGATGCTGTATCCAGGGCAGCCCAAGGGCAGACGACGTGGTTTACCTTTCCGTCTTTTACGTCAAACCACTCCTCAACATCTTTAGAAAAAGACCAACAACCAAACCATCAGAATTTTCACAGCAGCAAGAGTGAGTCGGACGGAGAGTTTGGATCCATTGAGGGGTCTTTAAAAATAAGGGCAGGTTCTGTGAGCGTCAATTAGGCAGTAGCTGCAAGCATTTTAATCTGCGCTCACCTGACTGTGTTTCCCCAGTTTTGGGAATTGCCTGCTTCCTGAAAACCTCGACTTTGCTGTAATCCGTGTGCTTCGGCATCAAAAGCTCCTCTTGCTCTCTCCACTTCTTCTCAGAGGTCTGCAATCTCTCCATCAGAGCCTTTATCTCTAGCCTACTCTGCAACAGCTCCTCCAGGAAGCTATCCTCAACCAGTTTAGTGATATCATGGATGGCCCCTTTAAGGACTGTCTCCATGATGCCTGTCAGCTGAGATTGAAAGTGTAGTACGTACTCCGACATTCTGCCACTGTCTTAATCTGTGGTCCGGGGTTTATTGCTGCTGTCCGACAGTTAAGACCCAGGTTCAGTGATAGGTCAGCGATTATAAGCCTAATAGCCGTAAGCTTCACCTAGATTTGGATCAGGAATGCTCCTTTTTGCAAGAACATGACTAAGAGAAAAAAAAGTAATTAAGAAAAAATATCAGCATAGTAACATACTGCCATTAATCATATACTTTTATAATTACCCGAACAACGATCAACTTCTTTTACATAAAGAACTACACTGATGCAATATTAATGATTGCTATACTAATAATAAAATCCTGGCGAAATACTGGTGGGAGCTTTAAAGTTAATAATATATTCCCATGTAAACTAAGCTGTTATAGATCTAGTGTTATCGGTCTAGGCTATTTACACCCCTTTACGAAAAGCACTGACTTCCAAGAGAGCAGCAACTGTTTTATAGATTCCATTCCTTATTTATAACTAGAGCTATGCAAAATAACTGTTTGGTATCGATCTGACATCGCATTGTATTGGGATAGCTCACTCTAATTGCAGATATTAATGCTCGATATAAAACGTGCAGCTAGTTAGCAAATATTCATTGTCGGCTGTCAGGGTCAGAGTGTAAAAGTGCTACGTACAAGTAAGGTTTAGTACTGCAGCTTGATCTTCTAAAAATCTCCTTTTACCGGTAATATAACAAATGTAATGAAGAAATTCCACTCGGCTGATGTGCAAACGCGCGAAGGCATGTTTTATCTAGATAAAGTTATTTTACTCCCTGCTCGCGATCCGCTTCCCTATCAATAAAATACCATAATGACTATGTGTCGAAACACCAAACTACGCTATACGGAAAACGCACAGGCCCAAAAAAGACGGACGAAAAATGCGAAGGTATAGCTTGTGGGGCTTTACCGCGATGCAAAATATTTAAAGGCAAAATTAGCGATGGTCCTTCCAGGTTCCAAGCATCTATTTTTTTTCTTCCACACTATATATCCAGACTATATCCTAGACTAAAATGTGCAGGGGTTTGAAACACAAATATTAACCCTGTCAAGAAGTTCGTGGCACGAATCCTCTCCAGTTTCATAATATTTGTTTACAAAGAGAGACTTTATGTAAGCGAAGGGCTTTGTTTCTGGAAATAAATGAAACTTTAGTTTAGCTACTAATTTTAAACGGCATAATCGCATTCTTTGGACAAGTCATTCCAGTGATATATAGATGTCAGTGCATTGGATTATACAATAAAATCGTCAATACTAAAGAAACATACATATAATTCATTTATTCTCCGTAGACTGTTTAAAGGAGCAACACGTGCTTGTTTCGTATTTCCCAGTACAGGAGTATAAACCTACATACAGCACAACACACACAAAGATTCACAAAAAAATTCAAGAAACACAAATTAAATTGCTAATAGCATTGTTTTGGGTGAGGTATACAACTGATAGCCAAAATAGAATGGCGGTATGCATCTCATTTCAATTCAGAAAAAGAAACCTGTTTCTATGATTACGAAAATAAGTTATTAGTAGACACATACTCGAATTAATCAAAGAACAGAAAAGCATCTATTTCAAACAGTCTTTATCAAGTGGAAAACAGCAACATCATCATCAAACACTAATATCCTTACTCATATATTCGTCGTGACTGTCATGAGGTTTCAGCTAAGTACAACAAACAAGAACATATGACTGGACAGCAAGAATAATATGTTTATTATACAGACAGGGCAAGGGTAGAACTGAGGACAATACAAAACACACATAAGCACAAAATCCGTAGTTGGAACAATGAACAACTTTGGGAGTGATGTTTTAAAGGTGTACCGAGAACCGAAGCACTGGGAGATTTCAGGCCTTGGGATTCGTATCGGCTTGGCTTTCCAGAGTTACTGGCCACACCGATGCACAACATGCCATTTTACAGACTATAACTGGCAGATAACCGACTATAACCAATTAACATGAATAAACCAGGTAATTTAGCTTCTCCTCATCACCCTCCAGACCCACTTGATACAAACAACTAACGTGAACCTGCTATTTATAATTAATATGAAAGCATCTGTTATTACCCTGTTGTCACATGCATGGCGGCCATTTCCTGTGAATATTTACTGTAATGGTGTGCTTCGTGTTTCCAGAAAGAAGTGAAAAATGACAATAGTCATAAAACTGGCGTATCAGGCAGTCACACAGTAAAATTACTGTTTAAAAAAGTTTGCCCCCCCCCCCCCACACATAGGCAGATAAGTAAAATAAAATGTCTGAAACCCCCCCCCCCCCACACACAAATATTTCTGCTCCCAACCAGACATGTAGCCAGACAGAAAAATAATGATTTTGAACCCACCCTGAAAATCATTTCTGGATATGGACATGTGGCATATTCCAAATTTTGGGCAGAGACTGATCAGATCGGGCTCATTTTCCCATCCCAGACCTGATGGAAAAACGATTCATACTTCTAAGAGGATATTCGGTAACACTTTACATTCAGTGCACCTTCATAATGCACTCATACAACATTCATAAGCGGCATGCAAGCAGACCTTAAAGGCCTAACATCCCTTAACAGCTTTCATATACATTAATAACAAATACAATAATCATTTAATGTTTGTTATTATATAATGTTTGTTATTAATGTACATTACATCTGTTAGGGGATGTTAGGATGTTAAGATGATTCTCATGAATGTTTTATGAATACTTAATGATTACATTATGAAAGTGCACCGAACGTTTTATGAATGCACTATAAAAACATTACTAAGTTGCAGTTAATGCAAAGCATTATCAATTACTCTTCTTAAAATGGAGTTAACACTTACAGAGACATGATAAAAGGGTTCTGAAGAAGTCCTTCAGGAGATTTAACTATTGTGTCAAATGACTGATTCTGCCCAAATTCGCCTTATGAACCCGCATGTGTGATTTCAGCTGTCTTAGCTGACTGAACCTGTTTCCACACAGTGTACAGCAGTATGGCTTTTCTCCTGTGTGGACCCTTTTGTGTGTGTTTAAGTCACCAGAGAAACGGAAACACTTGTTGCAGTGAGTGCAACAGTAGGGTCTCTCTCCCGTGTGAACTCGTTGATGGACCTTGAGGTGGTCAGCTCTTCTGAAGCTCTTCCCGCACTGGGCACAGATAAAACTGGCATCTCCCCAGTGAATCTTCTGGTGTCTCTCCAAATTTCTTGCAACGGTAAACCTCTTTCCACACTGAACACAACTGAATGGCTTTTCACCAGTATGTTTTAGCAGATGTATTTTAAGGCGACTCACGTAAGCGAAACTCTTTCCACAGTATATACAGATATTCTGATTATCTCCATTGCCTCCGTCATGAGATATTCTCATATTCCCGCCTGTAGTGAAGCTTCCTTGATCACCATGTTGACTATCTGAGTTCGCTTGTGCCATACTCTCCCACGCATCTACTGACAGACTCTCCGTCTTCAAGTTCTTCCTCCTTATGTGGTTGACGACGTTGTGTGGGCTGGACAGGCTGACCACGTCTTCTATTTGTATTCCCTCACTCCTCCTGATGTCATGGTGAACTTCTGCTTGCATATCAATCGGTCCTGACCTGAGTTCTGGGTCTTCGTGTACAATGCAGGAGACATTAGGTTCACCAATCACCAGGTCATGGTCCACTGTGACCTTCTTATACTCAGGATTCAGACCATTCAAGCTTCTCCCGCTGTACTCGCGCTCCCCTTCGAGGACTGCCTCATCGAGTTCCTCTGCATTTTGCTTTATCGTATATTCGGTAACCAGCTCCTTTGTACATCCCTCATCTGGGGACTGTTCGTTCTCAGGATCAGGGTGACCACTAAAATTTACAGTAACTGTCAGGGAGAGAGGGCACAAAACATCTTAATAGCCATGTTGTGCTGAGCTGAACTCCCTATATAACTAAACAATGCCTTTGGTAGGGCTACGCCCCGTTATCAGAACCGGTCTCCGTTTATCCGTCATGGTTTCTAAATTAATTGTTTTGACCCTTTTTAATTAGCCTTGGATTAGCTGCTTTTCCTTACATGAAGTACAATAAAAAACACTTTAACACTAGGATCTACAAGGATAATTTGCCCCCTGACAGACTACTCCTGCTTACATTTGCTTCTATAGCTGCAGGACCCTCCTGAGTCCAGCTCCAGTAGCCTCAGTGTCCTCCTTCACTAAGCTACCTGCTGTCCTACTTCTCGCATATCCTGTTATGGACCAGAATATAAGACTGAAAGCAAAATTAACGATGAGAAAAATACTCACGCAGCAGACGCCTTTGCTTCCTGCGAACGCTGCTCATGCTTTGGGATTCCTGGAGCTCCTCCTTTTCAGGTATTGAGTCACTCCCGCTACCTTCAGAATCTGGAAACTATAGTTTCAAAATGAGGCAATTGGATAAATTAATACATAAATATCACCTGTATACTCTAGCCTATTGTAGACTGTACCAGAATGCGGTAGAAAAATTAAGTTAATTTTATAATCATCATCATTTACCGGCGATCTTGCCGGTTCTCCAAAGCTGATGGATCCGGGGCTGTCCTTTTCATCTGGAACACTAGAGGGGGCTGTAGCCAAGGCTTCCCAAAGACAGCTGCCACGGTTCCTTGTTGTCTTCTCCTTTTTGATACCACGTCCCTCCTCAGACCCTAGGGTAAAAACAGTTACACCTTTAAAGCTCTATCAGTAATACCGATTCACTGGAGAGGGTATAACATAAGCTTTACATGGTACTTCTTTTCTTACGTTTTTAAAAATTTATTTGAAGCACAGAATTCCCCCTGGAATCCCCCAAAGTTATCCCATCTCATCTGCATAATGTATTTAGTAACAGTTGCATCACAGTATAAAACGCAGAGATTTTCTGAAAGTAACAGAGCCTTAAACACGTGATCTACATTTAATTAATTAATATTTAGATAAAAATTTGACACCAGTTAATGAATTATTTACCTTAAGGACATATACACCGTTTTGTTCAGTACTGCATTAAAACATGCTGTATTACAATTCTCGTCGCATTGCATCATTTATCATCTGAATGCCACCCGGCTCCATAACTCACCGTTTTTAGTGCCAGCTGTTTTTCTTTTCATTTCTGCACTGGGATCCGACGCCCTGCCGCATTCCGTGCACTTGGTCTTTCCTCCTCTCTCTCGCTCCCGATCCCTCCATCTCCTCTCGGACCACTGCAGCCTCTGTCTGAGGCTCTCCACCTCCTTCCTGCTCCGCACTACCTCCCCCTGAAAGCTGTCCTCCACCAGGCAGGTGATCTCATGCACAGCCGTCTTGAGGACCGTCTCCATAATGTCCGACAGCTGAGACTGGAAAGTAAGAATCGCCTCCGACATCCTGCGCTGCTGTTTCAGGGTGCGAGGTACCAAGGCCCAAAGCGTGCGATAACTGCCACCCCCAAAATACAGTCGATCACTGTAGATTAAATATATTCCCGACGAACAATCGACGAAAAAAATAATAACCTATAACTCGTTCGATTATTACGGGGTGTATTTTTTTGCAACGCAAGGGAGTAAATCTACTTTGTATCGCAGACCTTTCCTTCAGCTAACTACATATGTTCAACAGCGAAAATCATATTTAGCGTATAAAAAAAACATTCAACAAGCATTAGTTGGGGATACACCGCTCGTTTAACTTCTCATCTTCATAGGCTGAATATCCCGGGTAAATGTTACTTGCAATGGGCAGTTTCTTGAAGTAAACTGTCCCTTTTCGAATACAAGAAAACGTTTTAGTGAATCACCAAGTGAAAATTAGGTTTCCATTTAGCCATCTCGTACGACTGAAAGCTAAGACAAAAGGCAATAGGCATCATACCTGCTATTTTTATTGACTTACAGCATTAACTGTGGAAAAAAAATCACTTCACAGTACCTGAGGCAAATATAATAACCTCTACTATTAGGAACTTAGCCGTCTGGTGCAATGAAGCGAGCGCATCAGCAGGAAAAATTGATAATGTTACTGTTTAGCTAGTTATTAAATTATATACATTTTGAATAAAGGCGTCAAGATCCTACACATTATCAGTACGGTCACCCGAAGATCCTTAGACACGGCAATGAAAATACTATGGAAGCCTAATAGGTCCATAAACTACAAAGCGTTTGTAAAACATACGAACGAGGTCATCTCGGATTGTTATTCACGTAATCTCTGCGGAGCGACGGCACTGACTTTATATGTGGTACGACATTAGATTCACTATTGATATATTGAGCCATTTCTGCAGAGGCCAACTGAAGAGAGCAGTCAGTGAAACGCAAACGGATTAGATGCCTTCAGAAAAAAATTAAGGCAAAAGAGGAAGAGGATGACCCACTGAATCCAAGGTGGACCGACTGAATCCCCTTAGTCTGAGATAATCTGTACAATAAGTTATTTTGCTAATGTGCAATATAATTTTTACTATTATGGCCAATAAGAATCTATGTTGCTGTACACTGATGCAATAATAATCAGTTTTAGTTATTTGAACATTTAACGTTATATAGGGAATTTTTGCAGATATCTTTGAACACATTTTGTATGATTATTTTATTTCTAGCTTTTATTCTGCATTTATTAATGCACCTTTTTGGGTTGTGATAAAAGTAATGCCATTTTGCGACAAAATGACCATAATGAGCTTGAAAGTGAAAAAAATAAAAACATCACAACAATGAACATACCATTGGGGATGTCTGTGAGGTTGTTTATCAGAGTGGGAGGTGAGCAGGGAACCATCCTGTCACCCTTCCGATTCAGTTTCTACACAACAGACAGCAGCTTCCGCCATCTACACTGGCAAAGAATACATACAGACTACATACAAACTACATACAGACTACATACAGGCTGCAGGGTTACAGTACATATAGATGGTGGAAGTGTCTCGGTGATTTAAGAATAATTTTTCGACTCTGAACTACAGCAAAACTGTATCCATGTGTTTTACGATCAGACAAAATCTGTAATAACTTAATTGTTGTCATTCACCACAGACAAATTGAAAAAGTGGATGAGTTTAAATATCTGGGTGTTTTTTTGGATTCTCATCTTAAATTTGAATCTCACACCAGGAAAGTGTCCGGAACCATTAAGACCAACCTCAACTGCTTCTGTCTGATGAGACCATATTTACCTATAAATGCTGCCCAGTTGTACCTGCACGCCATGATTCTGTCTCACCTCTCATACTGTGTGATCGTTTGGAGCCAAAGCGACTCAATCCACTTTAAAACCAGTGATGTGTTTCCAGTGATGTGTTTGTACAAACAAACCGATGAAATGACACCACTGTAAAATACAGGAGAAGTACAATCTCCTAAATTTCGGCAATTTTATAAACTTCTTTTTAATAAAGCTGACATTTAAATGCCTCAATTATCTTGTCCCTGAGTTGGTGAGCAGAATGATTGTCAACAGCACAGGAGCCCCAACAAGAGGAGCAGCTAATGGAGACTGTAAACCAGCAAAAACATCATTTGGTCAATCCTCGTTCTCATTTAGAGGACCTCAGATTTGGAATAATCTACCATCAGGGATAAAACTGTTAACAGATGTTAGGGTTTTTAACTCCCAGGTAAAAAAATGGCTGAAACAAAAACAAATCTGTGAACACTGATGTTTTATATTAGTTATATTAATTAATTTGCTGGTATTGTCAGTCATTAAAAGTCCAACCAAGGACTAGGTTTGCAAATTAGCCTCTGGCTAGAAAACCTGTGTACAAACCAACGATTGCATTGTTCTTACATGTAACATTCTTCTTGTGCTGTTTTTGCTCAGTGCATTTCTGCTCGCTGCCATCAGACGACATGATGCCTGCACCTCCTCTCACTGTGGCCGCCACATACCCAGACACACCAGGGCATTTTTATTCATGCATTATATACATCACCCACATCTATTCCCAGACTCTTAAGAGTTACAGTAAAGATTATCTTGTGCATCTTATTCCTCTTCTGGTTTTTCTTGTACTGGCATCGCCAGATTAAGAACCTAACTTAGACAACTCATACTGAACTCAGTGATCTGCCATAAAGCTTATTGTATAAAAAAAAACATTGAGTTAAACACAATGGTTTGTAACAATGAACGCACACACTACTACGCTCATGAAAACATTCCCGTCTTTAGCCTTTCGCCGTTTAGCCATTCCTTGGCTCGAGGCGCAGTACAGCATGCAGTTATTTTAATATTACTATATAGTTATGTGCTGTATTATTTTTCCAACTTGCCTACAAATTTGACTCACAGACATACTTAAGCAATAGATCTTTTTTTGTACCCTGGGGGCCTCCTGCTTTTTATTGACTCTGTGTTTGATGTTGTCACTGTCTGCACACTGATCCAAATCCCTTACTCATTTTGTTAATTTTTTTACGTTTTCGAATTTTCTTGTCTGGGGCACATTTCCTGCATGGTTATCAAACCAGGCACTGCACAAAAATAAAACACTCCAAATAAAATGAGGGGATTTTCACTTTATTTTCCCATGTCACCATATGGCATGTTGGTTTAAGCATCACAGCCTAAAAAGCAAACTACCATAGATCCAAATGTAAATGTAACCACCAGATTTAATCAGGAAGGAGAAATGGTGAATTCTAAACAGGATATTTAGATTGATTGTTATTCACAGGCAACACTGACGTTCAGCCAAAGGTTGTGCTATTCCAGGCCACATTTTCAGCATTCATGTCCACAAAGTTCACGTAGACCCTGAAATGGACAGTGCACCAAGAGTGATTACATTACTTGTATTGTTTAAAATTCGCTTAACGTGAACTGTATGATAAGCCCAGTTACAAAATTAAGAGACTCCGTATTGCTTGACGTCAATGTGAAAAGATTAAAAAGTAAACTATATGAGATGAGTCAAACGGCTTGCTTTTTTAACTTGCACACACAGAACATGATGGTATCCAACATAAGTAAATCTGTCAGAATCCCAACCAAAGTAAATATGTGTTTTTGTAGATTTCGGCAATATGTACCTAGTGGGGGAGATTCCCAGGTGCTTATTCAGTAGACCACATATCAGTCTGGAGTACTCCTTGTTATATGATCCTCCGATCTTTCCAATGCTGTTTAGGGAGCAGAGCGCGCACGGGTCGGGCTTCCCCCCAAACGTCATCATCTGGTCGGGGTTAACGTGCACCGCGATGTACTGGAAAAGACAAGACAAGTTACACACCAACCAGGAAAGTACACCCTGCCTCATAAAATGACGAGGGAATTAGCCGTCACTCCAGCAACAAGCTGTTCCTTGCCTTGGGTATAATATCACGTCTTTTGCAATAATTAAGCTAAAATTTCTTAATGTTCAAAGTAGGTCAAAATGTCATATTTCACGCTAATTAAAACTCTGCAATCTATTACATTTACAGCATTATACTATGAACTAAATAGTCCATTTTTATGCAATTGTAAATACATATACGTATAAAAGCGTGAGCCGTCCGGAACGGGGTGACCATAGTCACTGTACACGGGTTACACCAAATTCTGTGACTCTGCTGCACACGTTCGCGAGGTTCTCCTTCACTTGCTCGAACACTCGATGCATTTTTCAGAAAGCAGTGCTGTGTCTAATTTCCCTGTTTTTTGGAGGAAAGCAAATAACTATTGTCACGGCTACATACCTGCTTAATCACTGGTACTTACCCAACGCTGACCAGATCGGATGATGCAGCCAATTTTGTGATTCAACATATTCTGTATTAGTGCATAGCTGCATTTACTGTCACAATTAAAAATAGCTTAGCCACTCGTCTCGTATAATGCGTGATCGTTATAATAAAAAGAAAAACAAAATAAAATAAAGTATAATAAAATATGCTTTCCAGTTCTTACCAAAGGCCAAACAAAAACATAACGCATCACCGACCTCTCAAGTCCCAAGTTCATTCCTCCAAAAGTCTGCCCCAAGTCATACGTTAACCCACTGTGGGATCCCTTTAAATCTAATTCTCTCTCCGTCGAATCTATACTTAAGAGACAGAGGAGTATGCAAGTCATAGATGGTACGCTAGTGTGGTCTCTGGGACAGGAACTAGTCAACCAT
Organism: Mormyrus hasselquistii; assembly: GCA_026779605.1. Lineage (NCBI taxonomy): Eukaryota > Metazoa > Chordata > Actinopteri > Osteoglossiformes > Mormyridae > Mormyrus > Mormyrus hasselquistii. The sequence goes on from JAODKE010000015.1 coordinate 1,629,611, forward strand.
CCTACCATCTCTACAGTACAGATAAAGGCAACAATTTAACTTCGCGTTTTAAGTAGCTATGATCTACGTACTCAAGGTCGGTTTCTGCTGCAGTCCAGAGTGCGATTTTGAAGCCTTTTTATTCATCAACGCGATCTCTTACATGACATTCAGGAAATGCAATACCCGTCCAGATAAAATGACGAGATTAACCAACCTCCACAGGTTTGCCCATGGACCTGGCCAGCTCCTGCGTGGCATCAGACAAGAAAGCGGCTGGCACAGCACCCTTCGCCACATTGGTGTTCACAACAAGCATAGGCATCGTGATCTTCTGATTGCAAATATACAGCTACAGAATAAACCTATATATGGTGAGGCACGCTAAAACTGGGGAAACGTGCCTTGGTCCCGTCCGTGCAATTTACAGAACATGGAATGACTCGATCTATGTGGGCGTATTCCGGTTATAATTTACCCACAACACACTGCTCACATAAATTTTACAAATCAGGGAGACCGATAGGCTGAGCAGGTCGCGCATGCTCCGTGCGGACAGGCGGCTTGCGCACGCCCTGAAGATGCAGAGAACGGTCTAAAACATACGCGTTTTGTAAAGGGTATATGTGGCGACACTTAGAAAATCAGTGTAGAAAGTGTAAAATTACGAGTCCACTCAGAAACGTATTCTTGTAGTACTCTTAAACCTTAAAATATCGTCGATGTTGCATCAATTTCCAAAAACCACGCACCATTATTACAATGCACCTGGAACCACATCATCTAAGTTTATTACAGGACAGTCACTCGCAGACGATCATAATTAAAATGAGTGACATCAAGCAGGAATCCTTTCGCACCTTATAGGTACAATACATGTTTACCAAACACCTGCAAGTAACCGATTCTGTATTCATTCGTGACACATATTTTAATGTATTCTACAATGTTATCAGTGTTGCTGCTCTAAAATTATGCATTTCATTAACTGAAAAACAGGATGGAGTCTTTATTTTTTCGTTGTATTTGTTAGCATATAATGAGGTTCAACTTCTGAAACGTTAGAACTGAAACCGTTACAAATCTACATCAATATGTTAAGTGATATAGCATGAGAAAAACAAAACTACAAGACATGTCCTAGCCTACACAATTCAAGTAATTTCCTTAAACACACATTTTGCACAGACTAACAAGTTAGGCACAGTGTCAGTTCATTTTAAGAATAGTGTCAGATTTCACATTTTCCTTTGTGGTGCTGCCAATACTATTGTGCAAGGTATCAGGAACATCTAAACACATGACATGTAAGATTCATTAACATATGCCATCTCCTTGAAATTGGATAAAACATCTGTGTGATTTTAGATTCTGGGATTGAGAATACCCCTTTCCACATGATTTACAGATGTAGGGTTTTTCACCAGTGTGGACACGCATGTGTTTACTCAAATCCCCAGAGCACCTAAAACACTTCCCACACTGAATGCAGCAGTGGGGTTTCTCTTGCGTGTGAATACGCTGGTGCATTTTCAAGCTCCACGACTGCCTGAATTTGCTACCACACAGCATGCAGGCGTATGGTTTCTCTCCAGTGTGAATACGCTTGTGTCTCCTCAGATCGGTGGGGGAAACAAAACCCTTCTTACAATGGGTGCAAAGATAAGGTCTCTCTCCCGTGTGACTACGCTTGTGGATTTTGAGATTGTACGCACGGTTGAAGGTCTTCCCACACTCAGAGCAGCTGTGTAAAGCATCATCCCTGTGAACACTGACATGTCTCTCCAGATTCCCTCCACTGTGAAATTTCTTCCCGTGGTAGCGAGAATAAGCAGAACTCTGTCTTTTGTCCTGTTGCAGTTTAGTCCGGAAATCTCCTCTAGGTGAAGTTATCTGGAATTGCGAGCTACTGAAGAGTTTCTCTGCATTATGGCTTTGGAGATGAACATTTAAGTTAGCAATGTTACTTGTGGTATACCCACAATAAGGACAGAAGTGCTGATTTTCTATTATGCTAATATTAAGGTCATTCTCTGTGTATTTCTCAGGTGAGATCCAAAGACCATTGTTATAAGATGGATGTATTTCCAAGTCCTCTTCATCCACTGATTGTATTCTATACTGTTTCACATCAGGACTGCCAGTAGTCTTGGGGTAGGAGATTTCTTTGATAGCATTTCTCATACTTATAGTACCGCGAGAAGGTCCAGAAGATGAGCCACGCTGAACATGAAACAAGTTATCCAAGGTGCGAATATCAGCACTGAAGGTACTCTGCTCAGCTTTGATGTGACAAGACAGTTTCTTGTTCTGCAGTTGGCCTGTTCTAGTTAGTGATTCTCCAAGCCCAGGGTTGTTCAGGTCTGTGTATGGGGTGATGTACACATCCTTTGGCTCTGCCTTGAGAGCCTTGGCAGTGAGATAGTCTGTGTTTTTTCGTGGTAAGTCCCGCTGTTTTTCACCTTTCAGCAAATCTGTTTCAGTGGGATTCTTACTGTGACACGGAACACCGACTTCTTCAACTACTGGACAAAAACACAGGGTAACATATATATGTTGTTATAAATACTTGTTTTTTTCCTGAGTTATTTCTCAAATGCGAAAAAAGAAGAAGTTCAACACAGTTATGAAATAGTAACAGGAAAACTTTAGTCTTGGTAAAATATATGTCTTTTACATGACATTATGCAAACACTTGAAGCCATTAATTATTTTAGAGAAAAAAAAAATCACCCCTGGTAAGTGCTTACCCTCCGCCCTCTTTCTGCCGATCAGGGTCTCTCCTTTGTGTATTACATCAAACATATCCTTTTCAGTATCTGTGGTCTGCGACAAAGATAAAAGACACAGTGAATCTTCCACATTCAAAATCCTGTAAACACAATAATAGATAATAAAAGATTCTGTGAAATTCCTAATAATGCTAATTTAAAAACCTGGCTTATGAATAACTAAGTCTTTGGTTATAAGGTACACTACCTCTTTATCTAAGCATGACCTTTTTCGATGCCAAAATTATAGCCAGTAATAATATCTAGACAATCTAACAATATAGAAAAATGCAAAGCATTTCAAACCTCTGGACTATGTGTGGGACTGGCGGCAGCAGCCTCCTCCACATCCAATGCAGTCCAGGGAGCAATACTCCAGGCTCCCCCCAAATTATTGTTTTCCTTGACACCACCTTCCTCTATTCTCAAAATGAAAGAATTAGAGATCAGACACATTCCCTCATTGCCATCTTTGGTCTTACTACTAGACATACAGAATGCAGATGGTGACAGGTCTCGTAACATACATACATACATGCACAGTTCCAAATGTGGGTGACAGAGGAGCCACAAGTGTTTAACAGTTTTTGCAGCTACCATTAAAACGTTATTAATCTCAACCCACCAATTTCCGTCAGTGTGGGAACAGGACCCATCGCCTCAGCGGACAGTCCAGCTCCACCGCATTCCGCACACTTGGCTCTCATTCTTTGCTCCCGATCTCTCCATCTCTTCTCGGAAAACTGAAGCCTCTGTTTGAGGTTCTCCACCTCCTTTCTACTCCGCACTACCTCTCCTTGGAAACTACCCTCCACCAAGGTGGTAATTTCTTGCACGGCCGCTTTCAGGACCATTTCCATGATGCCGGAGAGCTGTGCTTGAAATGTGAGAATGTCCTCCGACATCGTATATAGTCTGTTACAACAGAATAGCAACGTTTCTCACCCGTCGGTCAGATTTCCCAAGTTTGTCCTATGAACAAGGTCTGACTTCTCAGAAACGATGAAAAACGAGTTTACGCTATGTAGTTCGTTACTTATCTATTTATAATGTTGTAAACATTCAGTTATTGCCCCACATATATAAAGTGTCCAAAAATGGTTATTTTACTCCATCTTTGCATCTATATCCTTATTCTCTCTTCATCGAAACAATACGGATCGACATTGGGTATTCTTAACATAAATGTTTGCTACCCACGATAAATTATGAAAGAGATTAAGCACCTACAAAACAATAACTGAAAAGATATTTTAGACATTGAACGACATTGTTTTCGAAACACAAAAACGCTGGTAGATTGCAATTAGTTAACTAACTCAACAGTAATCATCTTACCGAAACCGAATGCTTATAAATCCACTGGTATTCTTGCACTGTCAATATAATCTATAATATTTTCGTAGCTAGTTAAAACCAAAGATACTAATCTACGTCAAAAACTCAAACTACGGATACTGAGAAGGGGCAAAAAGAACGCACTTTATTTCATGCGACTATACTTTCTCTTGATAACTCACATATATAAAACTTCAAAATGCAAAGTAGTATTTGGCATTACTACCCCCAAAATAATATATACTGTCTAAAACAACAGTTCGTTAATCACTACGGTTTTATCTTCTAAATGCACCTACACTAAAGTGTAGGTTTATTTCCCGAAAAGAAGACAAAGCACTAAAACTTCAAAATCTGCAGACACTTGAGTTCGGCGCATGATTTCGACGTCACATCCGCCATGACGCTCTCATGTTTGTGCATTTTTTTTTAGATTTTACGGTAAAAAAACGCGCACGCTCAGTTACCAACATCCGGAACACAAATATTGTGGGTGATGATGAAAACACGGTGGACTAATAGGCAGGATAAAGAAAGTATTTTATATTTAAAAAATCATCGTATGTATGCATTTATTTTAGTGGCTTGAGCACCATCTTTCGTTAATTTTTAATTCAGTCGCATTTTCTATTCGTGGTGTATTCATTACCCGCATGTTGCATAAAGCGAACTTGCTATGTTTTTTGTCAGCAAACGATTATTTGCTTGGATTCATTACCATGATATATATGTTGCCTTTTCCAACTCACTCCGATTGCTTTAAAGTTTGCAGTTCCGTTCGACTAGTTAACAGTTTGGCTGATTCAAACACTTTTGTATGCTGATGATGCTTGTTCTAAGTTGCAATTTAAAACACTAGCAGAAGTCTTACTTCATGAACAGTGGACAGATCGCGAAAAAGAGGATCTTCACCCATTTCGATCTTCTGCATCGGGGACCCAGGACCGGTGAAACACTTTTTTATATATTTTTGTTCGAAAGAAAAAGTAATACAAGGACTGTGCCCGAAACCGTATGTGTGACATCGGCGATCCTGGAGTCATGGCTGACTCCGTGAAGACCTTCCAGTCCCACCTTACTTCGGTTATGGATAGCCTGGTTAGGGCGTCGGTGTGTGAAATCACGAAGCTATTTCAGGATACTGTCAATGATTACCTGGTGGAGATATCACTGAACAGGAAAGAAAACGAGGCCCTGAAGTTAAGGCTTAGATTGACTGAAAACAAACTGAGAAATGAACGGAAATACGGGATGGGGTGGGCAGCGAGCCGACGTAGCTCCAGCCTTCTGGTGTCAGACGAGAGTGGGCGGAAAAAGCGAAAAATTGAAATGAGTAGTAAGTGGAATTGAACGTATTATACGAATTGTATAAGACTGTAAAGAACAGCAATCTCTTGGATACATCATTTTAGTCTTTAAACAGTAATGCAGCATATTACCTGGTATCTGTTTCAGTCTTCGGGATTTCAATGACTTTAAATGGCACATGACAATTTAAAATTTAAGTGTAATTTGCTTAAATTACCAGGATTAGACAGAAGAGGTAAATAATCTGGTACAAAAAAGATTGAAACTTTTTTTTCTACATTTTAATGGTGTGCCACTTGGACTCTGGCTTTGTGTCTCTTCACCTCACAACAGGAGTTAAGCAGAGGTCAGGTGGTGCTTTTGATAAGGACTGGCCAGCTAACCCTTGGGAGGCAGGAAGTGCTCCCACAGTGGAGACAGGTGAGGAGCCACGAGACGTGTACCTTGTCCAACTCCCAGGAGGAGGCGAAGAGGAGGAGGAAGACGAATGTGCCCGCAGGTCAACGGAAGAGACAACCAACATCAAAGAGGAGGTGAGGGTGGTTTTATTTACAGATCATCAGTCCCATATTTTGCTTACATTGCTCTCCCAAATGTAGCCTGGATTTTGCTCCTGATTTATATGAAATACAGCTGGTCTTGGTTGTTGAGCATTAGACGTCTAAGTAGATCTCTTACATATTTACACAACGTGTTCAGGATTCATGCAATGTACTCAGAATTTCATAAAATCTCTTCTCTGCTGCAGTCCACAGAAATGGAAGGAGGATACAGACCCGAATCTCTTCGACTGATACATGAGGCACTTCAAATGGATCCTGTTGACCCAAACCTTGGTAAATTGTTCATGCACATTCTAAATTTTTGTACAGCCAGGGAAATATGAGTGAAATTTTAAAGGATAGGGAATATTCCAAGTTCTCGTTTACCATAGAGATTATTTATCAGTGGTGGGCACAGCTAACCGAAAAGTTAACTTCAATAACTGCTAGTTAACTTCAATAACTGCAAGTTAGCACACTAGCAGTTATTGAAGTTAAGTTTAATTCAATGATGTTAAACAGCTAAGCCCATAAAAACCATTCAGCGGAAGCTAAAGATAACCCCTAACTTTTTATTATATGAATTTAGCATCAGTTTAAAGTTGGGTTAATGAAGCCCCTAGAGAGCCGAAAGTCTGACCCGTTTAGCAATCAAGTTCCTCAGTGCTGGAGTGATTACCTGGTCATATTTAGGTCTTACCCAGCTGGGGATCGTTGAATTCTGTAGACCCACTGGAATACATTTTCTTTCAGTGATATTCAAGTTGCAAGATACGCTATACAGATGCACTTTACTTACAAACGAGTTGCGTTCCGGACAGCCGTTCATAATTTGAAATGTTTGTAAGTCGTCATTCAACATAATTTTAAGGGTATACACAAGTACAGAATTAGGATGCTGGGAGTACGCGCGCTATGCTGCTGCGCGGCGGGAGTAGCGGCCAGAAGTCGTACTAGGTGGAATTGGCACGCAGAAAAAAAAACTGATATGGTGGACAGGAAATGGGAGCCCAATGAACACAATTTGGACTTAAGGTCCTCTTTGTTCGTGTGTTTGAAAGTAGAGGAGCTACTGTATTGCCAAAAATATTGGGAGACCTGTGTTTACACATACACATGAACTTTAATGACATCCCATTCTTAATACGTAGGCTGTAATATAGAGTTGGCCCACCTTTTGCAGCTATAACAGCTTCAACTCTTCTGGGAAGGCTGTCCACAAGGTATAGGGCTGTGTTTATGGGAATTTTTGACCATTCTTCCAGGAGAGCATTTGTGACGTTAGACACTGATGTTGGACGAGAAGGCCTGGCTCGCAGTCTCCGCTCTAATTCATCCCAAAGGTGTTCTGTTGGGTTGAGGTCACGGCTCTGTGCAGTCCAGTCAAGTTCCTCCACACCAGACTCACCCATCCATGTCCTTATGGACCTTGCTTTGTGCCCTGATGCGCAGTCATGTTGGAACAGGAAGGGGCCGTCACCAAACTGTTCCCACAAAGCTGGGAGCATAAAATTGTCCAAAATGGCTTCAAATGCTGCAGCATTAAGAGTTCCTTTCACTGGAACTAAGGGATTAAGCCCAACCCCTGAAAAACAGCCCCACACCATAATCCCCCCTCCACCAAACTTTACACTTGCCACAATGCAGTCAGGCAAGTACTGTTCTCCTGGCAACCGCCAAACCCAGACTTGTCCACCTGATTGCCAGACAGAGAAGTGTGATTCGTCACTTCAGAGATCACGTCTCCACTGCCCTAGAGTCCAGGTGCAGCGTGCTTTACACTAAATGCATTTTTATTGGTGTAAAGCTCTGTCAATCAGAACCTGGAAAATAAAAGGTAAATAACCAGGGTTTGAAGCAGGATTTCTTGCTTAGTCACATAACTTGTCATATTTAAGCATTAATAAGACTACATGTTGTCTGGACTAAATGTAAGTGAAGATAAAGTTCATTTAAAGAAGGGTACCTGAAATCCAACAAGTCATGTGACTAAACAGGAAATCCAGCTATGTGACACAGGCTCCAGCTCTCCCCCTGGTTCTCGGTACACCAAGTTTAAATCGACTTGCATTTCCTCCAGATTACTTTAAATATTAAGTTACTGACCAATTACGTCTTGAGGCAACAGAGCGCTTGATAGAATGTTGCAGACATGTTCACAACAAACTGGAACAGCGGGACTACATTTAGTCGAACTTAATTGGTCCGTTAATGGAAATACTAAGCCACTAACAAAGTTAGCTTTGTGAATAAGCATTTAACGGATTAGCCGAATCCTGCCCGCCACTGGTAAATTTTTACGAGAGCTATTATCTTCCACAGACTAACATGGAATGTGCGTGGTAGTTGTTATCTTTCAGTATACTTTCCTTCAGCTCAGAATAAATGTAGAATCGAGTTTTCTAGGCTTTCCATTCAGAAATAATACGCAGTCATCTTATAATTAATGACACAATGTTTGGGCGCTGCAAGTTTAAAAAGTGAGCGCCGTTCTCAGCTCCTCCTCTCGCCTTTTTCGCCAGGAAACTCAAACCCTGTCGCCGGAGTTCCCGTTTCCAGGGAGAGGGCTGCTATGGAACAGCCCCATTGTCAGAATGAGTGGGGGGCACAGCTTGCATCTGCTGAGGGTCCTGAGAAGTTCACGGAGCAGCACAGGGCCAGACATGCTATGGAGGAGCTCAGCGGATTGGAAACCACCTTGAAGGCTGAGCGCAGCGGCGAACATCCGGCCCCTAGACCCAACCAGACGGCATCTGAGCATAACGCCGAGGACTTCAGCAGCCAGGCTTCGGAAAGTATAGTTAATGCTTTGGGAGATCTGGAATATGTTATGGCTCAGAAGTACATTGGGCTGGATGGCTTGTGCAGCTCCGACCAAGACTCTGGGCTTCAGGCTGACAGGGACGCCGACGGCCTGCTGGAGATGCACAGTCGCCTGGGGCCCGTGCTTCCTCATGTAGAGGTCCGGGGATTCGCGTCCATGCGTGTCAAAGATGGTCTTAGATCGCTATCTACCGCTGGTGGGGAGCTGCGATCCAATTGGCTGAAGAGAATGAGGGAGGGAGAAGGGGGCAGTATAGAGCGATTGGCTGCGCCACCTACTCAGATAGATCAGGGGTCAGGGGGCACCCACATCACCCAGCCTGTGAGCGGGGGTGTAGTTGAGACTAGTGGAGATCCAGGGGAATTTGTTCATCTTTGCAACCATTGTGGCAGTACCTTTAACACGGCTGCTGACTTGGAGGACCACCCATGCCTTCACTCTGCCCAAAACCAGCAACATAGCTGCACTCTGTGTAGGAAGAGCTTCAGCCAAGCCTCTCACCTGCGGGCCCACATGCGTCTGCACGCTGCTGAGGCCGAGGAGAGACCCTACCGCTGCACCCAGTGCAATCGATCATTCAGCCAGTCCTGGAACCTCAAGAACCACGAATGCGTTAATTCTGAGGAGAGGCCGCACCGGTGCGAGTTGTGTGGGAAGCGGTTCACCCATTCACGGTCCCTCGAGAGACATCAGCTGGTACACACGGGTGAGAGACCGCACCGCTGTCCTCAGTGTGGCCGCAGTTTCAGCCGCCTGGGCAATCTGGAGCGACACCAGCGTATTCACACGGGGGAGAGACCTTACGGTTGTGCCGCTTGTGGGAAGCGGTTCAGCCGTGTAGAATACCTAAGGAGACACCAGCAGATTCACACCGGAGAGAGGTCAGCACACCAGTGCGGTCACTGCGGGAAATCTTTCAGTGAGGCAGAACAACTGAAGAATCACCAATGTTTTTATAACATTTAGTAGGAATCCTTTAGTATTTATTCTAATGGTGACTATCTCACACAGCCATTTGAATCGAGTTTGCAGCATTCGTTGGGAGAAAAAATAACTTTTGGAAGAAATTTACAGGTATATGTTTTGTGACATAAATGACAGTGGTGGATTTGGTAAATAAGTGAGGTTTTGGATTCTAAGAAAAATGGCGTAGTACTTTATTTATAATATTTAGATTTTATCCGTTCAGTTTAATAATCATCAGAGAAAATGTATACCATTGTTTTATTCAATGTTGCTGTTTAATACAAAATTTTCTCTTTTGTATTATTTCTTGCATATTACATTAATAAATGTAAAACGTTTTATTGGCTTCAAATGACCCTGACTTTCATTTATCAAGAATGCTTAACAAGAAATGAAGAATAGTAAACTTTTAGCTTCAATTGCGCCGAGGAAGACCGCTGTATATTACAAGTAATACGGTATAAGTAATAGTTTCAGATTGAAAACACTTCCGGGTGAAGGAATCCAACTCTGACGTGTGAATACCTAGGGGGCGGCTGCTAAAGTTCTTGGATTGTTTAGCATAAAGACGAGAAGAAACTCGGGACTGATTAATATACACGTATTGCACAAGCGGAGGAAAGTATGTCTGAAGATTGACTAGACTTTCACTCACAGCTCGCCGCTGTTATGAAAGTTTTCGCCAAAGCGGTTGTGTGTCAAACAACAAAACATTTTGAGTCAAGCGTCATCCACCTGAGGGCTGAAATGGCTAATATCAAAAAAGAGCCAAAATCTGAAATCGAGGGTGAAGCCTTCGGAGGATGCTGGAGGCTGCCTCAAACCTGAGAACGTAGACGGCGAGAAATGTGAAGATAACACCCATGTGTGTTATATTGACTTAATCTGTAAGCAGGACGGCAGTCAGCTATCTTCGTTTTAAATGTTTTTTTTTTTTTTTTTTTCAAAAAAAAAAAATTAAAATATACCTAAAATATCGCTGTCCTTTTCCTGTTTGTACTCCTGACCTAAATGTTTAGAATTAAATTGTTTTATTAAAATAAATGTTTACGATTCCTTAGAAGGGCACGGGTCTAAACCCTGTAGACAAAAATCAAATCGAAGCATACTATGAGCATATTACGCCAAGATTGTGTTCCTTCACTTGCGTTTATTGAAATCTGTTATAAGTAGTTACTATACAGTCACTATATTATGACACTGTAATATGCACAGAAATATGCATTCAGGTCACAAAGAACCATACAAAAATATTTTTTTTTAATTCATGACCAACTGAAAATGGTTATGGCCACTTTTGGGTCGTGTCCCCCCCCCCACCCCCAGTTGAGAACAATTAATATAGATAAATGCAAACAGTATAGAAATGCCAGTCTGCGGAGCACTGTTCATTGTGAGTTCAGTTTTAAGTGACCAGGGAGAATTATAGGAGGAAGTCAGAGGACTCTGAGGAAATCTATATTCTGAGGCAAAGGTGCTAGTCGGCAGTGTAAAATCAGGGTTAAGTCAGCCATTGCAAACTCTTAGCATCATTGAATATTACCAAAATTGTATTCAGTGTATGAAATATGTTGCTCTCTATCTTTTCAAGATGCTATACTTGAATATAATCTGGACAAATCTCCTACTGCTTATATAGAATGAATCTAGAAATTAAGGTAGTATTATTAATAATAGCTTGATAATATAGTTAGTTGATAATAGCTTACAGTTTGGTATAGTTGAGTGAATGCTGCATGTTTACTAGTTGGCTTGCTTACAGTTCACACACAGGTGTGCACACAAACTGGTGAACAGAGACACAGGGAGAGAGAGTGACACCCACACACTCACCTTTGCGTATTGGCAAAGCTGAGAATGATATTAATTTACAGAATCTTTCTTTTTTCTTTTTGTTTCGAACCAGTGAGAGAAAGACAAGGTGAAGGAGTTGAGGACTCCCCACATGGTGAGACTTGTCAAGGAAGGCAGAGGAAGAGAGTGAATCCAGAGACCTGGAAAGTGAATATCCAAAAAAAAAAGGAGACTGGTTTGCCAATCTTACCTTGGGAGGAAGAATCAAGGAGAGCTGAAGAAGGAAACAGGAACTCCTGCCCGGCCCCAAGCCACAAGCCTCTGTCCAGGGTTCCAGAATCATGATTGGAATCCACAAGCTCACCATCTTTGACGTGACGTTCCACTACGTCACAATTTACTTGCGGCATGAGGGCGAAGCTGGTCTCTCTGCCAACGATTGTGCTTCATTCCTAGTTCACTTTCTTGAGGCGAAACAGCTCCTATTTAGATTACATTGGTAATTGGGTGTGGATACCAATAACTGAAACTTGGGTTTAAGTAACGTACTTCTGAAATTTGCAACTGTAAAGCAGAAGCCAGTGATGCACTGTACCTTGAAAGGGGTCACATACAAATGGCGTATGATTGAGTACACAGCATGATTGAGAGGTGGTTACATGACTGAAGCATTTATGTTCCAGTTGAGGGTGCAGGGAGCTCCCTCCAATTCCAATTCTGTGTGCAATGTGGATAAACTTTCTTTAGGGACTTAAGCAATCTGAAGCTGTGTATATCAATCTGGACTGGAAAAACCTCTGGGGATCCTATGGTGCATGACCTCAGCTATTTTATCACGCATGTACAGTACTAGTCAAAAAGGTCTGGACACAACCACCCATGGAAAAGCTTATTTGTACTGTCCTCTTCTTTTTAGCATAAAGACGACATCATCCATCTCTCCAGCCATTATCCAATCGCTTCTCCTATTCAGGGTCGTGGGGAGTCAGGAGTATGTCACAAAGGCTACTGGTGCAAGGCAGGAAACAACCCAGGAGGGGCTGCCAACCCAGCAAAAAGATTTTAAAACTATAAAACAACATATGGGATTATTCGCTTACCAAAAAAGGATTAAACAAAAAAATAATTAGTCAGGGGAGGGAAGCTTTGTCGGTTAGGACCGTTAAAACACTCGGGTTTGCATGTGTAGATTTTATCAGCTCAGTTTCATATTGATCAGAGAAAATGTATACCATTGTTTTCGATAACGTTACTGTTATGTACAGATTGCCCTTTTGTTTTATTTCATGCATATTCTGTAACATAAATAAAATAAAAATGTTATGCTTGTTTGAAAACGTCCCAGACTTTCATTCATGAATTTCTTTAGTGTATAATGTTTGGCTGGATTACCTGCTGCGAGCATTCGACGAGACGTAGAAACTGAAACGTTTTAGGCTCAGTTATTCTGTAGAACACATTACCATGAGCTGTATCATCCAAACAATACGGTAAGGCGTACATTTTCATATGGGAAGTGCTTCCGGGTCAGCAAAGCGGTTACTTAGGACGATTTAGGATTTGTTTCGAATAAAGACGAAAAGACGCTCAGGGCATATTAATTTACACGTGTTGCACAAACGGAAGAAAGTATGTCTGAAAACTTACTGGCTTTTCAATCACAGCTTGGCAGTGTTATGGAAGTTTTAGTGAAATCGGTTATGTGTGAAGCAACAAAACTTTTTGAAACGGGAGTCTTCCAGTTGAGGGCCGAAATAGCTATTATTAAAGAAGAAAATGAAAATCTTAAATCGAGTCTGATGTCTTTGGGCGGCACGTGCCCGAGCGCGCGTGAGGATGCTGGAGGCTACCTCGGAATCGAGAGCGTAAATGGCGGAAAATGTGAAGGTGACACCTCGAGTTTTAAATGGGCTTATTTTGTATTGATAAATAGGACGCCTGTGACCGTTGCTTCCTTTTGATGATTAAAATATGATGACTTCGTTCTGTTTCTACGTCGAAAAGAAATATAAAGAAATTAATTATGTAACAAGTTGACAATAATTGCACATCAGGTAAAACTAACAAAAACATGTTATATGATACCGTTTCCGTGAAAGACAGAGAGCTATAAAACCTGTAGACGGCTAGAATAAAATGGAATTGGACTCCCAAGACTTTACTACTAATGTGTGTTAATTGTGTTATGAATTATCTTTTGTTAACTGTGCTGTGATACTACTACTAATAATAATAATTAATAATAATTAACTCCTGTGCTCAGAAACATGCTCACCAAGGCCATGTGATGATACCACAGCTCCAACCAGTGGGCCGCAGACTATGCCCATGAAGGAGGAGGTTCTCAGAATAGAGTCTATGCTTATTAAGCAAGAGGTCAGTAACAAGGGAACTAATGCTCACCATGTCAGTAGACAGTTTCAGTCTCAATACATCATTTCTCTTTCAGGAGAGTGACCCTGAGGAGTGCATGTCTGGCTTGTCTGTGGTCAGTGAGCAGCTACGCGAGCTGCCATCTATCAACCGAGATCCAGCCAATGGAACATCAGTGGACAGTGAGGAACATATAGGCTATGTTACATTACAGTGTATTGAAGAATAGTTTCAACTGTGATCATGAGTGTCTTGTTTTTGAAATTTCTAAGGTCTTTTTTGTCAGCAATAGAGGAACATGGAAGCAAGGCATTGGTCAGTATACAGTCTAACGGGGACTTATTTAGTCACAGTGTGCCACAAATTACCTTTTGATTACCTACAGATAGCGGAGGATTTGGAGAATTGTATTAGCCTAGATATATTGCATTCCTCAAATATCCAGGTAATATTTTGTGAAAATTGTCGAAATACCTCTATGGTTTATAGGCACATGGCTTTTTTTTTTAGCCTATCTGTATTTACTTTGAGGACTTTTTACTATGTGGAAGCCTCATTACTAATATTTCATTGTAGAACCTTCAATGGGCGACTGCGATGATGGGGAAGGCACACCGGCCACTGCGTGTAAAGCAGACGCTGCTACTGACACAAGGGAGTTCTGGGAGATTCATAAGACCGAGTCCAGCAATGAGCAAGACCTACATGCAGCCCACCAGGCAAAAGCCCAGAATGACACCACAGATAGTAAGAAAGAGAGAACCAGTGAGTTCTGGCCTGTGTGCAGTGAGGAGGGTAGTCATGTGGCTATCGATGGGCATCGCATCACTTGGCTGAGTGACTCAGATACACAGTTTACCCCCTGCACAGAAGAGGACGCCAGCGGTAAGACTCTCGCAAGCTTTTCGAGGGCTGACGAGGTCTTTGTGGATTTTGTCCCGGCTGGCGGTGAGGCTGAGCTGTCGGCTGTGGGGGCTGTCAAAGAAGTAATGATGAAAAGTGACGCGGCTCAACGCAAACCACAACGATATCATTTCCACAACCAGCGAGGTGTTGAAGCCCACCAGAGCATTCATACTGGGGAGAAGCCATATACCTGTATTCAGTGTGGGAAAGCGTGTGCCAGCTTGCGAGGGCTCAACAGACACAGTCAGGTCCATTTGGGGAAGAGGCTGCACCAGTGCTTGCAGTGCGGGAAGCGCTTTGTGTATCAGTTCAGTCTCGCAAAGCACCAGCTGATTCATTCGAGTGAAAGGATGCACGCCTGCAAGTACTGCGACAAGACCTTCATGTTCAAGCTGGATCTGACCGTTCATTTGCGCAAGCACACGGGAGAGATGCCATATGGCTGCAGAACCTGTGGGAGGCAGTTCAAGCACAAGAGGATGCTGAACATGCACCTGAAGGATCACTCTGTGGAGAAGAAGCACCTCTGTGCTCACTGTGGCAAGAGATTCCGGGATCGAGGCAATTTCAAGAGGCACAAGCGAATCCATACTGGTGAGAAGCCGTACACCTGCCATCTGTGTGGTAGGTGCTTCACCCAGTCAGCGCATCTCAAAAAACACTACGTCACACATAGGTAGTGGACTTGGCAGTTGTAAACAAACAAAAATTGCGGTCTATATTGTGAATTGTGATTCCAATCAAAAATATTGTGGTATTTTGGCTGTATTGCCCACCCCTGGACAGAACCATAACCTTCCATTCTGTAGCTGTTACAATAAATGTACAGTTATTTACATCATGCTAATCACTTATTTTATTTAAAACATGCAAACTAATATTTTAAAAATTCTACATGAAATTGCATCACGCTGTAATTCATTATTTTAAATGTATGTTTGCTCTGGATTTTGGAACTGGATCTGTTTAGTTAATGTACTTTATTCTGTACTACCCAAGAATAAAAGTGTTTTTCTAGTTTATTATATATTATTTAACTCGGTATAAGATTTCTTTCTCCTGACATGGGAACTCAGTTGGGCTATTTGAGTACTACACGAAACATGGTAACTGTATAGATAGAATATAAAAAAGCAAGTTACACAGTCAACAGCATAGGAGTCTTTAAAACTTGTGCACTACCGGAATCGTTTTATAAAAGGTAACAAAATACAAATAGATGAACACAATAGAATTCAAGCGATAATAGATAATATTAAAATATAAATAGAATCTATTATGAAATATGATAGATTTCTACATATAGATCCTGTTATATATTGAAGCATTTAAATGCAGTGCAGGCATGTTGTCTGACTAGAGCTGGCATACACAGCAGGGGGCGAATAGCATTTCTGCATTCGTAATCGCTGCTCTTACAAACACTGGTCAAGGAAGACATTGACGGGGAGGCCCAGCCGCTCTCTCAGATACCCCTCTAGCGTCTCAAGGGGCATCCGCCTCACGTCGTAGCCCCTGGTGGAAACGGGGGCCTTGGGGTTCACCGGCACAATGTCCTGGGTGCTGAGACGGTCGTTCCGGCCGATGGCAGCAAACGTTGGAAAAGTGTCGCGGAGGAATTCTGGGAGGCTGGAGTTGAAGGAGGGGCAGCAGTAGGCTGACCATAGGTACTCGGGCACGGCCACACGGTTGCGAATCCAGTGGGGCGAGACGTAGGGCAGTACCCCGGTCACGATGTATGCCGGCCCGGTGCAGTAAGCAGTTAATTTGGCTGCCACCTCATTCTCCAGCACGGCCCACGGGCCAGAATTGGAGCCAGCTTTCTGTGGCACTATGTTGGTGAGAGTGAAAGTTGCCTTCTTGTCCCAATCTTCCTTGTGGTGCGAGTTAGGACTCAGGTGCCCCCTGGTAAACGTGGAGTTCTTGTAATCCTCCAGCACCGCCTGGCTCTCCAGAACGTTCTGGTCTGTCATATTTGGAGGAATGGGTTTCATCTCAGGCCTAGCTCTGGAGTTGGCCAGCTGTCAGAAAAAAAACCCAGAAAAAACTTTCAGTTTTTCTTTTCTTATATATTTTTTCTGCAAGTTCCTAGTTTTATGAAAGTACTAAAAAGAGTCAGGAAATGAATGGCCAGTCGTAATTCAATTATGAGAAAATTATATTAACAAATACACAATAACTCCAAGGACACTTTTTAGTGAAACTTCTTATTACATTGTGATTTAGTGGTCCGTAACTAAATACTTTCAGGTGCCCAGACATTTTAAGTGTGTTTGCAAAGTGTGCATATTTGTTTATTTGCTTATTTATTGCCATACAAAGTATATATGTCACAGAATATATGATTTCATGTATACAGGGGAAACACTTTTTAATAAAGGCAAACCACTAATATGATTCACAAGGCAAGTAGCCAGACAGAGCCTGTGAACTCAGAGGTTACTCAATGATCAACCGCCAAAGCTACTCCTCAAGTAACATTATGATGTTATGCCTGTCAAAATGTGCTAGTTAGCTGAGCCATTTCAGAATCTCTCTGAAAGTCACCCCAGGATTTGCAGTAATCAACCACAACATTCCTCATTATCTCTCATTAGTCATTATTTTCTCACCTGCGGTTCGTACATCCACGGAATTTTAGACCTCTTCCTGCCTCCCGAGGTGAACACGTACGCAGAGTAGATCGGGGTCCTCCACTGCTTGCGGTAGAGGGTTGCAAAATGATATGTGTTTTCATAGCGCTGGCATATCTCCGAATAGCCGGGGCCCTCTAGACCGTGTGGGGAAGACCTCTTGTGGAAAAACTGAAGGCAGGAGGAGAACGAACCCACCTCAGCCCTGACACAATGAGAAAGAGCGGCGAGCCCCACAAGCAGGCCTACCATCCAGGAGTGAGACTGCCTGAAATTCTGCATCTTGTGAAGTGTATTCTGCAGTTATATACTCCTTTTGCTGGACCTGAAACAACTGATAAAAATCGAGTCAAACAGGTTCTACAAGATCAGGTTCCTCTCCCCCTCTCTGTTTAGGGCTTATTGGAACTTGATGCTTTTATTCAAACTTTGGTGCATCACTGTGACATCACTTCCTCTACTGGGGCACCACTTCTACATTTGTTATAAGTTGTGTGGTGGGAAATAAGTCTCTTAACTCTTCGCTTGTGACTTCGCTTGTGGTTGACACAAGTGCTGAACAGTGATAATTCACACAACATTGAAACTAAGCAATGAAAAAGAAAAAAAAACTGACCATTGCAAAGAAACTAAATTTAGAAGAACTGAGTGTTTGAAAACAACACAGAGCGATGATCGTATAAAGTAAAATGTTTACAATTGTGTAATAGTTTCATTGAATCGGGATCGATGAATGAAAACAGAAACTGGAATCAAATATTTCATTAAGAAGGAAAATGAAAATGAATGACTTTTAATTGTTCCCGCACTGGAAATTAACTTGAAGTCTCTGTTACTGGTTATTGTTGGGTTTTTATTTTCCCATGTAGCCAACAACTTAGAATTTTTAATTAATCATGCCTCCAACGTCTGATATGTTGTCATTGGCAAAGCTTCGTCAGAGCATCTCCAGCCTTTTTGACTGCCTAAGCAATTCATGGAAAAACCAAGGAAATCTGAGCTTATGGTGGACATTTTATAAACATGCAACCTCAGTATGTTTATATATATATAGGCCTATTAGTTTGGAATGCAATCAGTAGGGAACTTAAATAGGAAAGAATCACCTAACAAATTTAGCGAGTTAACTCAAACCAATCCCAACACTATGTATTCATGTTAAACTTCTTATGAACATGCTAAATGTAATATTTGTGAAAGGCAAATATTCAATTATACTAGACAAAATATGTTTTTTTTTTTCTGATTTAGGAAAGTTATGTTGGGGTTGTGGGACAAGGAAAGAAATGTTAAAATATTGGTCTTGCTTAGAATGGATTTCATCCATTTTGTTTTATGAGTCCTGCACAAAACTACTGTGTGAAGGGATGTTTTTCATTCATTGCACCATTTCCCTGTGAACTCTAGAGTCTAGACACTCTAGCATGTAAAACCTTAGGTAGATGGTAGTTCGCAAGATGCTGGAACCCACAATTGCACCACATTTAGCCACAATAGCCATTCTAATGCTTAGCTAAAATATAACTGGAACTCTTGACCCATCTGCATGCTGCGTGTATTCAGTTGCAACCATTTGATTGGCTGTTCGGAGGAGCAGACTTTGCATTGACAAGCAGGTGTATGTGACAAACTACTCATTAAGTAAAATTCCATTTAAATAGTGTGGACAGGAAAACCATATTTAAATTTTATTTAGAGGTACATGAAACAGGTCTATATTAGGTTGGGGTTACATTCTCAAAATCAAGTCAAAATATCTTTATTGGTATGTTCAACTGTATGATATACTGCCAGCAATTTAAACGCAACATACTCAGACATGGATTTAAGACTTACGAAAATACAATTAAATACATACACACATACACACCAGTGACAAAAAAAGTTAAGCACCCAGCAGTAATGCTCCCAATTGGATGTTTGGTACACGTGCAGACGAGTGATGGGTACGTAGATAAGATTTGCGCGGAGCTGCTACATCCAAGCCTCCAGACGCAGAGGATGCCTCGGGTCTGCATGAGGCTGGGTGGTCGTACCGTGCGATTGCACACCAAGGAATCTGATGCGTTTCGCTCTGTTGATAGAGTCGTCGATCTACAGGGAGTCACGCTTCCTCTGTGGTTCATCTGCAGTCCGCAGTCATTTCCTTCATCTTATTGACGTTAAGCAGTGGCTGTCAGCCTAGCATCACCCCCCCAACTCTCTCACCTCCTGTCTGTATGCAGAGTCATCTCCACCACTTATGTGGCCCACCGTGGTGGGTGTCATCTGCGCACAGTGCTGCTGGTGGAGCAGTGCGAAGAGCAGGGGGCCGTGGAAGCAGCCTTGGGGAGTTCCTGCGCTCAGACTTTTGGGAGCTGAAGTGATGTTTCCCCCCCTGACAGGCTGTGGTCTCCCTGCCAAAAAGTCCAGGGTCCAATTGCATAGTGACGTTTACAGACCAAGAAGGAATACCTTTTCTAACATTACTTTAACACATTTTTCATCAAGACTCACATGCACACAGAAACAATATTGGTATTTTTTGACCTGTTTTTTTTTTTTTTTTGTAACTCTATTCCTCGAGTCTTCCGTAATACTCAGTAAACAGAGGGTGAAAGTGGAGAATTCATCACCACACTGTCGCTCTTCCAAAAGTATGAAATTCTCGGCTCGGTTGTGCTGCCCAATTTCGCTAAGAAAACAGTGAGAAAAGGTTGGTCTTAGGCTACGTCCGCACTAATACGTAATTTTTTTTACGGGAGTTACCGAAAGAAAAGATGTGCCCGCACTACCGTTATCACTAGCCTTGAAAAGACTTCTGCGTTCACACTACTATAAAAGGCAAATGACGTCGTTATACAATTGTATATAAGAGTGGTTGTTACAGTACATATTTCTCACATTTATTCGAAGTTTTTTTTACAATATATTTTTTAGAAGTGGGGAACTTTTAATTTTATCCATTAATTGTTGCAGTACGAAGTGTCATTTGCACACCTTTTGTCCAACTACATTTAAAAAAATATAATTCTAGAAGAGGCGAAGTATATATTTCGAATCATTTATCTTGACTTTGATTGGTAATGGAGTTCGGTTTTTATAAACGCTTGACTTGGTTAAACTCACACACAATCACGTGTTTAAAGTAAATGCATGCATTTAATTCATCATAAGCGCTCGATATATGACAGTACTGTAGCATCGTTTGAGTTTCACAATAATTGTAAACAACAATGTACACAAAACACGATTTAGCTGCACAGGGGAGACTGGGGACGGTTGCAACAAGTCATTTCTCCAATTAGAAACATGCTAGTGATGATACTCATACTGCGCATGCTCAGTTAGGCCCTTTCTCTAAAGTCTCTGAGTAAATGAGAGGAATGCAAAAAGTCTCCTCTACAAGTAAGCAAAAGAAAATATGGCAAGTAGCAAAACTCCAGTACGTCCCGCCCTCCATGTGAAAACAAAGGAGAAACATTCTTCATTCTCGTGAATAATCAATTTTGAAAAGATACATGGAAACGAAGAGAGCTAATTAGGAAAGCGTCGCGAGCTAAGTGCGAACCAATCAGAGCTGTGGTTTAATGTACCAAAATAGCGACCAATAATCACCAAATTTCTCACACACACGTCTGGTCATAAGTATACTTCAACCTGACAAAAAAAACAAAATCGAAAATGCTAAAGTCCGTATACGACTTTATGTTACGTTAAGCGTTTTCCTCTCCATTGACGCTCATTATAAGGAAAAGGCTTAATGTAACTTAATGTACCAAAACGGCCACCAATATTTGAAATAATGGACTCAACTCTTTAAGACTTCGCCAGCAGCGATAAGCCACAGTCATCCTGTTCGCAGCGTCCCATTGTTCTTTACAAATTAATAGTGCAAATTCAATTTTAATCCAACCGCCCTTTTCAAGGCTTATCTCTTAACAGCCACTTAAATTTACATTTTATTAGTGCCATTTATGGTAGTTATAATAATAGTTATATATATATTTACATTATACATATATACAAGAATATTGCAATATTGTCATAGTTCTGTTCTTGCAATTCGCCAAAATCATCCAACAGTCTTTTTCAAGGCTCATCTCGCAACAATCTTTTAAGAGGCTACTAGGGTAATATTTTACCATAGTGCCCTTTATAACAGACACATTCTCAAAATTGAAAATGCTGTGATCCAACAGCCACTCTCAAGGCTAATCTCTCAGCAGTTGTGGTAACGAACTGGGAAATTATGTCTGTCATGCGAAGAGTTTACTCTGGCTGAAATAGAGGCCATTCTTATTAATGTCGAAAGGTACAACGGTTTCATTTCCAATGAACCACCCCTGGAGCCAAAGGGGGGTGATGTATACCTATATAGGAGTCTGATAGGAGGAAGATCTAGCATGGATTTTCGTTTTGACCAAATGCTGTGGAAACAGAAAAGGTCAAATTACAACAGCATTAAAAAATATGGTGGAAGAGTGATGAAGCGTTATTATCATATTAGGACACCAATATGACAAGGGATCATCAGGATTTAAAAAGAATGTGTACTGCCTAGTACGGCAAGATGAGGATAATTTGGTGACAAATTTATTTTTGATTCACTACCTGGGGGATGAGAGTGTGCACGTGCCAAGGAAACATGGCAATGCAGAAACAGAAAGAATTTACATTCCTTCCAAAAGAGAGGTTTTTACACACATCCTCCACAATGACCATGGGCAAGCTCCATCTAACATATATCCGTCCACCTTATCCAAAGTCTGCAGTAGCAATGTGGAACACATGCCTGTGAATTACCCACGTCATGCTAAGCAAGTACAGAGCACAGTGTATGCTA
>JAODKE010000015.1:1717948-1744403 GCA_026779605.1 Mormyrus hasselquistii
TCACAAACTATACGTAACAGGGCTTGCATATCTCTAGCCAATTAACTTAATTACCTGACAACAAACTCTTGCATTCTTTGTCTAATCATCCTTTCATAAACTCCAAAGGGATCCCTTATTTATCACACTTTCACTCCATGGAGCAGGTACTTCCTCATCACGTCCAGCTCGATGATTAGTCAAGGCCGACCTGGCATTTGCTATTGAGTTATCCATTTGAGTTTTCTTTTTAATTATGTCAGAGATGTGCCATCACGCCTGCAGAAAAGAAAATATGAAGAAATCATTGAATTTTCATTTAAATTTTAGCAAGTATTATGAATTTCCTCAGGAAATAGTAAATCTAAGGTCAAGATAAATTTTCCATTTTAATTATGTCAGTGAAACACCGCGATGATATGGGAAACGAAAAGAAAAAAGGGATCAAGAAAAGACAAAAAAGTATTTTTGTGTTATTTTTAATTTTAAATTTGACTCATACAATACTGGAAAATTAAAATGCAAATGGTGTTATTTCATTATAGTTTTCATTTTGGCAGGATTTTTTTTGAATAGACTGATAACTAAATGGAACAAAGTAGAGATTGTATTTTCATTTTATCACTTCATTTTTTGCAGAAAACCTGAGGTTTGATTTTAATGATTAATTGTACCATTAACCACGGAACACTGATAAACTGTGGGCATCAATTTATGTCCACTTGTCTATGTGCTCTTGGAAAAACAAAGATAGAAAATTTGATTTAAAAATATAGATATAATTCAGTCTTTGATTAATAAAGTTTTATTGGATGGCATTAAATTATTTGCAGGTATTTTTTTCATGATTGTTCATCACTGAATTGATGCTGCCAGCGTCACTCGGGTAAACATGAAATATAAAGTCTTCAATATAATCAAGGTCAGCTTTACGATCCATCATGGTCTGCTGATAATTGCTTTTCAGTAGCTGAACTAAATTATAAATTACTTTAAATAGGCAACCAGAGCCGGGTAAGTTGTCGGCCAGTTCAGGAATTTGAAATTGCGTTGTGTACAACTTGACTTTTGATATCGTTTTAAATTTGGCTAAATACTTTGTTTTCGACCAAAAACGAATATTTTCTGTTTTTTTTTCTGGTTTTAAATATACCAAAAAAACAAACGGTTAAACGTACCCTGGTCTTCTTGAAAACAATGGGACACACTTTGATATCTGAGTAGGTGAACAAGAGACATGCTACAACTATGTTATCATTTGTGTTAGTTTGAGGTTGTCCTTCACTATAGCTAGGTGTATGCCAACAATGATCAATCAACATTGCGCACTTATTTTGAAACTTAATTCTTAGGAGGCAGTCATAAAAGTCACAAAAGTATCCAAGTCAACCGCGGATATAAATTGCGCATGCGCGAGTGTTTAAAGAAAATTGCAAAAGCAACTAAAAACGTACTAATACTAACTAAACAATAACTAAAACCGAAAACTAACTAAAATCAAAAAATGCATATGCCTAGTTCCTGTGAGAAAGTTTGTCAGTATTAATACAGGCAATTAAAGGTAATCAACCATTTTATAAAAATATATGCAAATACATAAGAAGGCCTTAACTTTCTGAAATTGGTAAGGGTGCAGGTTTGACAGATGGTCTAAAGTCATTTATTACTTTTATATTTTAACGTGGTTGACTCGGATCGACAACACATGCGCGACTCAAATTCACTGTAGTGACAGGTATGCTGCCTTCTGATACGCCGACAGACTTCCTCGTGTCCGATGTAAGCACTCGTCGTCACTGATGCATTGTGGTCCACATGCTAAGCCGCAGACCGTTCCTTGCGGTATTTGCCGTAGTATGGATAGTGCACATAAAGCGCGCTGTACTCGGCTTATTAATTGGTGGTGGTGTGTACTTGGTGGAGCAAATGGGACGAAGCCTTTATAGATAAGGCGACCAAATGACAGGACTGTCCGGGGAATACAATGTATTATATTTCTGACAGCACCAAATCTAGTTCACTGCTAGGATTTAAGACACTGATTAGTAGATGTTTATATCTCGTTGTGGTTACATATTTAGTTTTAAATATCCCATAAATGCGATTAGCTGTACCTTTTAAATATTTTGGTTTAAACATGAAACATCCGGGGCAGTAAGTGGGAAAATATAGAGTACGCGTGTTCTTGATTTGTATTCCCGTCCGATAGGTGGCGATGGCGGACTGAACTCAGTGCGTTTCCAATCTTTGCCAACGATAATGTCAACGAAGAAGACGTACATGTGGAAATGGGTGCATGGTGTGTGTTTATTACCGACCCCAAAATATTAATAGCCCACACTGCCAGATCCCGGAATATAAAGTGACGATAACAAATAAAGAATGGGAGAAACCGCGTTTCTATTGACCTTTCAGTTACATCTAAACATGTGCATGGATTTGCTCCTGAAAAGAACGAGTTATGAGATAACTAACCTGGTGAGAAGCAGGTTCGCTCGGTTTCACGGCAATACCTACAGTAAAGAAGCCGAGAGCAGACGGCTGTCAGAGAAACTTAAAGGTCTGGAAAGACATTCGCAGTCGCCAGATGTGGATCAGCCTGTTCTAGTAGATGGAACGGAGAAATCTTTAGACACTGGTGAAGAGGACTGCTATCTGCTGGATTTCCAAACGCGTTTGCACTCTTGCATGAACTGCATCCTGAAAGATATTGCCGCCGAGATTACTACCTGGGTGAAGGACAATGTCACCCATTTTCACGGCGAGGCCGCTGCTAAAGATTGCGAATTGCAGAACGTGTCGGCTGAACATTGTTTGCAAGATAAACGTTTTGGTGTGGAAGTTAACAGCGGTGAATCAGCCACTAATCACCTGCCTGTCGCGTACGACTTCGGAGAGGTGGAGAGTGACAACGACAAAGGTATGTACAACCGTTTTGGGGAAGGTACTTTGAATTTAATCTTGATTGTTGGCTTTTCATTTTATCAGCATGATCAAATTACCTGTTGTACTTAGCAGCAGCGTTAGATATGGATTAGATTAAACTTTATTGTCATTGATAGAAGGGAGCTGTACTGGGCATTACTTTGTATTACTGGGCTACTGCACAGTCATTACAATTATAAGGGGGGGGGGGGCATCTTAACACCCTGTGAACCCAGCATTTCTGGGGTTTAACAGGTGTTAAATAAGGTGTCTACGGATGACAATTTAAAACAAATTAGCATTTGGAAGTGATGACTCCTAATATTTGTGCCTTTTGGACCGTAGGTCTGGCTCAGGAAAAAGCCGCTATAGAGATCAGGCAAGTTCCAGAGGCAGCTTGCTTTGTTGTGGCCGATCCGTCTGTGGATTACGAGCTCACAGTAGCTACTACTGCCATTGAGGACCATCCTCATGGTACAGAGAAGGAGGAAGGAGAGCCAGAGGGCCCCGATCCTGACCATCACCCCTATCCAGATTCATGGCCTGCTGAAGGAACAGGGGAGAACTCAGTCCCACCAGAGGGAGGCACTCTGAAGGCTGCCGTACCCCTTCAGCAGGCCCTGGAGCTGGGCGGTGGCCGGGGGGAGACCGGCCTCCACAGCTGTGTCCAGTGTGGGAGGAGCTTCGGGAAGGAGTGGGTTCTCCGGCGACACATGAAGAAGCACAGCGAAGGGGGTGGAGCGGAGGCGGGGGCCACAGGACACGCCTGCCCCAACTGCGACCGCACCTTCAAGCAGCGGAAGGGCCTGGTGTCACACCTGCACAGCCACAGTGGGCAGAAGCCCTACGCCTGTGATGTGTGCCACCTGCACTTCACGCGCCCGGAATCTGTCAGCAAGCACCGGCGCCTGCACAGCGGCGTGCGGCCGTACGGCTGTCCGCGGTGCCCCCGGCGCTTCTTTAGGTCCGATGGCCTCAAGAGCCACATGAGGACGCACGATGGTGGGGAGCGGGACAGGGACCGGCACGAGGTGGCAGCAGCGCCCAAGCTCTGCATGTGTACGCACTGCGGGAAAGCCTTCTCCAGTGTGAGCCAGGTCGCCAGTCACGAGCGGACGCACACCGGCGAGCGGCCTTACGAGTGCCCACAGTGCCACAAGAGGTTCCGACACGCCGGTGCGCTCAGCGTCCACCGCGTCACTCACCAGCGCGAGCGGCCACATCCCTGCCCGCAGTGCCCCAAAACCTTCCGCTGCTCTAAGCACCTCAAACGCCATCTGGTGACGCATTCAGATGCACGGCCCTTTTCCTGCGACCAGTGCCCACTGGCCTTCCGCACTGCTGGCGAGCTGAAAGGCCACAAGGTGCGGCACGGGCTGCAGCGGACGCACAGCTGCCCCGAGTGCGGGAAGCGCTTCAAGACAGAGTATGAGGTGAAGCTGCACCGCAGGGCGCACAGCGGTGAGAGGCCCTACCGCTGCCCAGACTGCGAGCGCGCCTTCCGACGGCCACACCACCTGGCGTCGCACCGGCTGACACACACGGGCGAGAGGCCATATGCCTGCGACGTGTGCCAGCGCCGTTTCATCCGCGCCCGTGAGATGCGGAGCCACAGAAGGAGGGTGCACCTCGCCGCCGAACCCTCAAAATGTGACCGGTGCCAGGCCCACTTTGAGAACCTGCCGTTGTTAGAGGCCCACAAACGCTCCGTCCACGGCACTCTGCCTGAGAGCTCGGACCCACAGCTTGACAGACTCTCAAGGTTCCCCAAGATCCTGCCTCGAAGTGTGGCTCCAGGCTGTGAGCCAGATCCAGGCATGCGACCGGGGATGGTGTCGGCAGACAAGCAGCAGGGGGCGAAGTTCCTGAGTCCCGTTGTCTTTGTGCTGGCCGATCAGGGTGTCTCCTTCCCTGTATTACAGCCCGGCACGGTTTTAACACCTGTGACAACCGTGTTGAAGCTGCCTCAGGCGCCGACGCCGCTGAAGATGCAAATAGAAGTCCCCCCAAAGACGCCGAGTGGGAAAGTCCCCAGAAGGGCGGCGTTGAAGGCCCATTTCCCGGTCGATGCACCTGTGGCGTGCTTTAGCGCTAAACCGCTTACGTCAGTTTTGCCCAGCGCGTCCAAAGCAAATACGAGGTCCTCCACTAAAGCACAAGCGTAAACCACTGTAAATTCTCTCCCTGACAAGCCAGTTTGCAGGTGATTCCTAGGTTTTTATTTATTTGTTTTTTTGTTTTTTTTTTGGAAGAATAAGGTTTGTGTTTAAATGTAATGGGACAAAATGTAAAATCATGCTACACATTGCTCCTGGATGAGACATTCTGCTGTTGCATAAAACTGTAAAATTGTTCGAATCTCATTTATTAAGTTTTTCCTACCATGTGTAAGTTTTACGATAATAACAGAGTTTTATTGATACCCCAGGATGGATTCTTGTTGTCCATTACGTGTGTGTGTGTGTGTGTGTGTGTGTGTGTGTGTGTCATGCACAGTAATAAATTACAGCACAGGTGGTAGATCTGAGGAAGGTTTACATGCCTTGCAAGCATGAGAGGTGTGTAAATTAGTGCAGGTGGAACCACATGGTATACGGTGAAAGAGTTGGTGTAGTGTCCTCTGAGCTGGACGCACATGGACAGCAGAAGCACTACGGACCATCTGGAGCTGATCCTCAGCTCTACAGTCCACCGTTGAGAAGGTGGGCCTCATTATTCAGGATGGAGTAGAATTTGCACACCATCTGTCCTTCCACCATCCTGTCAAAGGAGACTGTTTGGACACAAGGAAAAGTTGGAGTCTGCTACCCTTTAGCTTCTGAGGAAACAGCAGATAATATGGCAACACTAATGCTCCCTCCAGACAGATTTTTTCCCCCTCAGGAGTTACAGTTTCTATATAAACCTGTTTGCTCAATCCAGAATAATTAAGTTACACTTTGAGATGTTCAGCTGTGAATTATTAAGCACATTAATGCGTATATTGTTGCCTTTTCTATGCCAGTTTTATACATTATGCCTTAACATAGTCTCACGGATGAAATATACTTTTCATTAAATATTACACGGCTTTGTGAAAAGACCCATAAGGAGCGAGTGCTGATTCACTCTTATGGCCTAGCTGGACTTTGCACTCCTCAGTGCTGCGTTCCGCCCTCCATGCTCGGCTCCGCCACAAAACGCCGGGATAAGTTTCTCATCAATCACATCGGTTTTCTCTCGGGGAAGAAGCCTTCGGTTCAGCTATCTGCCTCTCCAGCCTGTGGGCCACGGAGAAAAACAAGATGAAGTAAAACGGGGGCGGAGGGCAGCAGTATCCTCTCAAGAAAAAGTAAATATGTTCGGTCGGAAACGGCCGCCGGTAAAAGAACCAGGAAGTCGATCGCCCTTTCTTGCCAGTGAGTTGCTATCTTTTCTCCAGCAGAGGTCGCTGTTGATCTGTAAACAATGAAGTTTGTATCAATGGGTTCAATATCAATACGAAGTTTATTGTGCTACCGGAGAAAAACTGAAGAAGAATTGAATTTACTGATACTGATATTTTGAATCCGCCAGGGAGGAAGCCTCCCAAGCTTTACCGGCTGTCCCAGCTGCGAATCGTCTTACTTGGGGAGAGGGGGGCCGGCAAGAGCTCAGCAGGCAATGTCATCCTGGGCCGAGAGGAGTTTGAGTGCGGGAGAGAGACCCAGGCGTGCGTGCGGAAGAGAGCTGAGAAGGACGGGAGGCAGGTCAGCGTGGTGGACACGCCCGGGTGGGACGGATCCACACTGGACGTCCCTGACAGCCTTCGCAAAGAGCTGTTACACAGCGTGTCAATGTGCCCCTCCGGACCACATGCCATCCTGCTGGTCATCCCGGCCACATGGAGCCTGTTCACGGAGACGCAGAGAAAGGCCGCTGAGGGCTGTCTGGGCCTCTTCGGGGAGAGGATTTGGAGCCACACTCTAATGCTCTTCACCAAGGGGGGCAAGATTGGCAGGGAGGCCCTGGAGGAGCAGGTAAAGGGGAGGGGAGTCCACCTCCAGGGGCTGCTGGAGCGGTGCGGGGGCCGATGTCACTTCCTGTCCAACAGGAAGCCATGGGGGGAGGACCAGGTCACAGAGCTGCTGGAGAGGATCGACGAGATGACGGTGGCCAATGACGGCTGGCACTTCAGGATTGACCCTTCGCCCAGAGCAGAGTGGGGTCCAGGGAGGCCTACGGGCGAGGGGGAGGACAGGCTGAGGGAGAGGCTGGGGGAGCTGGAGAGGGAGATGGAGGAGATGAGGCGGCGGTGCGAGCGGAAGCTGAAGGAGAAGGAAGAGGAGCTGAAACGTGACTTTGAAGAGACATGGAGGAGAAGAGAAAGGGAGCTGAGAGAGGAGATGGGAAAAAATGCAGAAGAAAGGGGGCTGACGAGAGAGAGAGGGGAAGTAGAGGCCAGAAAGGAGTCCCTCCATGGTGAGTCCTGTTACCATGCGAATCACCCAGAGCTGTGGCTGCCACCGGTGCCATCACATAGCAACAGCCACTGGCAATAATGATGAAGCTGTTTAGCATTCAGGACTCTTCTAAACAGCAATAAAGAGACAAGACTAAACACAAATTTTATTTATAGTTGTTTCTTTAAAAAAAAAAACTGTAAGGACTAGCAGCAGTTTACAATAAAAAAATGTACAATAAATAAAAAATGTAAATGATTGTGACGTTAGCATGTTAGCATCTGTGCTAAGCGAGCGCCTGTGCTGCTTGTTGCTGTGTTGCCCACAGTGATCTGGAGAGAAGGCCCAGCAGAGAGGCCACTAGGGGGAGCCGGTGATCAGCTCACCCCAGTGTTGAAGCGGCCGGGAGGCCCCAGGGCTGGGGAGTGCCGAGCCAGGGACGTGGGGGGGAAATTTCGCCCCTCGACATGCAGCCTTGGCCACTATGGCGGACTTGCGGCGGTGGCGCTGGGAGTCGGAGTGGGGGCCGTAGTGGGGGCCATCACTGGGGCCCTGAAGGGCATGGCCAGGGGGGCTGCAGCTGGGGCGATCATTGGTGGAGTAACTGGGGGTCAGGTGGTGACCTTTCTCCGGACGAGGTTGGGAGTGTGGGAAGAGAGGGATACGTCTGAAATAGGTTACAGCCTCTGAACGCGCGTCGGGCTTATTGCTGACAAAGCCAACAGGTGGATGGAATTCCGGTGCATTCCATACCCTGCAGTCACGCTAGTCACATACACATAAATCAAAACATGCAGACAGGCTCAGGAAAACCCTTCTACTTGTGAGAATGCACTGAATAGATTGATAAATTGAGCATATGACAATTAATAGTAGCTACTGTATGTACTGCAGCTACAATGTATCTTGATGTTTCGACACTCTTAGAAAACAATCTGAGTTTAGACAGACACTCACTCAAAAAGCACTTTCTCTGCATTTATCATACAACGGTATGTGTATGCATTTTTGGCCACCTAAGTTATGATAAAATGCAAGAACAATATGAAAAATTTTCAAGCTGTTAATACTATATTAGATGTCTTTGCTGTAGAGGGTGTAGCTGAGAATGCAGAGCGCTTACTTTGCACGTATAAGATCCTCAGTGTCTCGGTTGTGTCAATGTGCTATTTACCCAACTTGGATGTTGTGTTGGATAATCACATCTGCAAAATAAATTTTTTGCAACGCTTTGAAGTAACTGTGTGTTGTATATTCAGAATATATATTGAGTTTTCTTTAACAGGATTTTTAAAACAAAGACTTATCAGTTAAATTTGATGATTGTATATTTTGTTAACATTAGAACCTGTGCAGGTAGCATATGGGGGGGGGGGGGTGTATACACATACTCTGTTAGTAATTCAGAGACAACCAAGTGTCTCTGGACTGTGGGAAGGTTCCCCACGCAACTCCGGCAAAACATGCAAACTGCAAGAACATGGCGGACAGTGAGGGCAGGATCCAAAAACCCAGCCAGCAGGTGGCAGCATTCAATGGCGACTTCATCTTTACTCAAAGATTATAAATACGCCCCTCCCCCACGCAAAGCCTTTCAAACACCAATTCCACTTCCAATGTTAGATTGGATGGAGAACTTCAATCACCTTCTTCTTTGCATATGTAAATTTAATAAACCTTAAAACTCCTTACATACCGGTGTTGGTTACCAAAATTATATTATTCTATATTATTATATATTTGTTTTCTTTTGGAAGGCCGTAAAAATATTGAGTCTGTGTCAATATATAGACTGAGTCTATGGAAACTATTTGAATTGTTACTCATATAAAAGTGCAGTTGGACTGTGGTGCCGAACAGTGTTTCTCAACCCGATCTTCAGGGGGGGAGCAAAAATGTCGAAGGTCTGGGGGTCCCTGAGGACTGGGTTGAGAAACTCTGGTGCAGAAGATTATCAATGATGCGTAAACAAAGTCAAAGAACGTGATAATATCCTGGCTGCAGAGACAGGAAGACGACACATCTGTTATGAGGACAACACGGCGTCCGCAGTCAAAAAGACCCACAAGAGCTTAGCTGAAATCAAGTGTTTTTATTTCAAGAAATTTGTACACTGCTGTGTTAATTTCAATGTATTCCTTTTTAATGGTTCAATGGGAGGTATTTTCTTTATGGGACATCAGATCCCATTGCAAGGCATTTCATTAGCGAGATGACTGGCTATTAGTTTGTTCTTATCTGTGTGTTTCCATGCTGGGATCCAGGAAATGGGGATTAACAGAAAAAGGGAAATAAAAGATAACATAAGAAATTTGGGAAAGAGAGCTGAGAGAGAAAGAGAAGGGCTGAGGGATCGTCCATCATTTTAGAGATATTTTAGTTCATTTATTATCTAATTACCTCATTATGTTTATATTTCATGGCTTCACCAACATTCGAAGTAGATGTAAACAATGTAGTATATCCTAATCAATATCAATGAAATGCTTGTTTTTTAAAAAAAAGAATTATCGATTTCTCTTTTTGAATAGAAGAAAAAACACTGAAAGATAGCAGTAAGTCTCTTTATGCCATATTTAAATTTCAAATGTGAATGTTGACGAAGGAGCATGATATTAGCCTGTTAGCATGCACGCTAAGTGCTAAGCACCTCGACCTTTTCTCCCCTGTAGTGTCCCAGTCGAGCGCCCGACCTACAGTACAGGCCTCATTGCTAAACTAGGCTCCTCCTCTCCCGCTTGCTCCTCCCCTCCCCCTCTCCCCCCTCCTCTGTCTTTCTCGCTCTCTTTGCCCCTCACTTGTCGCCCATGACGTAGGAGCCGTGTGGGTGGAACTGCCTGTCGCGGATGCGCCTGACGGACTGCATCTGGGGGTGGCGGGCGCCGTACTCATTGAAGTGCTTATAGTCACCCTTCTCCAGCAGGTACTGGCTGCCACGGTAACCGGGGTACTGGTATCCCACAAAGCTGCAGAGAAAGAAAAAGTATGACCCTATCCCCCCATGACATGTTCTGCGGTGACATATTTGGAATATAACCTATTAACTGAACAGCAAATTTCTAAAACTCGCTCAGTCCACAGGAGGCATTTTCAAGTGAATTTCTGTCCATTTAGTGAGTCTTCAGAACTTCGTAATGAAAGTTCTCCATTGGGTTACATGAGAACTGAGCGAATTTTGGTTCCCGGTTGGTGTCATGTATGTATGATGAGGAAGCCTGAGTCAATGGCTCATCTCAAAAACAAAAACAAGCAAAAAAAATTGGACTGACTTAGTTCTGGAAATTCATTCATCGGTAACTGGCATTTTTTTGTGTTTCAGTTCCTACAGCAGATTCTCCTGTCACTTACGTTCCACAGCTCACCATGACGCTACCGACTCTGTCGGTGAAGCCGTACGCAAATAGGCTGGGCACGTCATCATCCACGATCTCCATCTTGCGCCCCTTGAAGTCCCCGACCTCGTACAGGCAGATCTTGTGCTTCTCTGGGTCCTGACAGAAGCCCCATCAAATAAATACAGTGGACAGTGTACAAATTATCCGAAAATTACAAGTTAAATATGCAAAAGCACTACCATTCTGACAGGCCTGAAGGACATGAGGAAGTCATTCCTGTAGTTGTTGCTCCATGAGTCCCAGCGAGGGTATTCCCCCTTCTCCAGGACGTACATCTCACCACAGAATTTCATCTGCTCGTAGCCGACAAAGCTGGGTGCACAGAAAGCGACGGGACATCATTGTCAACAAATGCACAAGCGACGCCGCCAACCTCTGCACCGGCTTACCCCGTAGGGCCGAGGGCAGTCATTGTTACATGGATGGCTTGTTGAATTCCGTCAGCCCCCGAACCCGCAAGGGACACCTTATCACTGTGACTGTATGCAGGCAGGGAGCGAGAGACTCACGGGCCACAGTCAACGCGCAGGGAGCGCACTCTGTCGATGCCGCCCTCACAGACGTTCATGCACTCCCCAGTAATCTCCATACACTTGCCCTGGAAATTCTCCTGGTCGAAAACACACATCTGCAAGAGAAAATAGTTGGAGGGAAATAGAATTATCACAACCAATCACGTCGCTTAGACTAACATTCCGTCGACTATATGTCTACACCAGTAGGGTTAGCACCTACTCTCATTCACAGTCATTGGTAGACTTTATAGAGCTCCAGTAGCAGTTTGTTTGTGGTGTTTCACCATGTTGGTCGTGTTCTGTATGTATGCTTTTTATTTCTGCATTTCCTGTGTATTTGTTCCTCTTTACCTTGTAGGCCATCATGCCGGTATCGGATGTCTTGCCAGGGACAGGCCTCCCATCAGTCTGCGAGGGGGTCTTGGTGGACTTCTCTCCGCTAGTAGACATGACGACTGAAAAACAGGGACACATGAATACATAAATGGTAACAGAGGAGAAAATATAGCAAATTGCTGATGATTACTGATATTTTATAGATTGCTAATTTTTCCCCAAGCATCCTGTGTGTTGACTAGATTAACTTCTGCTTACACTAATACTTAAAGTCAAGTTGTGATTGAACCACAAGCACAAGCAGTTTCTGTCACTATTTTTCGATAACTGAATTTGTCCCACTTCTCTTGGGCTCTCCCTCCCTTCCCGTTTCTTACCGCTACGTGTGGAGCTGTTTTCTGTACGTGTGCACATCGTCCACCACACTCCCGTGGTTTATATACACTGGTTCACCCCGGCACAGGATCTCAGGCAGAGAGGCAAAACCTGCTGAGGCCATAGGAGCCGAACAATAGAAAACCCTCCGTCATCAAACGCCGTCAGGAAGAGAGAGAAGCGAGAGGGACACAGACAGCTTTCGGCGCTATTACAGACATGCGATGCTGAACGCCTGAAGCTTTGACAAAAGGAAATTGCTTAATCTTTAGTTTCACATGAATTTGCTGCTTGTTTCACATGTTCACTTATTCACTTATTTACCCCGTTGAAGGAGAGACTCCAGCCTCTCAGACGCGGGACGGCCGGAGACTGAGGTCACAAGCTTCCAAGTTCAAGTTCCCAGGTTTCTTGTCACATGTATTTGGAAAACGATGAGATATTGCGCCGCAGTCACAGGTGGACAGGACACACAACAAGGCAGTAAAATAAATAGGCAGTAAATAAGCGGTGCTACATAGGGATGAGGTGGCTATGTGGAATGTGCAAATTGACAAAAATGCAGTATAAAATGTTGGAGAAACTTCAGTAACTAGGCTACATTGACAAACTCACATTTACACACTGATATTCATTCCCTGCACAGACAAAAAGGGTATAGAGTTGTACCTTTGCTTATCACTGAGGCTGTACCCTCAAGTGTCTGCCAAGTGTACCCTACGTGTAGGTAATTGTATCATTTAAGGTACATAAATGGACTCATTTCAGCACCACTGATCGTACATTAATGCTGTGTTCACCTTTGGGATGTTCCTCCTACTTCTGTACCTTAAAGGGTACAATTACAAGCAAAGGTAGAAATGTGTACCTTTTTTTCCGAGACTGTACACACGGTGCGTTCGGTAATTTGCAGCCGTGGATGCAAACGGTTAATTCCCAAATTCCAGCCTTTTGTGCTGCCCGCAATAGACACTGCTGACATGAACTTTTATAACGGACGTCTCCCTTTGTCAGGCTACCCATTGACACAAAAACGTCCCCGTTAGCTGGAATGTGCAGAATGGGCCTGTTACAATGCTGAGTCGGTCATATTTTCCCTACAGCGTCACCGACGTGCGTGCCCGTGCGCACAATGTGGCTGTCGGTATAAAACCCAAGCGCCAGATTCCCACAGCAAACCAGGCGCTATAGTGCAAACTCCCTTTGCCCTGTTACCGGCTTGGTAAGAGGCCATTTCACTATTTAAACCCATTGAAAATGCAGGGAAAAAAATACTACTCAAGTTACGAATTAATCAATCATGTGACTTTAACAGGGAACCCAGTAATGTTTTAGATCATGTTTGTAAAATGTATATAATTAGTACATGTATTTATTTCTTACAGCTATTTTAATGAGTATCTGTAAATTTTGTCGTGGGGTCAAGAAATGTTAATAAGCCGATTCATTTTGATTTCTTTTACTTTGATATTTGCATTTTCGGAAATAATCCTGTTACAAACAAAAGTAAGAAGAAGAAAATAATAAGAGCACTTTGCAACTTCTGTGGGGATTGAAAACAATGTCGTGCTGAGTGTTTTTACCGGAAACAATAAAATAATTGTGTTTTGCTTTGGCAAGAAAATGAATACTGCGCGAATGATTTTGAGTGACCTGGCAAAAGCCAGGGAGCCTGTAAATGAAGAGTGTAGCTGAGTGTATTGATCTCATTCTGGGTTCATAAGGGCAGTTTAAGAATTGAGTTACCATAAATCTACGAAAAGCGAAAGTAATTATTTTCTCTGTCTCTCTTAGAAACACGCGTCAGCTTTGAAGATGCAGAAGTCTGTCAGACCCTCCATGATGGGATTCGGAATGGGAACGGCTCCTTTCTTCAGGGTATTTACTTAAACTATATCAGGGCCTGTTCCACCTTTCAGGGGCCCTGGGCAAAGCTTTTCTTGGGAGGCCCACATGGGACCGTTTCACTTCCTCCACAATGCAGCTAATTCGGGGGCCGTAGGTGCCTATTATGCCTATAACCCCCCCGCCCCCGTTCCACAGATGACCGTGTTCGAGCAGGAACACTTCCAAGGCCGTTGGCAGGAGTTCACCACCGAGTGCTGCAACATCCAGGACTGCGGCTTTGACAACATCCGCTCCATCAGGGTGGAGAGCGGCGCGTGAGTGTCTGCCCACGGGATAAGGACCACTGTAGGCCTCCACAAACTCATCGATACACGACTATATATCCCCAAGTTTCCACACAGACAACTCCTTTTTTGCTGTGCGGTCTGTCCATATGTAGATGCGTAGTTGGTGTGCTGATCTCATCCTTTGTCTTCTTTTCTGATTGCTTCTTTCCATCTTTCTCCAAAGCTGGGTGGGCTTTGAGCACCATGACTTCCAGGGCCAGCAGTTTGTACTGGAGAGAGGAGAGTACCCTCACTGGGACGCCTATAGCGGGAATCTGTCCTACCATGTGGAGAGGATGATGTCATTCCGCCCCATCTACTGTGCAGTCAGTAGAGCTCTGTCATATAGTTTTAGTCGCTTTAGCACGTTTCTGTTGTTTTGAGTGTGTTGCATCCAGATCGAACAGCAAGCTTTCTTTTTTGGTTTAAACCAATAGCCATTTGGTTTCAAATAGCTGCCATACTTCCTGGTGCAGGAATGTCCATGCAAGTTGATGTTTCCTCCCACCTGTGCGTGCATGTGCTTCTCTTCCTCCAACAATGGCCGTCCATCATGCCCGCTCCTCTCGCCTTCCCCGCATGCAGTCCCACCGATGCAGTCGCATGATGATCTTCGAGAAGGAGAACTTCATGGGCCGCAGTGCCGAGCTGTGCGACGACTACCCCTCCCTGCAGGCCATGGGCTGGTGCAACCAGGAAGTTGGATCCATGCACGTGCAGTGTGGAGCGTGAGTTGGCCGACGCCCCCTCATGGTCACCCGTAGCATCACACATAGGCCCATGGACAGTTAGGTCCACTCAGAGCATGTTTACGTCCGTTGGCCAGTTTTGCTGATGCACTGTCAAGAATACGACAGCATAGTATCATTGTATAAATTTCCAAAGCTCTACATCCCTCTATTGGTGGGTCCCAAACGCTCTGGTCACATGACATCAATCCCTGTTGAGGGACTCTGGTCACATGACATCAATCCCTGTTGAGGGACTCTGGTCACATGAAACAGTCCTGAGGCTTCTAATAAGGCCCAGGGTTGCTTTTGTCCTGCCAGCCTCGGCTGCTGCCAATCAGAAGCAACGACCCTGTCACTCCAAATCACCCAGAGCCCCCCTGACTACAGTGCCCCTTCAGGAGACTTGCCTCTGTCCATCCGCAGATTTGTGTGCTACCAGTACCCGGGCTACAGGGGGCAGCAGTACATCATGGAGTGTGAGCGGCACTGCGGAGACTATCAGCATTGGAGGGACTGGGGCTCCCACAGCCAGACGCCCCAGATCCAGTCCATCCGCAGGATCCAGCACTGAGAGGAGCGCCGGTACCGGCCCACTGACAGCCAGGGCGACACAGGCTCCTCCCACAAACCTGCTCATTGGTCACCCCCCCGCCCCCCCCCCCCCCCCCACCCCCACCCCCCCACCGCGCAACAGCAAACAGTAACACCCACCCCCCCCCCCCACATATCCAGCCCAGTATATTAGTCACTAATACCAGCCAGCACTGTCCCTAGTATTGCACCCCCCCACACACACACACAGTTACAAGTCTGGGGGGGTTGTCAGGTCTGAAAGAGCAGCTGGGAAACCCTCTTAACTGTGACCCCAGTGTGTGGCTGACACTGTGTCACGCTGCTGCCGTGTGACATAGAGGAGCTTCAGGGATGTGCTATTAAAGTGTTATTGATTTATCCCCTGCATTGATGTGTTTTTCTCTCATTTCGTTTTATTTTCTTCATTGTTAATACACTCATTCCTGGCTTGGAAGGCCCAGTCACTGTTCCAGGGACAGCTGAATACTAGAATACTCTTCTTCCCCCAGTGTGATCCCAGGTTTGTCTTTGTGTCTGCTGTCCAATGTGGTGCTGCAGGGATCCAACCCTGGAACTCGTAGCGCACCCCGGGGACAGTCAGAGGTAACAAACCAAGCATTATGCCTGCAAAAAGCAAAACATTTCTATAAATACAGTTACTTTTATCAATTTAATTGTGCCTTTGAAATACTGGAAACCTTTTATTAATTGATGCAGCATAAATCATTTCTATAACTTCTTAACTGGTTGAAAGAAAAAAAAAATGGTTTGTACAATATTTGTGCTACAGCTTATAATTCATATTATACACGTACACATTGTATGGGACAACATGTGACAGCTATGGCCTGAAATGGTCCGATTCTGTCACCACAAATCATGTAACAATATAGGATTTAATAATGAAAGAAGCAGAATAGAGACGGGTGCTTTTAAAAACATTCAAAAACAAGCAAGAACTGAAAATACAAACATAAACCAAACATAAGACCAGTGATTAACAATACATACAGCAAATGTAAATTTGACAAAAACCAGTCAGAATTTTCTGTTGTCATAAACATCTCTGTATGCTATTCTTTTGGTTTGTTTTTTTTTTTTTTATTTTATTACAACCCACCACCCCCCAATTTTCTCCCCTATCCCCCCACACAAAAGGAACTAGCAAACAAGAAGTAAACCTCCCTATATTAAGGACATTGTGACCACCAGGTGGAAGTGATGAAACAGGCAGAAATACAGGCATATGTCCTCCCCCCCGCCTCCCCCCCACTCACAGTCACACAAGCACGCGCACACAATTCTTTGTTCCCTACCCCATCCCCCCCGCCTGCTCATACGTGTTGTCACGCCTCCGTCGCGCCCCCCCTCCTCCCTGCACCTCCCCCTCCCTCAGATCCACGTCGGAGCCCTGTGAGGATGTGTCCCTGTCCGCTTCATCCCTTTCCACCATCTCGTCCTCGTTCTTGTCCACGTCCGATTCGTCAGAATCGTCCACTTCCAGGTAGCGATAACCTTTGACCTGAGAAAAATTTTAAATTAAGTAAAAAAATAAATAAAACGCCTCTAAAGGAATGTGAAGCAGTGACGTATGTGCACTGGAATTATGGGTAAAAGCTAGAAATGTTTTAAAACCACAAGCAGATCTCTGCTTCAACCTGATTGCCTAAACTTCTTGCTAAACAAAATCATTTAAAAAAAGGCTGAAGAAATGTGGTACTTCTTTAGATATTTGGCCATCATGTTAAATACCTTAAATCCCATTCGGGAATTCTTTGATGCTCCAAATCCCCTTACAAAGCATATGCATAAACTGACACATCGATCCCACCGCCCGATCAAGCTGGTGTCAATCAGGCCGCTTTCGTGTTACAATCGGGCCACGGACCTTGTGTCGCGGTCGGGGGATCCGGGGCAGTCGGTAAGGAACCTTCATAATCAGCCGACGCTCCATCAGCAGGTAGCAAAGACACGATACCAGCAGGGTGACCAACACGACGGAGAGCTTGGCCTGAGGGTGGATTTGAGGCGGTGAGTGCCGTCACCATAGCGCAGAGACGACGGGAAGAACATCTGACGCCGTTCTCACCCTCATAGGAAGTCCGGACCACAGGTACACAACAAAGATGGCGATGGCCTGCCACCAGTGATATATTGTATAGACAAAATCCAGCCTGTCCTGGTCCTCATACAGCATCCCAAGCAGGGCTGAGAGAAGAAAAATAAGTCAAATGGCTGCTTTAGAAAGAGGAAGAGCTAACTAAACTGAACATTCCCATCCATCCATCCATCCATCCAATTCCCAAAACACTTATCCTTCTGGGTTGTCGTGGGGGGGTCTGAAGCCTATCCCAGAACCTACAAGGCACAAGGTGGGGAACAACCCAGGACAGGGGGGCA
The DNA here is from genome assembly GCA_026779605.1 of Mormyrus hasselquistii. Classification (NCBI taxonomy): domain Eukaryota; kingdom Metazoa; phylum Chordata; class Actinopteri; order Osteoglossiformes; family Mormyridae; genus Mormyrus; species Mormyrus hasselquistii. The sequence goes on from JAODKE010000015.1 coordinate 1,735,773, forward strand.
GCCCATCGCAGGGCACACTCACACACCATTTGCTCACACATGCACACATATGGGCAATTAGGAACACAGATTAGTCACAGCATGTCTTTGGACTGTGGGGGGAAACTGAATCACCCAAAGGAAACTCCAAGACAAAACAGGGAGAACATGCAAACTCCGCAGAAATGAAACCCAGGCAGAAACTCAAACCCGGGTCCCAGAGGTGTGAGGCAATAGTGCTAAACCGTGCCACCAAACTCAAAATTCACACGATGTGTAACCAGAAATTGAGTTTCTTTGTTCCTTTTTCCTAAAATAACTTGCAGAAAAAAAAACTCTGAAAATGAATGACCGACGGTAGAGCAGAGTGTTCTTCTGAGTTTCCTCAAGCAGAGCTAACAGACATCATGTCTCCCGTTGGTCATCTGTTTCTCTCACGACATGCTGGACCCCAGGCAGCATTCATGGATGTCTTACATCTCACGCGTCACTCTTATCTCCTCCCTAACCGCTCAATGCAGCAGGAATCCCAGTCTTCTCCAAACAACCCTAAACTAACCTAAAAAGATATAAACCCTGGAAGATCAAGGACCATGCAGGCCATCAGCACTCTGAGGAAGCATGAGAGTACTGAGGGCTTTAAAGCCAACATTCCAAGTATGCTTTGGAAAACCTTCGCAGTTCAGGTCACGTCCCCCGCGGGTCCCACTCACTGCTCAGGCCGGTCTTGTTCAGCGCTGTGCCCAATCCCCATGCAGCGACTAGAACCAGGAGGCCGGATTTTAGATCTGGGTTGCGTGGTTGTGGGGACCAAATCATCAGCCCGACTAGTATGCAGAGGTGCAGCGTGGCCCCCGTGAGGAGCGGAACCCAGCGAGGCAGCCGCATCAGCAGCAGCGGCAGTGCCGAGAAGATGGATGCCGACAAGCCGTACGTCATCACCAGGGCCCACAGGTTCTCCAAGCCAACAGAGCAGACGCCATAAGACTAGACAGAGAGAAAGAGACTGAAGATCACCATCTATCAGGTACAAACCTAGACCATGTTTGGTGGTGTGATGTGAGGCTCACTGGGTTAGCATGCTGTGATCAAAAGGTGACCAGTTCAATTCCAGGAATCCTCCAGGAATTTACTGGTTCTGTTTTATCAAAAATCAATGCATGTCACTTTGACTAAGCGCATCTGCAAACTTAAGTAATTTCAGTACCTTTACTCCTGATCTGTAGTTATTACTAGTATTCTAGATGATCTACATTCAGATTTTACTACAATCTACAATGAATGACCCTCTACTTGAGAAGAAACTTTGCACATTGATAAGTGGGTAATCAAAACATGTATAGGTCCTGTTTTTCGCTTTAACACGTTTAAAAATTTCTTTAACAGCATGATTAATGATACTGCCAGTTAGTGAAGGACTACTCCGGGGTGGGCAACCTTACCCTGAAAGGTCCTCACACCTGTTTAGGTCACACAGCTGACCTAAACTTTACCTCAAAAACCTGCATACACACTGGACTGTTTGTTACAGTGTCACACAGAGCTGAACAAAGACTATAATCTAGAAGTAATACTGGGCATCACCTAAAACATTAATCTGCATAGAATAACACATAAAGAATTGCAGATGTTTAGATCCAGAGATGTTAGTGATGTTTTTCAGCCCCAGTCCTAGAGGCCCCCAGGCTGCCCACATTTTAGCTCCCTCCCAACTGCCTGCCAGATAATCCACGTTAAACATGGCCGGGGGCCCCCTGAGCACCAGTTAGAGAAACATCAGTGTGCAGCGTGTGGGGTTTAAGGTGTGGGAAGAGCTGCGCTGGCCCTCGGCGGAGCCGCATGAACCCCCCCGCTCACCAGCATGAGCCCCGTCACGGCGAACAGGATCTCAAAGCCGCTGTAGATGAAGAAGGGGCAGAGCAGACGTATGCGATAATCCCGCAGGTGCTTGAAGGGCAGCTGGAAGATGTTACCCCACCCGATGCTACGAAGGTCGATCTCCTCCGTTGGCCGGTATGCCGCACCACAGAGAGCAAGGAACTGTGGGTAATCGATGAGAGGTGAGAGATGCAACAAGATCATTTTTTGAAATAGATTTCTGTTCAGACTTGTGTCCCAACAAATATAACGGTAATATTGATAATAATAATGATAATATTACAAGTAATAGGTAACAGCATGCATATACCTATTACATGAAATATTATCAATATCATCGCTTAAGTGTAAACAATATAGATTATTATTCACTCATTTTGATATCAAGGAAGGCATATGGATTTTCAAAGCTTTGTGAGATAGATACTGGTAAAGTAAATATTAATTTTAACATTCATTCCATCTCAACTAAACACTTCATCAAGGGTTTGTTGTTTTTGCCCCCCCCCTCAAAAAGGCCCCTTGGGGCCCCCTGGCCCCTTAATGCAGTGACAGTGTGTGGCCAACAGAGGGCTCACATTTTCCATTTCAAAAAGTCACAGCCTGACGGCGCCTTTCTTGGGAGCCCTAAGTTCAGGGTGAGAGAGGGAGGCGACGGAGAGCGACTGGGAGCCTCACGATAATCATGGAGAGAAAGGCGGCTCCCATCATTATGCTCTCCACCTTGATGAGCTGCAGAGACGGAGGCAGACGGGACAGCACCGTCTTATTGAGTCCCGTTATCACCCCGGACGACGTCGCGCCTGTGACACGCAGAAACGCACAAGAGACACTGCAGGTACAGACTGGAAACAAGAAACTAAAATGGTGACAGATCAGCTCTGAGTCCATTTGTGTCACACTGGCTCAGGTAAATAACTGTGCAAAACCCTAGAGCAGAAAAAAAGGAATTTGCAGGGTTCATTTCCTTGTGAGGATCTTTTCACATTATACACACCTTCATATCTATCATTCAATTTTACAGTGAACTCTATACCATTATCCTATATTAATCAGATGAAAGTATTACTTATTGCATATCCTATGTAAAATACCCTGTTCTATATAGGTAATACAGACGCTCCCCTACTTACGAACAAGTTACATTCCGAATGGCCATTATTTTAAGGGTATATGCAAGTACAAATAACTAGGATGCTGGGACTACGCACGGTACACTGCTGCGTGGCGGGAGTAGCGGCCAGAAGTCGTACTAGACAGAATTGATGAGCAGAAAAAAAAATACTGATGTTGCGGACAGGAAACAGGAGCTCAACGAACACAATTTGGACTTACAGACCTCTTCGTTCGTATGTCTGAAAGTTCGTAAGTCGAAAGTTCGTAAGTAGAGGAGCGTCTGTATACACATTAGTTGGACAATTGAAAGAAATGTACATATTTCACCTATCTATACAGATGCAAATTTTATTTCTTCTTCATACCCGAAATCATTAGTCTCCCACTGCCCTGGTATGTGGGTTTGGCCAAAATTGCTGATTCTGGCTGCGATAACCATATTTAACTACATTATAATGACTGAGCCGAGACCACAGAGTGCTCACACATCGTTGGGACATTTCGAAACGTCGCAGAGAAAGTAAGCGTGTTTTTACCGCAGCTCTGCACGTTGCAGAGGGTGTGGTTATACTCAATGAGGAAGTTGTTCAAGAAGAGAAGCATAGGGAGCTCTGCAAAGACCAGGCTCAGCTGAAAGACACAAAGGCGAAAGAATGAGTGTCTATGCATCAACTGACCAAACGGCATACAGCTGGAATAAGATGGACTGACACACGCCTGCACTGACTCACTGTCAGGACAAAGCTAACGAGCTTTTTACACACTTAATTACATTCTTTTCATACCCACTTTAGTTACATATTCATCTTTTTATCCCTTTCTCTTCATACTAGGATTTTATTAGTACTGTATTCCAGATTCCTTATTTTTGCGTATTTTTGTATTGTATTGTATTTTTTGTTGCTGGTGTATTTAAGCTCTGTTGTTAATTCTGGTCGGTGACAGCTATTCCTTGGCACAACAATTTCCTTTGGGATAAAAAAGTTTTATCTTATCTCTTCTTAAATTTATCTTTACAGAGACCAATTATGTTTTTTTCATTTTTTTCCCTTTCCTTTAGTGTGTTTATAGCTTTATGTGCATGTAAACAGCCTGCAAAGTCTTAAGGTCCAAATATATGCCAAAGGGAGTAACTGTCACCATAGAAACCACTCTCCTCTGATCTGCCTGAAATGCCTTATTGGAATTCCAGCCCTTACTTCCGTGACATGGTGAGGTCATGCTTATTGCCCGCCTACTTGCAAGGATCTGCCTGCAGGCGGAACGTATAGGGTGAACTGACCAATCAGGCAAGCTGACCAATCAGAGCACAATGAGGTCATCAGGGGCGGGGCTTAAAGCTCTAACAGAGTGTTTCAGGCAGAGGGCGAGACAGTATGAAAAAAAATGTAAACCTATGAATGTATCATAGTAGACCCCCAAAATAAGATTATGAACAGTGACAATGAGCATAATAGGTCCCCTTTAAAGTATCTTAACTTTGGGGAATCGGTCTTTCTACTAAGACGATCAACGTCATCTTTGGATCATCATCCAAAAACGGCTCTGAACTCACATGGAAAATGACGTAGAAAACAGATTGGAAAATGATGATGTAGCGATGACACGCCCCCTTGGCGGTCCTCCTCTGTTCTTCCTGCTCCTCCTTGTAATTGACAAACTCATAGAACTGTTGAGCCATTCTGACAGAGGGCACGAGAGGGGGGGGTGCTTTGTTAAGTTCACAGTAAAAAGAGCGATTTGACGTTATGTAGTGACGTTACAGCAGGGCTCAGAGAGAAGCTGCCGTAAACCAGTGTTTCCCAACCCACTCCACAGGGACCCCAAGTCCACATTTTTGCTCCCTCCCAGACTCTCCACATTTTCGCTCCCTCACAGCTCCCTGCTAGACAGTCCACATTTTTAGCTGGATGAGAGCAAAAAATTGGCCTGATCTGGGTCCCCAAGGATCAGGGTGAGAAACACTGTAGTAAATAATTAAGTAATGATGGATTCTCTCAAAAGCATGTAAAAAATGTTTGTGTGCTTATTACATATTAAAATAGATTTACACTAAGCATACTATTGAAGGAGAATTACTTAAAGCTCCTAACACTGTCTTAACACAGATTTCTATACATATGATCTTGAGGCAGTAGGACCTGAAGCACGTCCAATCTAGCTACAGCACACTTCTTACCTAGTGATGTAATTCCCTAGTGAGGCCCACAAGGGGACAATGGAAACTCCAATAGCAACAGCTGATGGTACCAGGGTGTAGTATCGCTCCCAGTAATTGGTTGATACAAAGAGAGCATAGATTCCAGATGCCAGAAACATCATCCATTTAGTGCCAAGAAACCTGAGTTTGGAGGAAAAAAAGAAGAATGTGAGAGATTTAAAATGCTGATAGGGGTGAAGAGGAGGGTTAGTGACAGTGAAAGCTGGCAGGGAGGAGCGTGGGGAGCACAGGACAGCGTCATCGCTACCGGATGAGGACGGGGGTGTAGAGCAGGCCCACAATAGGCGTGACGTTGATCCCCATGAGCATCTTGTTGTCAATATCCTCCAGGCCCAAACTGCCGTATTTCACCTCCCGGTACGTCTCGTCATAATGAAGAATGAGCTGCATTTGAAGCAGACCTGGGGATGGAGACCAGGTATGTAGTGGGATTAGGGTAGTGGTCCACGTGGCAGAGGAGGTATAGAACAGAGGCTCCTCCTGCTATCACCCTTTCAATAATGTAAAAAAGTCCATTATTTACAACTAAATGGGTCTCATAGCTGAAGGCTGTAAGATCATCAGTTGCAAACAAACACCTGGTTTTTCCCAGGAGCCTGCAGATATTTAATATCAGGCAGATACTAACTGAACTGGAATGCGTACCCAGGTAGACGCTGTAAGTGATCATTCCGCCCAGGCTGGCCGCCACCACGTTCTTGACCACACCCAGCCTCATCCTGCGGTAATACTTCTTCTCCTCCTCTTCCTCATCATAGTCCGTATGAGGACCTAGAAACTCCATCTGATTGGGAGCAGGGAACTTAGTACACAGCTCATTCAAAGGCTAAAAACACAATATACGTAGAATAAACCGTCCACCATCTGCAATACTCAACAGCTGTTCTAGGGCCGTGGACCTCTCAGGCTAAACGGTGCTCAGCTGCTCGAGACAGTTTGTTCATTCATTCTCTGTTCTTAAATCCATCCATCCATCCCTTTTTTGTAACCACCTTGTCCTATTCAGGGTCGCGGAGGGTCCGGAGCCCATCCCGAAGGCTACAGCACAAGGCAGGGAACAACCCAGGGCGGGGGGCCAGCCTATCGCAAGACACACACACACACCAGTCACTCCACCAGTCAGACATACACACTTGTTCTTAAATCCTTTACCCAAAGACATATCAGACTCTATTATTATTATTATTATTATTATTATTATTATTATGTCTATAGGTTTGATTATGATTCTAATGCAACAAAACCAACCACTGCCAACTGATAAGAAGCCAAATTTACAGAAAATGTTTAATTAATCTGTAATAAGGCCAGCAGAAAGTCACTTTTAATAAGGAAAGTGAAGGGGTTCAGGCTCAGCTGGAATGTTTACATTAGCATAGTCGAAAGCTGGTTTTATGTTTGTCTCATAAGGGCATTTAACAAAATCAGGCTGTCTAGGGGAATGAAAATAGCATGTAAACTCATTGACAGCCAGCAAGGGTCCATGCAGGACTTGAATAACTTGTATAACTAATTGAATCCATGATACTTCCCTCAGGTAGAATATATAGAAGAATTATGTCAAATAGAGCAATTTATTAAAGAAAAAAAAGCATTGACTGCCAATTCAATAATTCTTTGCTTATTCTGCAATAGTAATATATTACATTATGAATGTTCACTTGTTTTAACTCATTGGAAATTTATTTTCTACCTAATCATTTATTTATTTCTTGTTGGCATATGCCTGCCTATTTGTAAACTTTATTTTCATACATTACACTGTGAGAACAAAGGCAAATAATAAAAATTCACCAACTATTGCCTTTATAAACTCCATAAATTAAGCAAACACTGAATAGTGGCTAATTATAATAAGCATGATATATAATAGTTTAATAGTGATAATGAACAAGTACGATGATGTAAAATGCCCTTTACACAAACCACATAAAGACAATCACACATAAAGATCAAAGAGAGATCATAGATAAGATTAAAATAAAAGAGGATCTGAAATATGTATTTTCCAGTACCAGTATCTGTACGCGTTGTCTTAAGTGCTTACCTGTGCCTGCCCGCTTCCATCTGGCTGCACTAATTCTGTTTCACCAACAGGTGGCGGGCCAACAAGCACAGCTTCACTATACACGTTTTCAGCCCGTGCTTCTGCCATCTGGTGGGTGGATCAACAAGGTAGCGATCGACTTAAGTTTTAACACATTTCTCACTAATTTTCCGTAAATGTGCTACGTTAAAGCATGTAATCTGGTCGTTTGCGGTAGAAGATCGAATGATGTACCTGCTGCAAGAGGTAAAAAATGCATTGTAGGCCCTATCACCTAGTATCACCGCATGACACATTTTAAATACGATGTATATAATTTCAGAAACATAGCAGGAAAAATATAATAGCACCAAGGTGAAAATTTTTTAATATATATAAAGAACGTTTTGTTTTTGAAAAACTTTTAAAGCATTGGGCAGAAAAAAAACGTATATTTGCATACTTAAAACAGCTCGTACATTTGCATTTACGAACATTAACTGAATTCTATATTTTTAGCCATTGTAATTACAGATTGGGTGATTACAGGAATTTAAAAATGCAAATAAACTTTTCACCATTTGCATTATGTCGTTAGAACTAAATCAATTGAAATTAAAAGCTGTTTTCTGGAGCAAAATTTGTGAGCAAACATTTAAATGGCGAAAATAAAAAATTTCAAAGCATAAGAAAACTTTAGCTGAAAACTTTAGACATTTAGAACGTTTAGCTGACTAGTTTGAAAGCAGGATTGACTGCCTTCAAATCGTATGTAACCAAGTACGCTTAACATACATGCTGACGACTTAACTCTCGTTCTGGAATTTTTTCAACATATTCTTAGCTAAAAAAGATATATGATTTATAAATGTGAAACAATGGTCATTTGTATATGTACGGACACACAAACCTTGTTAAATTTCTTTCTTGGACTGGCGTATCTCAAAATTTAGGCAGGAGAATTAATCGTAGCCATCTTTAAGAAGTTTCGGTATTGTTTTCTTGCAGGACATGAATTAGAAGCTCACCTTCCTCTTTCTATTGCACCGGGCGATAAATATGCACGATTTATAATCCGAATCTTTCAAAGGGGGAAATGAAACTGGGCGCTCTTCCCTCTTGTTCTTAAAGAAACAGTCGTGGTGTTAATAGCCTGTAATGCAATTGCAAGGTCTCGGGCCCACTTTCAATCTGTACACCTTTAAATAGTTATACGTATTATATGCAATGACTACAGATCACAATTACATCAGGGAAAATGATTAGTTTAAAACATTTAAGCACAGTTTTGACAAATATATGTAAATAATACTGAACATGATTTGAAATATTAGTATTTAATACGTGTAAGTGCATAAAATAACTGATAAAGATTATTTAAAACGATGGGGTCTACACGTGGGCGTAAATT
>JAODKE010000015.1:1754307-1767389 GCA_026779605.1 Mormyrus hasselquistii
CCAGACAGGTATGTCTGTCTGTGTACCTGTGTCTGTCCCTCTGTCCATCGATACAGGTATATCAGTCTGTGTACCTGGGTCTGTGTCTCTGTCCATCGATACAGGTATATCAGTCTGTGTACCTGTGCCTGTCTCTCTATTCATTGAGACAGCTATGTCTGTCTGTGTACCTGTGTCTGTCCCTCTGTCCGTCCAGACAGGAATGTCTGTCTGTGTACCTGTGTCTGTCTCCCTGATTCTCAAGACAGACACATCTGTCTGTGTTTCCATGTCTGCCCCACCCACTGTCATTCCACTGACCTCAGTCTGGGTCTCACTGTCCCTCGCCTTCTTGGGCAGAGGCACATAACTGCTCTCTGTATTCATGTCCTGGTCCTCTCCTCCACTGTCTCCCACTCCTGTCATCCAGCAAACCCCTTGTCTGTTTTTTGGGGATTCGGTTTGCACACCTTTGTCTTTCATCATGCCAGGCCCCCTCGTTCCATCTGCTTGCTCGATCAGACCTTCAGATTCCTCCCATCTCCTCCCCAACTCTAGGACCTCACCAGTATCATCTTCACAGTCCTTCGCATCTTCTGTTACTCTGCCGTTATGCTTCTCTTGCATCTCTACCTCCTCTAGACCTTCGATGCCCAATTTCCAGGCAGCAGTGATCAATTCCCTTCTCTCGCGCTCCCCTGAACCCTCCAGTTCTCCCGAGTACAGGAAGCCCACCAACTTTAGAAGAGTGTGGGCTCTGACTGCCTGGAACTGCAGCAGGTGGCTTTGGCCAAGCGGCAGGGGTGGGGCAGCAGAGAGTGTACGGGAAAATTGGGGACTGATGGCAGAGAGGACACAGCTGTGTACCGGCACAGAAATACCTAAGGGACAACCAGGAAGACATTGCAAGGCAGAGAAAAGAATGGCCAAGATTATGAAGTTACCTAAAATAACAGGAAGAGCAAAGGTACAGTAAAATAACACCAGTGCTACAAGATGCCTTTTCCTAGGGGAAAACAGTCACTGCTGATACTGTCTTGGCACCTTGTCTGATTGGCACTATTCCTGTTTGTCTGTGCACTAAGTTCATCTTACTGTATGCACCAGAATGTCGCCCTAGGATCAAAGTAGTTCATCTTAAACTTGAACAAATTAATCTAGCCACACAAATCAATTATTACACATTTGCTTAAAATAAAACTCCATTTTATTAAAAGTATATATATATATATATCCTGTATGTATTCTCTTACACACGTATTATATAAACTGTATGTGTGTAATACTGAAGAGGAGGAGCACTTACCATCAGCTTGCAAAATGGTGTCACAGAGTATGCTGCTTCTCTGCTGCTTCTGCAGCTCCCCCAGGAGCAGCAGCTCAAAACTGGGCTTGCGGTACCGCCACATCACCGTCCCTGCCTGGAGGGAGCGGGTGGATGGAGCAGGTAAGTGACAAGGTCACACAAAGGTCAAATAACTAGAATATTCTCAGTTCTGTGGCCACACAAGAGCAACTATAACTATATATATCCATTTCTGGCAGGATGTGTGTAATACCATGAAATCCATTTGAAATAATGACAGGGCTGCCAATTTATGTCTGCTGCCTGCCATGAGATTTTCAATTCGAGACAACTCTGCACACAAATTTACATGCATGTGAGATTTAATTCTTTGTAAATAGTCTGGGTTTGCAAACTACCCCAGCACTTCTGATGTGGTTAATTTTGGGTTTATAACGGGCATAATATGTCTTTGCCATAAGATTTCTTGCATGAGCATGAGTCTGAAAGCGCGAGTGTCACGCCAGATGCATGAGAGTTGACAACCATGAGTTACATGTATGTAAGTTTTATTGACTTGTAAACTGTCTGTAGCAGGGGCATCGTTAGGCCCATTAAAGCCCCCCTAAAATTTCTTTTGCCCCTCCCCCAGATGTATTTATTGGCTTAAATCATAACTGTTTTGCCATCACTTGTGACAAACAATGCTTTTGGTGCTGCCAATTTTAGGTTAAAAATGGAATAACATAGTTTTCCGTAAGATTTCTTGCGGGAGTCAAGTCTGAAAGCGTGAGTATCACGCCAGATGCACGAGAGTTGGCAACCCTGTGACAATATATTATAAAAAAAAAAAAAAAAAAGTGTATGTGACATTAAACTCTGGGAGAAAAATATGCATGTGGATTTAGAGCAGGTCTATGGTTATTACTCTTAATTACTCATTTCACGTTATTATTCTGCGAGTCAATAAGCCTAACGTTCCCAAAAAGCTGCACGTCAGTAAAAATCGCCGCCGCTAATGCTGCCCGAGCGCCTCAGGGCCGCTGTGCCCTGCACGTGCAGCGCGCTCCTCCTGCGCCCGCGCGCCCGTTACCCGCTCCCGGGATCCGCCGTTTTTTCCGGCGAACTCGGTTTGTCGGTAATACGGGACCCAAAACCACCGGGACCATCTAAGCGGAAAACGGAATCCCCCACCACCGCCAGCCTGCCCCAATAAAGCTGGCGACATCTTCGTTGGCGGTTTTTACAAGCTAATTTCGGGAGACTCAGGTCGCCTATTTATTTATCTAATCTGCGAAAAGACCTAGTCGCATATTGCTATCAAGTATGAGACACGAAATTAGTACGAATACAACAGCTACCTAAAACCTGCAGTTTAGCTGAGAGTGAACTTGCGCTATTCCATCAAATTTTAATAAAAATCACGTTAGCCACTCACCCTCGTCTCCTTAATTAGTCGTTTTCTAGTTAAGTAAATGCCAGTATTTCCGAAATAAAATCAGCTTTGGAACTATATGAATAACTGGCTAAAACGGTACAAGTTAAAATAAAGTTGAATGTATATTTAAATTATTTTTCTCTCTTCAACGACAAACGACTACCCGAACAACCGCAGTAGGTCCTCAGAGGGCCGCCGCGCAGACGCCTTCTAGCGGCGGGTCTGTCAGCAAACTGACCGTTCAGTACCATAGCGTGCTATGCGTAGCTGCGCATTTATCGGATGTGCTGCCGGTATCGCTATGTTCCCAATTTTCAAGATTTTTTCTTCCCCAGAATTGAATAATACGGTGTGTAGAACTATGATTTTTTATTTTTTTTGTATAGCTTTATTTTTCAGTAACTATATGTAAAACAGAACATATAATGTACTTGTAACAATACAACCACCTTTTTTCCTCTTTTCTTTTCCCTAAAAAATAAATAAAAGAAAAAAAGGGTAGGAATGATAATACAATTATATACACGTGTTCATACATGCATATATAGTTGTACATACATACATCAAAATTTTCTTCCCCTCCCCTCCCCCCGCATCTAATTTACTTTAATAGATGGTAAATGCTCCAACAATGAGCCCCAGATTTTTTCGAAAGTTTTTGGTGATTTCCTAACATTGAAAAGTATTTTCTCAGGAGTGCAGTATGATGTGAGTTCGTTGATCCATTGTTTCCTTGATGGGGAGTGGGTCTATTGGGATTTTGGGAAATGTTTTAGGAGTAATTTCTTTAATCCAGTGTCTAATTTGTAAGTATTTAAAAATATATATATTTCTTGGGATACCATATATCTGGGATAATAATTCAAAACTTATTAAAGAGTCGTTGACATATAATTTTTCCAACGTATTTACCCCTTTATGTACCCATGCTTTGAGGGTTCCATCAATAATACCTAGGGAGACGACGGGGTTTTCTAACAACGGTAAATTTCTGAGTGGGATGTTGTCAAGACCACATATTTTATGTGATTTCACCCAAGTAGCATAAGTATTAAGTATCAATGGGTTCCCAGTGAATATAGACAATCTTTTTTTTATTATTCAAAAACGGAATAGTCTTTAATGAAATAACACTCATCTTCCATTGTTCTATTGGTAGCCATCTAACATTAACCTTATCAGGGTGAAGCCAAATCCATATAGGCCGAAGTTGTGAAGCTAGGTAATAATGTCTAAAGTTAGGAAGTTTCAGTCTCCCTTTCTTATACGGTAGGCTACTTGAAGCTTAAGGAATTTTACTCTAGGGGTTTTGCCTTTCCAAAGGAAACCTGATAAAACTTGACATCTAATTCTTTAAAATAAGATTTTGGAATATTCAAAGGGAGGCACTGGAACTTACAGGTAAGATATTCATTTTGATGACATTGATTCTGCCTATCAATGATATTGGTAGGTCCTTCCATCTCTGCATATATTCTTTCACTCTGTCTAAGAGTGTATAGTAGTTTTTTTAAAATACCTCATTAAATGTTGATTCAATATAAATTCCTAGGTATTTAAACCCGTTATTGCATAATGTTAATGGTTTAATATGTTTTTCTTGTTCTGATATATTAATACGAAAGCCATACTTTTATCGTAATTCAGTTTGTAACCAGATGTATTACTATAATCTTTAAATACTTTTAATAGAGGGCGAATAGAGAGTTGCGGATTGGTCATATATATCAACAAATCGTCCGCATATAAAGATATTTTGTGATCACTAGTACCGATTTCAACTCTTTTATTCCATGGTGGGATCTTACTACTACAGCGAGAGGTTTGGCCAAGGCAAATAATAAAGGAGGAATAGGACAACCATGTCGACATCCTCTAGATAAAGTGAAGCTATTAGACATAATATTATTAGTAAGGATTTGTGCAACTATGATTTTTTTAACTGTGCATTTCAGCCATAGCCAGCGATGCAAGTTAGTAGTTTTTCTCGATCTTTACATTTCACACTTTTCAGTATTAATTAAGCGTTACACTTCTGAATTGTCTAGATAATAAAACAGTCGAAGAATATACTTAGAGTTCATTGGGGGAAAAAAATGCAAGCTTCGCAAGTTTTTAATTACTTTTATTCATTTTCAGTTTGTCATATTTCATATAAAGGAAAACGCATATATTTTTTACATAATTTTTTTATGGAACTGAAAACATAAGATAAAAGTAGTTTCTTAGATATGAAGCGCTTACTTGACAGCACGCTTCTGGTAACTCAGTTGGTACTGACTCTGCAGTAAACCGATAAAATTACAAACAGTTAATACATTTTTGGGAACAATTTCAAATTCTAACTATGCAGCCGAAATAGTATACTAAATGAAAAATATTTAACTGAACAGTTTTAGAATGATTAAAAACAACAGCGAGGAGTAGCAGTAGCAGCAGAGAGCTGCCTTGTTCAGATATTATTCATACTGACATCCAGTTCTACTCGATGACACAGCACTGCACTGAGCCTAATTAAGTCACGTTTTTGCCGTCTCCCAGCTGCTCCACGGGGGTCTTTCCCAAGTTGGGGGTCCAGTCTTGGCGAGGCTTGGGCCAACGCTCAGCAAACTTTTGAAAGAAGAGCGGGTCAGTGAAGGGGCCACTGTAAATGATGATATGGAGCAAGTAGACAAGAGTCACCACCAGGCAGCTGATCAAAAAAAATGGCAGGAACGGACGCAGCTGAGCCCAGGCAACACCTAAACCATACCGCAGCCCACCCTGGTCCCTCGAATGAGATGTGTGCCGTGAGAGAATGTCTGGTGACTGGTGCTCGGGGGATCCGTCACGATCAGGGCACAGATCCGTAGCGGAAGTTGGGGAGGAAGAAGAGGTCAACTCCATGCAGGACAAGAGATGACCAGCACTGAGAGGAGTACAGAAAATTAAATGCAATGGAGAAAGGCGTTTAACCTCACATTAGCCCAAAAAAAACAACTCGCAAGAGATTTGTCAGTTTGGTTAAACTGAATATAATAAATTATTTTTCCATGATGGGGGGGAAAAAAAAAAAAAAAAAAGACAGCTTTAGAATTCTTAATTTATGCATGTATTGCTGCGCTCATCATTTCCACTTGTTACTGTCGAGTCGTAATGGCTTTATAATCCCCAGGGAACTTGGTAAGTCTTTAAGTCTTCTAACGTTGGAGTTCACGATGATCCACGCAGAAAGACCTACCATCACACACACAGAGCAGAGTCAGGTTTTAAATGGCATTCACCATTCCAGAGCAGATATTTATCATTACTGACACAAATCTGTCCCCAGCACCCTGAGCCGGTCCAGTACCGGTCCTCAGACACACGCAGCAGCAGCCACACTCAAGGACCCCAACCAGGACTCATTAATTCCCACCACTCAACGAGCGGAGCTCCACCAGAATTTCTCTCAGATCGCCTTGACCCTGAAATGCATCATCCGACACATGCATGGTTTAGAAGTCAGTTGTCTTGTTCACAAGGATCCAAATGTGTACTTGCCTGTTGCTCCTACACCTCATAATTATTGGACAAGGGGAGAGAGTAATACGACCCGGCCCTTACTTGGGGGAGGGAAGGAAAAAGGAGATGAGGACCCTAAATAGACATAACTCGGTGACAGCAAACAGGAAAGGGGGAGGGGGGAGTCCGGCACAGACATGCTTTGTGTTTAAAAAGAAAATTTAAATGTTCAGCCAGATGAAGAAGCTAAAGACTCTGCACAAGGCAGCAGTACCTACTCTCCAAGTCGCAAAGATCGTGCAGAGGATTTCATTTACAGGTCAGTGCGGGAGAAGACTCAGCAGGTGGGGGAATTTATGAAGTAGGATCCGCGTCCAGCACAGCACTTCATTGAAGACCCGATAAACTCAACATGGCGCGTTGGTGCAAGGCTGGGGACTATATCACCACCTGCAAGTCAAATGACTGAAGAGAGGAGTGAAAATATCAGTTTACGCAGTCAGCAAGTTCAGACGAGCCGCATCTTCTTCCGTGCGCACTTTTGGTTTCTATGACCGGCCTACTTACTGGTGTTTAAGAGCATGGAGTGAACACATGATACTGCAAAACACCTTGGGATTAGCACACCCAAACAGCTGCTGGGTCGACTTGATCAGGCACTTATGGACCTCCAACAGTTTAACTAAAAATGTGTTAACAGTAAGTTTGAGAAGAGGATGTTGAGGAGGTTCACTTTCATTCCACTTGTGGACAGGGGTGCGAGTAGGAGCCTGGGGTCATAACATGGCTGTACATGACAGTTTACAGCCACCGTGAACTTCAAACAGCTCTGGTTTCAATGGGGCCCAGTTTCAATGACTGGACTTGCTAAGTAAGAGGATTCAGCCTAAAAATAGTTCTGCATACTGACCACACTCCACACATTCTAGCAAAGGGGGGGGGGAAGCACCACAGCGGTCAGGCAGTTGAGAAAAAGATCTTTATTTTTTATAAAAAACAGTATTGCCAGTTACATATTTTAATGAAAAAAACCTGCAACTTTAAGAGCAAAGGCAGAGAGATAAAGGTTTCAATATGATTTAACTTACAATAGCATCGCAACAAAGAAAACGCAGGATGAAAATTAAAAAACAAACATGATTTGTCTTTTGCCAGTTTTTTCTAAAAAGAATAGGCTGAAAAATGTTCAGAATCAACAGATTGCATAAGCTCTTAAACCGAATCCCCAGACCAACAGCCCCAAAATCAACAGTATCAAAATGCTTAAATGAAATTAAAAAAAAAAAAAAACACACACACACATATACCTAAATGTGCATTTTACTCAAATTAGATCCAAAAATCTGGTCTCCGCAAATCATTGCTTTGGGGGCGCGGGGAAAAAATGTCCCCTCAAATTTCAAAGCACATTTCAAAGCAACAAATCAAGGGTCATTTGCCCCAATCCCATTCCTCTCTACCCAAAATGTAGTGGGATCATGACGTCTTCCAAAAGTCCCCAATCTCTCATTAGTAACTGATACTCAGGCAATTCCACAGTTTTGCCGTCAGCATTTGTGCAGTACTGCTTAGTAGCAATTATATTCTGTAGTGTAAATCCTACAAGTATAGCACGTTCTGACCTTTGTGCAGCATTTATATGCTTTAGTGTTAAATTCACCCTTGCAGTTACTTGACCTTTTGCAAAGCTGTACAATATTCGTTTTTCAATGCTACATTCTTTACGTGTTCATTTCTAAGCACGTAGACAAAGGCAAGAGCCTTTGCTTGTGCACACGGGTGCAAGGGCCAGGATAGTTATAGTTATATAGGCTATAATCGTACGGAGCTTGACACATACAAATAAATTAATTCGGGGTTTGGGGAGGTGAGGGGGGGTGAGGTTAATAACAAAGGTCCAAAAGTTCAAAAAGATCCTCCAAGAAGGTACAAGAGCAGAAGTTGGAAATACGTTTACACAAAACTGGTCCATTTTAAAACGACATTCCTGCACTGCCCATGCTGACCTCCAGTACTTCAGGATTCTTAAAAACGCACTGCCTGTTCCCTAACACAAGACCTCGAACACATCAGCACCAGCAGCGGGAGCCTGTACTCATCCTACATCACAAAGAGTGCAGTGGAAACCAAACAATAACCAAAAGTCACTGCTATCCTCCCTATAGCTCCCTACAGACTCCTATAGCCTCAGTGCCTTTTGTAATCAGTGACCCTTGTTAAAACAATGTAACAAAGCCAGAAGAGATTACATTAACCGTATACAAATACATATTTTTAACCTATGGGAAGGGGGGAATGTACATTAAACCCAACACTTACCAAACCATACTTCTGCTAGTAATTTAGGTCAGCTAGCTAAGACTAACTCCATTACAAAAGTTGATTTTTTTTTAACAAAGAAAACCACCTGAAGATAAAGTATTTGATGGGGAAGCATTTATGAAAAGAATTTTAAAAATGCCACTTTCTGTTTTTTTTTTTTCTTCAAATAAACTGGAAACATGCTGCTTTTAATGGCAGCCAGTCTGACACAAGAGGAAGCCGACTTGAAGGTTTGGCAGAGATGACTGACCTGTACAGCAACATCCGCATGGCGGAGGTACGACAGATGCAGAAATGAGCAGAGCACAAGAGATGGAAGACCCATTCTTTAAAAAGTCCACAAAAAAAAAAAAAACACTTTCAAATATCTGAAAATCGATTGTAATTCAGGCTAGGTGGAGAAATCATGCAATTAAAAACAAAACCATGGTATTGCATGTCCACCTAGTATCAATAGCAATAAACAGTGATTGTCAGAAGGTAACTGCTTTCATGGCATAGTAGGCATTGCCATTGAAAGTCTGAACACCACAGCTGTGGGCCAGATTCCTGCCGCTCTCTTTGGACAGACGATAAACCCCTCATCCTCTTTCCCACCAAAAAAGTCACCTCATTTTTATTTATGGAAGGGAGGAAAAAAAAAAAAAAAACAGAAAGGGCATTTCTTTGAGACCAGCAAGAATTGAGTATCCTCATGCTGGGGCGAATGAGTAGAGCTGGTGCTCAGCAACAAGCAAGAATTTTTAACCCCTAAAGACTGAAGGAGGAAATTGAAGTGGAAAAAGTTGTTTGGGAAAGCTGGTTTTTAGGTCATAATGTAAAACTGGAATGCGAGTACAGGTGAAATCACATGACGTGTCAGGGTTCAACTCCTTAAGACATCCCTAGCATTCGGTATCCATCTTGGGGGGGGTTGTGACCAGACAGACACTGCAGCTGAGACCTACCTAGGTGACCCTCTGCTAAGCAGGAGTGCGACTAGGGCAGGGACGAGCAACCAAGGCAGCCTGCAGTTCCTGGCTGCTCCCAAAGTGAGCAGAATATAAGCAAAGGATGCTATGTGTGGGTGGGCAGGGAAGGGGGTCCACCGGTCGTCCGTTTGGGTGTCGATTCTTGCTCAGCAACAGTGGGAGGGAACGGGCCGTTCTCCCCGAGCGATGCAGACAATCAGTTTTTCTGCAGCAAGAAGGAGCATTGGCTGAGCATCAGACCAGGCTATCAGACAGAAGATGCACATGTACACAGCTTCAACGGGAACCACTGGTTAAATTACGACAAGAGGTTAGGGCTAATGTTTTAAACGCACCAGCTGGACACATGACCATAAACCATTGAACGGACGAGACTAGTTTAGCACGTTTAGAGACAGACGGCAAA
The DNA here is from genome assembly GCA_026779605.1 of Mormyrus hasselquistii. Taxonomy (NCBI): domain Eukaryota; kingdom Metazoa; phylum Chordata; class Actinopteri; order Osteoglossiformes; family Mormyridae; genus Mormyrus; species Mormyrus hasselquistii. The sequence continues at coordinate 1,764,192 of JAODKE010000015.1, forward strand.
GACCCACGACCCCACACGGACATACACGCGTGGCTCATGCACACAACAGCAAATGAGACCTTTCGATGGACATACCATGCTGTGACATGCACTGGGTAAGAGGGAAGGGGTTATGGCTAACCGTCGTATGAGTCGACCAGAGGCAACGAGGCCTTTCTGTCCCCATACCTCCCTCCCTGAGAGAAAGAAGAAAACAGAAGTGTGGGAAGGGACAGGTGGGAGGCAGAGGGGTGTGGTCAAGAGGAAGAGCATCAGTAAGAGAAACGGTGACTGGTTAATTGTTAGTTCCTCAAGTTCACTGCAGCTAACATTCATTAGCAGGTTAGGAGGTAGCAATTAGAGTCGGTCTGTGCCCAGACTCAACCTTGAGAAGAGTCGCCGTCTGACCGGGTGAAGACCGCAGACAGCCGGATGTGGGTGGCGAGTTTGTGTGGAGAGCAGAGTTAGCAGGGGCCCGTTCCACCCACGGAGCTGGCTGGGCTCCCGTCGCGCATCACAGCGAGAGTGAGACTTACCGGTATGCCGTCCCTGTCCGCCATGTCGAGAGAGTTGTCCAGGGTGTGCCGCCTCTCCCTCTGATCCAGTGTGGAATATGCATCTGCGGGGAGGTGTGATTAATGCGGTGCAGCAGGAACGGGGTAAGGATGACACACAGGACGACACTGCGCTCCCCCGAGCAGGAACACAGGAGGGCAGGAGCTCACCTGGTCCCATGTCATTGAGAGGAATCATGTCTCTGTCCTTCTTTTCCCCGCCTTTAAAATGCAGACAGACAAAAAAAAAAAAAACCCAAATGCTTTACTCAAAGGCACATGGACAGAGAGATGCGTTTCTGAAGAAGGGAACGGCTGATGGATATGGACCACTGGGTCTCACACTGTACCCCTGAAGCAGAGTTTACACAGCTTTGGAGCCAGACCCTGAATGACGAAAAAGTCCACCGAGCAAACCATGACTGACTCATGACCCCTACAGGTCAAAGTTTGGCACCACGAGGTCGAGCGAGCAGCTCACCTCTGTCGATGAGGGGAGTGGTGCTATCCTCATAGCCCCCATTGCTGCGGTTGCTGGTGGCGGGGGCGTTGGCGTTCACCATGAAGTCGGTCTTCTTCCAGCCGTCCTTCTCCAGCGTGCGGCGCAGTTCTTTGTGCCCCCAGACGATCTGGAGCACCTGTCCAGCTCCACGCACCTCCCTCTCTGATCGGTTACTGCACCAGAAACAACACAGGGTCACACTCCCCGATCCATTTCGGCAGAGCATATTACACAGAAGTCCGCTCAGGACTTGCACCCTGGTTAGGATTTCTTTTTAAAGTGGGGTAGGCATAAGAGGGGACCAAACCTTATTAACCAATGAAACGTTAGAATCAGTGACTGACAGGGGAGGGGACATTCCAAAAGCCAATCAGCTTTCAGCTGTGGCCCCACCCATGCATTAGCAGACTAGCAATGCCGCCCCCCCACCCCCACCCCTCTCACCCATCCTTGTTGATGAGCACGAGGCGCTCGATGCCCTGTGAGGCCCTCAGCGTCTTAGCTGCATCCACACTGGAGCCCAGCACCTCTGCCAGCGTGCTCAACACTGACACCACAGTCTCCTCCGACAGCGCGCGTGCCGGCTGCTGCTGGCCCCCGCCTGGAAGGTTGGCCACCAGGTGGGGCACAGCATGCTTCCCTGGGGGGGACGGGGGGGGGGGGGGGGGCAGACAGAGATTAGGCTGCGGTCTTCAGTTTTCATGCTTCTGCAACTGTCATTACCATTTCAACACTTCTTGATTTTCAGGTTTTTTTCCACATTTCAAATTAGTTAGGTTTTCCCAGTGTGGTTTATAGTTCTAGTAATATTTCTATGAACAGACCAACACATCAGGTCTTTAGAGAAACACACATAAATACACAATGCTTTTTTTGCTGGGCAAAACATGTTCCAGATGTTATCAATGGTAAACACCAGCAAATCATTGCTTAGAAAAACATTTAAAAATTGTTAAAAAGAGAATTATACAGTAGTCTCAGAAGCAATGTGTTTTCATTTAGTTGTTTTTCCACCTTATTTCAGGTTCTCATACTTTTAGTTTTCGTTACGGATAATCCTGAAATGGACAAAACTCCATCATCCCTTTCAGTAATTTCATTTTCTTTCAAACTCGTGCCTGTGTAGCTGCAGTGTTTCACAGCTGTAATATTCTCAGGACACCTTGCAACTAACTCTCTCTCCTTAGAGTGTTTACAGAGTAAGGGCAAAAGAAGGAAGTACAATCAATCAGTCTTAACACATTCACACTTGCTTTTATAAAGTTATTTTTTTACTGTGTGTAAATACTGCCAGTGATATAGGGAGGTTACAGCAGTGAGACTAAGGGGCGGATGAGGTACAGTACAGGGCCCCTATAAACACTGGGCCTCGCCCTGCCTCGAGAAAATTGGAACGGCTAGATAAACAGGCAACACCTTTGCGTCCAAGATGATGTCAGCCTAGAGCCCCCAGGTAAATTCATGCAGCCCTGGTTCGACCTGCCCCAAAGTTTGACTAACTTGGTTATGTGTTCCTCTTTAATTCCCGTCTAACGTAGGAAAAGTGACACGCAAACACCGGCTCACCAAGGAGGTCCCTGTTCCTGCCGTCGATGGCGAGGTTCCTCAAGGCTCCGGACATGGCCCTCACCACACGGTCGTTCCCATGTGCTAGCAGTTCCGCCATCATGGGCAGGCCCTTCTCCTGGCGCACCATGGCCCGCACATACCTCCCATACTGCAGAGGGCGATAGCTATTTGGTTACTATGGCTGTCTATCTGACCTAATATCATGGCAACACAAGTAGTGCGATACATGAAAGGGGGCATAAGAGGAATCGGGTCTTTTTGTATTTAGGTGCACACCCAGGGGCAGAGTCTCTGTCCTGGATGAGAGTGTTAGCTGTACACTGCACACTACACCCGTGAGAGTAGGGGGAGGGGGGACTCACAGTCCACCGGCCAGCGCAAAGGTTCTGAATGGCCCCCGCGGCCGCTTCCAGCACAGACGGGTTCTTGCTCTCCTTCAGCAGGGATGTATAAATCCGTACCACCTCTGGCTGGAACAGCAGCTCGTAGCCTGTGGACAGGTTTTGGGGGGGGGGGGGGGGGGGGGGGGGGAAAATGGCAGGCGGGCCATCAACAAAAAAAAAAAAAAGACGCGGCGGGAGCCCGGGAAAAAAA
>JAODKE010000015.1:1776007-1789967 GCA_026779605.1 Mormyrus hasselquistii
CGGGGGGGGGGGGGGGGGGGGGGGGGGGGGGGGGTGTACTCCTCTTGGCACACGCACATCTTTCCCACACTGTAGAAGGCAGCGGGGGGGACGACACTGAACACCCTCGGTGTCACGCTGTTCTCTCGACATGGGAAATGGAACGGCGAGCCCAATCGCGTCAGCCACCGCCTGGCTTGTCTGCCAGGCCGCTGAGTCAGAGGCCCTGGGGGGGGGAGGGCGGGCGGCGCCGTGACGTGGCCGTTTCTGTGGCGGGGACAACAGCAGCGACACGCCGAGCAGTTTCGTTAGAACTGCCCCCTCAGGCTCAATGAGAGCATCCCAGTGATCCCAGGTAAAAGCGGTTTCAGCACCAACACCACCCGCTTTCTAAAAGAGGTCTGACTGTCACATCAATAGAATGATAAAATGGAAGACCACAACCCAAGGAAAACAATAAAACTCCTGCTCTTTTTCAAGAACACACATAAAAACACATTGACCAAACCAGTCGAACCAGTTGCTCTTGGGAGTGGCTGAAAGAGCTGGGTGATAACATTTTAAACCACTTTTACATCCAACATCCCAAAGTAGTAGTATTTCAAAACATAGGATGTTACATTTGTGGATCATAAATGGTTTTACACAGATATGATCTTACTGTAGGAGCTTTTCTATTAATGCAGGAAGACACAAATGAGAATACAATTCATCATTCCAACAAAAACAAACAACTTGGCAAAAGCAGATTTTTAACTATGAATATATAACAAAATAAAATTATGATTCTACAACAAACAGGAAGAACCCAGCAAAATTGATGCAGGCAGGCAGCAAACGCAGTGCAGTACAAACTTGAAGGGCAACACGGATTCAGCATCAGTCCACAGACCTGCGGCACATCAGGTTCTAATTGCCAGCAAAGAATGTGAACCTCGTCTGGGGATTGCCAGGGGTCAAAGATGCAAGCAGACAGCTTGAAGTGACACAGATCAGGAAGGAAGTCAAAATGCCATGATATCACGTGGTGGAGTGCATGGGCACGCCCAGTGCCTAGTGCCACCCCATGAGACCTGCAAGCCTTTGACCTGTGCCCAGCCAAACTGGCACAGTGTGGCAGACGGGGCCGCTGCCAAGGAGAGCCAGCCGGGGCGGTGCTGCATTGCAGGGATACCCACTGGAACCAGCCACGGAGGACAAAGTACTGGAAGTTGAGCCCTCTGTGCCCCAGGCAGAGAGAGTGTGAGAGCGACCGGTGTGTGGGTGGGGGCGCGAGAATAATGATTCACAGTTTCACCTGTGGACTGGGGCTGACCGTCGACGATAAAGCGGCCACAGGAATGTGGTGACTTCATTCACAAAACTTTGTTCCGAAAAAGGAAAGATGATGTCTCTGTTTACAGAGGCCTGGGCAATTCCTGAAGACAGGAAGCCAGGCAGAGAAGTCCGACAGGAAACAAGGTAAAAGACAGCAAGCTAATGGAAGGACAACGATGCAGTCAGAATGTACAAAAGATGGGCAACTCAATAGGATGAAAAATCACTCTGAATAAGGAGTCTCTAGAGGACCGGAGACGGGTCAGGAAAAGGTTGTATATGAACAGGATCGCAGGAGAAGCAGCAAGGCGGCAGCAGTTTACACTCTACCGCCATATAGCAAAAGTTGGAAGTGACCTTTCAGTCAGATATAAATGTCATGCAGAAGCAAGCTGACAACCGGCTAATGTAATTTAATACTGAAGTTCTGCAGGTTATGAACAAAAGTAAGATTTTACGGATGGGTGAAGTAGTTCTTGGAGTGAAAAAACAAGAACCGCAAGTAGCAAAAACTGTAAACATAAGATTTGCAAACAATGAAAAATCACAGTCGAATACATTTGATGAAATGAGATACTTAGCTATAGCGCACCCAAAATATTGCCCGTTTATGAATTTCACACAAAGAATTAGGACATAGTAAGATGAGGGGATTAATAAATACTAAAAATTAAAATAATAAAAAACACTTGACATTTCAAAAGTTACCATGACATTGACACAAAGAAGCCCCTACTAATATCAATGCACACTTTACAACACCAAATAACCTTTCACCCGTCTATACTAGGAGAAAAAAAGCTTAGCATTTAAATACAGCCTATTTTGGGCAGCACGACAAACAAGAATTAACTGTGTTAAATTTAAGGTCATATGGCCATTTTGGAAAGTGAAGTGATTTCATTTCCGTGAGAAGAGAGTTAATTCTGACCTAGTATCACAGTTGCTATAAAACAAACTTTAGTTTGTGCTGCCCATTCCATGAAATCAGGACATGAAATCACCTTTCAGAGAGGTGCAGAAAGGAGGCCACAGCCGGCAAAGGTTCCTTCATGAGCTAGCGAATTGCGGTCGAGTCACCAACATTCATCAGCAAATTCCCCAGTCGGAGTGTCTATAGGTCGGTCAGGCTATCTTCGCATTGACTCTATAGCAAAGACAAAAACTGTCTGATGTTCCTCACTGGAGTCCCAATGCTCTCATGCTTCATACCACGCCTCCCAGCACTGAGCCACAACAATCCTTACTCATATAAACACTTACAACCCAACAACTGACAGTTAACCACCAATGTTCATATACCTACACTGACAGTGCCTTGTCAGACTACAAAGGCCCGCACACACAAAAGCTTTCCTATTGGTCCTTTTGAAAGCCTACACCCCTCCACCTGTTTACATACCTGGACACAAAGGAATCCAATAAGAGCAACCTCCCATTCCTTCCTGCGCAAAGTGAAACTACAGAATAAAGAGCTGTACGTGTAACAGTCCAGTTAAACACCTAAGACAGTCGCTGTGTACTGCAGTATCCAAACTGTTTGGCGTAAACCTCAAATGGATGACCTAGTCAGGCAGGTACACTGTTCCCACTTGATTGCTGGGACATGCCAATTCTTGTACTTGTGTTTTCCCACTAAGAGGGTGAGAAATAGGGTGGGAAATAGGGTGGAATCTGAGGGGGAAGTACAAGCCTGACACAGAAACGTCTCACAAGAGCAGGTCTCATGTGTGTCAGAAGCATTCGTCATTAATTTGCAGATATCATACTGAGGAGGGTGACATCACCAATATACCACATAGACAGACTAAACACTAGGGGGAGCCGCAGCATACTTCACGGGCATGCACATAAACCACTGTACTACACGAATTTTCTGATGTTTTGCTTGCATGAATGCCATCTTTATTAAGACTCCAAAAAAAAAGTTCACCTACGACAGGGTTCACCATCTTCAGTCCTGCAGGGCCAGGTCACAACACAGTTTTCAGATTGCCCTGCTCAGACACGCCTACTAAACCTGGTAATTAGCTGATTAAGATGTTGGAAAACCCTGTCCTCTGACAATGCAATGCGGATTTTAAAAAACTGACAGGAAAATCAAAGTCCCACTACAAGAAACAAAAACCTTTAATATTCTACATTTACATGCCACACTTCTGCATCAACCTCAACACCAGATACACCTGGCTAACACATATCTCCAACAGTATCATATGTACAACAGTATCATTAGGGCACAAACTCCTACAATTCTCCACTAAAGAAAAAAATCAACTAAATTTACTTGTGTTCCATACAATGCAGTAAACCACGCCCAACCTCTAGTACATACACACATAGCGTCTTGTAACCTAACTCATGTAAAATCCATGTTCATTGCTGAGCAACAGTCAGTCTGACATCAGAGAGGAGTCCCATCTCTCTGCTCAAGCATGCCATTGTGTCATACATCCCAGGCTCCGCCCTCCCCTCGTTCAGCCTTCACCATAAGCCCTTATAAGGACAGGTCAAGGAATTATCTCCCCTGATAGCCAAGGGCCGGCAAAAACAGAGGAAGAGGCACAGAGACTAGGGGGTGGGGGTGGGAGATAAAGACACTGTTTGTAGTGGTAAAGAAAGCAGATTACATTCCATGCATTGTACCCCTGAGTAGCAAAGCACATACTGCAACATTTAACACAGAATCACACCACGGCTGTATATTAGCAGAAACACACAAAGCCGCAACGACAAACTTTGTTCCAGAAGCACAAACAATCCAATAGGCATCCCAGAGACTCAACAACCGCCTGCACTCAAGATGGCCCAGCACACAGTTTCTTCAAGGTGAGGGGCTCCCAACAGCTTGTTCACAATCTGCACACTTCGTACACTCCGGGGCCCAGTCAGATACTGCCGCGATTGGCCTTGAACGACGCCCAGTCAGTACCAGCTTCCTGACTTAGGAGACCAGCGATATCCAGGCAGGCCAACGCAAGGCTTCCTAATGTGTTAATAAGCACTTCTAACTGGCACGTTAATTTCAGAGTTCAAGTACCATAGCACCAAAGATCAAAACTGGTATTAATTCTCACAGTAGTACTAGATTTAGCTGTCCAAGAAATGCAAACATCCAAACTAAGAAATATATTTTTCTTTCTAATTCTCCACCATTTATTGTCTTGAATGTTTTGGATTCAACCAAATAGTTAAACAGTACTGGAGCCCATGCTGAAACAGACTTTCAAAAAGGGCCTCTTTCTGGATTTTAAACCACAAACCAGTTCCTTAACCGCTACCCCAGCAGCTGCCCCACCCCAGCAGAGGGAATGTTACTACGACGGCACTACAGTAGCAAGACGCTACACCCCATTAAGACTGAAATCCTGTCTGTGCGCCAACCACTTACGCAAAGTGGGGGGTGGGCAGGATTCGCAGCTGTTGGTTCAGAGGTGGGGGCAGGACAAAGATAAGTTTGTGTGAACAAGAGCTAGTATGAATGATTGAGAGAAGGTGTGCATGTCAATCCTTCTAGAAATGAACACTGAGATTTCTTTAGATGAGGAAATAGTTTCGCAACCGCAAGTAGAATGGCCTGCTGCCAGAATTAGTTATTTATTTATTTATTTTGTGCGGGATCGAAATTACAATTGCCATCAACACCACATTCTAGGCAGAGTATCAAACTTAACTTTGATCCCAAACCAAATCCAAAAGCATAAAAACAATATGCTATCCCCCCATGTCCGCCAAAGCCAAAAATAGAAATAACAGTTGTAATATAAAGGATCAATGTGCAGTACCATTTGCTGCTGCGGCTGTAACTTAAGTGCATAGGTGATGTATAATTAACCAGCAGATGGTCTGAGGTGCCCGTCACTTTAATCTGCCATGCAGGTTAAGCGTCACACAACATTTATGGTTGTATTTTTTTAAATCCATGAGACAAAAAGGGGCGTGCCCACGCAGAGTGAAAGATAGGCCACTGCGGCAGCTGTGACACACACAAATCAAGCAAAGAATGTCCAACACTGACCTGCGCTTCTACGGACACACACGCAACCGTGGTTTAGTATTTAATGTTTATTTTAGTTTCTCAGTTATTGCTACATACTTCTGCCCATTTCAGGCATACGAGTTCGGTCACCGTCGCAGGAATTTGCACCGCAGAATTATCTCGCGAACACTTCTTGGACGCTAAACTGATACATATGCGTCATCCTTGTGATTAAAAACACACATTTTCACTAGCCGTTTGCGAGTCTATTTCTGAACAAAAGATTACCAGATTTCCTATCCTGTCCAATGATGCTGGAAACAAACACTGCTGATTAAGAGCAGCAGTGAGGGATAGCTGGGCCCTGTCTGAGCCTTATCATCAGCCATATCATCTCGGGTGATCTCTGCAGGACCCCCAGCAAACACTCAGCTCCACATTAAACTAGTATGAATTTTGTCAAACAATGAAAACACTCCATCCCCCACCAACCATGACCCCCTGCCTCCTTTTCCGAATATCACAGCTTCCTGAGTAACAGGATGTTATGAGTCTGTGTTGGAGTTTCACAGGGACAGGACCTCCTGCATGAATCCTCAACTCTCGACATAGGCAACTGGGGCCATATCTGTCGCTCTGTTCTCATCCTGCCCATCTAAAGCCACCCTCCATTTCGACTGACTTCCATGACATCCAAAAACAACAACTTCGAGTCAAGGAAAGCACCCTGCTGTTAAACCTAGAAACAAAACCACAAGAGCCCGGTTTGTTCAGAAACTACCATGTTAATCAAGAATTCAACAGGCTGATTATCAAATCTTAACATCAGTCAGGTGTGTCCGGTCTTCCTCTTCCTTGGCACCACCCACTCTTTCCCAGCCTCTTCCTCCTTTGCTCTTAGCTAATTTTCCTCTCCCGCTCCTCTTCTGCTACCTCCTCACTTCACATTCCTCACCCCCACGGTCACACAGAAGGTACACCCCAACGCCCAACAACTCTTACATTCCCTCAGCGGCTTTTCCATATTGTACATCGTTTAAAAATTAAATTATGTAGCGAGACATCCATATGGAGCAGCATTATGTCAGTAACTGTACACTGACACTTGCTGTGAGTAACAGGCATAAGACATACCCATAGGCTGGCACTTGAGACATGTTTCTGGGATCTCGCGTACAAACACGCAGATGTTTCACAGTCAGATTAGCAAAAAGTTATCCTGAGTGTTTTTAGCCTGGACAGCAATGCATCAGATGCCCACTTACATTGGAATGATAGTAATTCCTGGGAGCAGGAAGCCACTCTTTGTCTTGCAGTGTAACAAAGCTTTTCGCTTTCCTGGGTTTCAAGCGAATTGGTAGGTCCACGCTCTTGTTATTACAGTTATGGAGAATGGCTGTGCACTCCACGCCCAGTTCTAAAACAATGGGGACGACATGAGCACCACCTGACTGCTGAAAATACACGGGGACCTTCCTGCTTTCAGGACCCCCCCCCACACACACACACACGGCTCTCGTTCAACACATACGTACACAGTAACACCCCTAATAACCGTGCATACCCTCCTCTCCACCTACCCAGCAATCGGCACCTTTACTAAAAATAAAGGAATCCTTTCTTATGCAATGAGGGGCACTGCTGACAACAGTCATCACACACAGCTGTATGGTTTCACTACAGCCAGGGATGAGAGGTATCGCTAAATAACTCCACACGCTCATTAAGGTCTGGATCTATGACAGACACTCACATTACTGCCATCTCACATAGCTGATCCTTTTATTACCCTGCACAGAGGCTCTGCGGACACCTGCGATTCATCTCTATGAACAGTTCTGTTAGTCAGAGACTTATTAAAAATCACAAGACAGCAGACAGCACTGGAAGACGGTAATACTTGCATGTCTAAAAATAACTTAGGGCCCTGATGGGAAAAAAGCAAAAAACTTGGAAAAAAAAAGCTAGATAATCATATAAAAGTGTAAAACCAGCAATGTGACTAATGTGAGACTGCAATTTTGCTCCATTCGACATGACAAGATATCCTAACTACGGAAGGTAATGTGAAAGACTCAGAAACCATGCCAAAAAGTGAAAGGGGTGGGGATGAGATTAGCACAGAAGCAGGGCGGTGCAGCAAACATCGAAGAGGAAGCCTGTGAGAGGCTACTGACGAAGAATGAATGACCCTGAAACACCAGATCTCCACACAGTACTTTAAACCCACAGGAAGCACTTGGACCTACAGCCTAAACCACTTTTTTCTACATAAAAAAAAAGCATGCCAGCACAGCATTGCACCAACCCTCTCTCCTCCACCATAGCCAGGGATCAAGCTGCTACGATTCCCTACAGCATTACTTTAAGTTACCGTTAAGCATTTGGCACTTTACTGTGGGGGTCACATTCTTTACCAGATTTGACCCTCCCTTGGTGTGGTGTCAATGAACCCAGTCGACCGCTTAGCCAGTGTCCTCTCTTTTCAATGTGTTTCAGCCCTTCGCTGTCAACACAGGGTTCATGTGGTGCAGTGGCAAGCCAGTCACATGACCTGAGCAGAGCGGACTTAACCCTCTCAGACCAGCATCTCAGCAGATCTTCCAGCATGGAAACGAGGATATGCAACCAGGTTCATATAGCTTTACTCTCAAAAGGCGTAAAACACGCACACATTTCCAAGAACAATAGGGACCCAGAGCATGGCTAAATTTGATTTCTAATTATTTCTTATACAGCAGTATTACCCAAATAATTGCCACCAAGTACTTTACGAACAGCATCTTTGACATTCTGCTAGCGTGCCAAAGATTTTAAAGACATGATTTTCAAAGCTATTTGCACCGTGCCAGACTTCTCAAAAGAGCTTCCTATGCCTACACAGCCACATTGAAACCATGTGCAAATTAGTCATTAGGTGAAAAGCAACTGAATATCTATGGCTCTGCCAGCATGTCTGACCACTCAAACACAGCATTGCTGCCAGCTCAATCTCTAACCTCTTACGCACAACAGCAGTAGTATCAGTGATTCTGGTAAAGTTGTCTGTGTTAATCATCGAGTGATTTAAGCCCGCATATCCTAATGGGATATGGGGGTTTACCCAGCTGATCCACTTTGAACTGCGGCACTAGACGCAGTGCACCATATGAGCACACTACAGCGCCGAAAAATGAGAAGCCTCAACCAGACACCTGTCCCGACACTGTGGAACTGAAACAAACATTAAGTTCACTGTGGCAAAATTCATTTAATCAAGTCTGACTTATTGATGGAATGGCATATGAACACCTGCACACATAAAAGCCAGCCTATGACATGGGGAAATATTCTTGCACAAAAACAAGACAAATACTATGATACTGAACATATCAATATCATATTTATAGAGCACACGGAGTGTAAAATTACCCAGAATTCCAAAAAAAAAACAAAATTGCTAAGGTGGGAAACACCATCCTAACTCTCAACACCAACTCTGCTAAGGCAACTTCTGGTTTGTTTACATGGGGGCAAGGTCACAACAGGCCATCTGCAAACCCTAGACAAGTACAGGCATTGTGCTTTGTAGCAGTACACGAATACGATACACTGCAACAACCAGCATCATGACACCCTGAAGAAAACGCAGCTCGTCAATTCTCCCAAGAGAAACTGGCTGTTACACGCAGACCATTTTAAGCACAAACATATCTGGCATTCTTTCCAGCAAGTTGGCTTAAGAACAGCTACCATACATGCATTTTAAAACCCACAAGTGCTGATTAGTGGAAGAGCTTTTATTTTGTATTAAAACTGACAGCTAATATATTCGATACGAGATTAAATCCAGTAATAACAGTCAAAACTGCACACAACACTTCAGAATCGAAACACGTTTTAGACAGCAATTTCCACAGCAATAAAAATGTGTCTTGCATTGTCACATTAATTGGCTTAACTGGAGAAGTTGACACTTCTCCCAGCGCAGGAGTATTTCACACAGATGGATTAACCACACCCAGCCCCTCCTAGACACAGTAGATCACGGACCCACCCAACAGGTTCTCAAAAAGCACCAAAGCTGAAATTTAACACACATCCTGAAATCATCAGCCTCTCTCTCAGACCTATTATACCAGTTTACCAAGATTTACCAAACGGTCAAAATTCAACACCTTTAATTCAGGATGCCTATAACTTTGGCAACAAATCTGGCTTTACAAACACTAAAGCTGCCTGACCGCGAGAGTAAAGACATTATAGGCGAAAGCGCTTATCCCGAGACAAATGGCCAAAGACAAAAGCAAAAAAAAAAAAAATTCGAGTCACTTCAGCATACTCACGATTCTACTTTGGTCCACTCTCTCAAGCCAATGTCAGGAAATAAGCACGCATATGTTAAGTGAAATCGCACCCAGTTCTCGCTGAAATATTACTAGTGTTTTTTCGGGTACGAAATAAATGCCAAGAACAATTAAATCGGCGAGGCCATTATACAAAGACACGAATCCCTTCTCTTACCTGTTGTTGCAGCTGCCCCGTCTGCAGTATCAGGTGACAGCGTTACCTCCGATAATACCGCAAGGGTTTTAGTCAAACTAAAAAAAGAAAAGAAAAGTATGTTGGTATTTAAACCTTAAGAATTACTGTATGTAGTGTTCAAAAATACCATGTTCAAGCATTTTAAACTGCGGTGTGCGCGCACGAAGCAGCACAGTATTCACGATCATTACGCCTTTTACTACTAAACTATTATGTGACTTGACGGTGGGGTGTCACAGTATCACTGCCTCGAGTTATGCTCGCAACCTAAAGGAAAAACGCAGCATATGACACATTCTGAAGGATGGTGACGGGCACATAATCCAGGTAGGGAAGGAGAGAGATCTGCATATAGCGAGGGATTGCAGGAATCACGACTGATTTAGGTGGCTAAATCAAGCCGCATTGTCAACACCATCTACACCACCGCGGCTCTCCGAAGACCTTTAAACACGACTAAACTTAACCCTCAAACTGCAGTCGCTCTGCTTAAAAATACAACTAACGGCATAAACGTAGAACATCGAAACGCTTTTTGCCTCGTTAGTAAAAATGTTTCGAGGACGACGTCGTTTGCCAATTACCATGGCTGACAAAAATAGCTAAATCGCTGGTTACCCATTATCCGAACCGATATACGTGGCTAGTCGGCTAGCAATCCAACTTTTCCCTTTGTGTCTGCTTTTGAAATGAAATAAATAAATGGTGCCCTTACAGGGTTCGCGTCTGGCCGGAGATAACTCGCCTTAGCCGGACTGAGGTTGTATCGCATCATGCGGGCAGCCGTCCAATCGCTTATCCGAAGGGAAAAAGTTCCCCGGCCCCGATAAAAACGCACAAAATCCGGATCTATCCGTGTCAAACACACACGTAATGCAGCATAACCCCAAACCAGCCGAATAAACCAGATACGAGTGCCACCGCTACTGAACAAACAAAAGAAAGAAAAACCGGAATTAAAATCCCCAGTGTTGCTGTACGTATCGTTAGCTACCGCCAGCTAAAAATTAAACGCAACAAACAACAAACGGAGCCGAAGCCTAGAGGCAGAGGGACAGCCAACTCACAGTAGCCAGGAGTCCACTGACCGGACGCGGCGCTGCAAAGCTAAGGGCGCTAAGCTAACGAGGCTAAGCTAACCAGGCTAAGCGGGCAGCTGCAACAAAACACACCGTCAGATCGCCGCAGCTACGCCTTCCTGAGGAAAGCCAGCCGTACATTGTTTAATTCAAACATTACTCGCACCGATGCCGTCGCATAATCACCCAGCAGGCCTATAAACGCGGACTCCGGGAGGCAAATTCACGACAAGGACCACTGGGAAGCCCGAGCTGAGCGAGATTCGGGCGTTTTTAACCCCACTTGTCCGTTAGAGACTCCTGTCTTCCCCGGTCGTCGCCAGTCCCAGCGGCCGCCTCCTGACAACCCTCGAGCTCACGCGCTTGCAACAATTAAAAGTACCACTTTATGCATCTACGATTTCTTTATCCATCTCCTTTAACCCACCTTTCCCCCTTTTACCTTGTTGGGTCTCGGCTTGGTTCCTTTCTTCCTGGCTCCTTTTCTTCCCTTTCTTTTCTTTCCTCCTCCCTTTCGTGCTCTGTATACCCTCCGCTAAGTTTGGAATAGGGAAGCACGCGCAGGACAGGCGGGGCTAATGGGGAGGAAACCAGGAATGCACCGTTTACCGTAATTACAGTCTTATTTCTATTCACTGAAATGCACTTCGCTGTCATTGCACTGACTGTAATACATGGGTTGGTTTTTAGTAATAACGAAATTGAACTGGTTAATTGTTGTTGCCTTATAACAATACAAAATGTAAACATGTTATTGTTCGTAAACGTTGCAATTGCTAGTAATATCAACTGAATTAACAATAACAACGAATATTCCTACATAATTTCTGGAGTTTATAATCTCTAAATAATAGTTGTAATTCTATATTAATTTATAACCAACTAATTATAGAACAATACCTCGGATTGTAGACAAAAGCATTTGGTGTGCAAAGGTTTTACGGTAGGTTATTATCGAACGTATATCTTTTTGCTTAATTTCGAAGAGAAAGAGGAGATGGGAATACATACACTGTACGGTTAGGAATTACATGTGACGTATGAGATCACATGTTAGTAACAATTGCCCAACGGGAATTATATTACCTGTGGTAATAAAAATTCTCGCCGGAAATACAAAACGAGTAAAATTAGGCCATGGGTTAGCATTGGTCCTGACGTTTATAGTATGGGGAGTTTATGTAAAACTGCGTCTTTACAAAAGCATGACACTACACATATTCGTTCAGTTCTTGAAGGGAATCGTATAGAACGAATGAGTTTTGTTTTATGGTTTCTTAACCTCTAGTTAAATACACAAATGAGTCTTATCGGGTATTGCTCAATATAGAATTTAAAATATAGCCGACGCAATTCATATTCGGCAAAATCAAGACTCATAAAGATTTATTTTATAAATGGTGTACACAGTTAAATTGCAAGACGACTGACTCAATAGTACATCATCGCTCTGATTAGTAATAACCAAAAATCTGCTGCATTGCGTGTGGTCGTTATTGATTTAATTGCTACAGATTGCATTTTAGAGGCTTGTCAGAGCATTCAGATT
Organism: Mormyrus hasselquistii; assembly: GCA_026779605.1. Lineage (NCBI taxonomy): Eukaryota > Metazoa > Chordata > Actinopteri > Osteoglossiformes > Mormyridae > Mormyrus > Mormyrus hasselquistii. Next base: position 1,788,435 of record JAODKE010000015.1, read on the forward strand.
ATACAGAAAGTTCATATTAATATTTACCCGTACATGTATGAAAGTTGTAGGGGCCCTTTGGGGACTTGAGCATGCATCCCATCGGTTCAACAATGTCGTCACGATGATGAAAAAGGTGAAATATGACCTGACAACCTTCATTCATCACTTACCAATGGATATAAAAGAAGAAAAAAAGCCGTTGTGTATGACATCTTAATTTTGGTAATTAACCCTTTTCTGAAAGAATACCTGACGTGAGGTGTCTTTGGCTATATTCATTAATTAAATGTAATACAGTTATTTGGAGTGTTTAAAGTTCCTGAGGAAGATGATGTATGAAAACCTGGAAGATGATCCGTTTTCCATCTAGCGGTAAAAATAAAAATAGCAAGTATATTATCACTGAGGACTCACGTTTCTAATACCCTCAATAATGGCGATTTATTCGAAATAATTGAATAAATATTTTTTGTGGGGAAGTCTTACAAATTTCATTACGCAACAAATAACGTTAGGCAACACAATAATGACCGAATTTCTGATTGCCAGAATAAAGAGTAACGTCTTTCCTAGAATCATCAGTGAATCATGCAGGGATCATACCGTTCTAAGAAAATTTCCGTCAGTCCACAATCCCAGTCCTAGTTTAGTTCCGCGTAGGCATTGTCTACGCCCAGTTGAATTGAAATTGTGGCATGTACGAGCTTGAATTTTTTAAACAAAGTTTGGCAAAAATTCTCCATAACTGTAATCTAACAGGATTAATCTAACATTTTAAAATACTGTAATCAAAACTAAAGGCAGAAATCCATTCCGCTATAGTATACAACAAAAATCACTCAACATAATGTCGTCATAAAGCAGCTACTACTACTACTACTCATAATAAATAATAATTATAATAATAATAGGGGTCACCTCACTCCATTGGGATCTAGGTTCCAGTCTATGCCCAGATTACATGTTTGTGTAGTTGAGTTTGCATGTTCTACCCGTATCGTCGTGGGGTTTCCTCTGGGTGATCCGGTCCCCCCCAGTCCAAAAAAACATGCTGAGGGTAAGTGGAGTTATCATAAGTGTGCTTGTGTGACTGGATGGTGTGTGAGTGGTGTGATGGGCTGGCGCCCCACGTTGGGTAATTCCCTTCTTTGCGCCTGTAGGTTCCGGACCGCCGGTGACCCTTAACAGAAAAAGCGATTACAAAAGATGGATGTAATAATAATAATAATAATAATATTAAATCTACACGTAAATATGAAAATCCGGAACATTCCAAACAGTTAATTATTTGAAATGGGAGGTGGGAATCACGTACTCCCATGCTCTAGGTGGAGCCTGTGTTAAAGTATCAAGAGATACCACAGAAGAAGTGTGGTAGTTTTGGTGGTACTATTGTATGGTTGTGCAGATTTTCAATAGACGAAATAACCAGTAGTTTTCCAACATGTTGGCCTCCGCTGATTTCCAGCTTCATCTGGCTTCTATTATGGACATTTTAGCGAAAGCGGCCGTGGCAGAAATCTGTAAGCTTTTCGAGGATGGATCAGCGGC
>JAODKE010000015.1:1810065-1828859 GCA_026779605.1 Mormyrus hasselquistii
GCAATCAGTTCACCGCTTGGAGCCCCTACCCTTGGCAGAATTGTCACCGTTCCAAGGCCTTAGTCCACCGGTCGCGGGGGTGGCACCCTTTGGCTGACCCTGTGCTGTGACCCCCCCCCCCCCCCAAGCTTTGGGGTAGGTAAAGAGGAACATTCCAATGTATGTGTGCAAATGGCAAATAAAGGATTTCATTTATCACAGCAGTGGTGGACACACGGTTGTAAAACGGAGAGATGATTTGATCATACAGAGAGACCCCTGGTACTACTGCATATCCGCGACTATTCCTGCCGAGCCAAGAAACTAGTTACCCTATCATTCACAAACGTAATAAATGCAGGTTGTATCAGTACAGAATAACAAGCACAGACTGTATCGGTCATCGAATGGCCGTAGGGGATCCTTTCATTCCAAGATTCAGTGTAAGTCTCACTGTACTGATATCTCAGCAAGAATGAGAAGTGAAACACATTAGGGTCCACAGAACATTCGCTTTGAAAACAGATATTATGTTGTACTGTCATCAGCATTTACACGTTACTGCCTTTCTGTGCAGAGTCCTTCTATGTTATTTAATTGCTGTTTTTGTTTTACATTTAAGAAGGTGAGGAATGAGAAACAATAACAAACGGCAGCTGAATACGCTCGAATCCACGACTGTTCACACACCTGATCTCTGTCCTCCTCCATCGCAGCAGCTGCTGTGTCTGTGTTCAGTTCCTCTTTTTGTGGTGAGACGTCCCCCACCTCTGACATTCCTTCTCTTAGCAGTTTTTTCTTCTACTGGAACAGGGGTTAAATAAAATTGCACTCGTCCCGTTATCTAACCAGACACTCCCAGTCCACTTTTGCCCAAAAAGTTTCAATCCTTGCGTCAAAACACAAACTTTAAAGCCCTGTTAGCACTCACTGTGCACTTTTTTGCACACTTTCCATACTCTGTCCTTGAGCTGGGATGGTATCCTGATGTCTCTTTTTGATACAATACATCAAGCTCCACGTGGGGCGTCTTCCAGCTCTTATTCGCTGTCTCTCTAGCCCCTTTATCGGCACTTTATTTGACCTTTATGCGACACGGGGCTCCCAAATTAGAAAGGGTGACAGAGACGCAGCCAAACCCTCGACAGCTGCTTTAGCTGGAAACTCTATGGCACTGCCGTTGATACGCACATGGTTTACCCACCAGCGGCACATGAACCCGAACACTCTGACACACGCACCCAGCACAAGTGTGTCAGCTCTAAAATTGTCCTGAGGGTTTGCTGGATGTTAAAAGCTTTCCTCGAACTTTTGAGCTCTAAATGCCTCAACCGCCTGCCGAGTCTCACCTGTCACTCTCTTCTCCCAAGGACCTTAGTAGTTAAAGCCACTATTAGCCATTTGCCAAAAACACTGAATAACGTTTAAAGTTTTTTTCCCTTCTGGTTCTTTGCTCTTTACTAAGTCAAGGAGTTCAAGACACTGTCATTTTACACACCCCATAATTTTTTAGGTTGTTGACATATTGAAGAAAGCTGCTTGACGTGCTTTTTTTTTTCTTTTTTCGTTTGACCGTAAATTGTTTAAACATTGCGTGTGGAGATCTCCATTTGTGGCAATTCAATGCAAATGACCGTACACATGCTGTCCTGTTTATAAATGGAGTTGAACTCACTAATGTTAATCTAGATGGGGTGGTGCTTGTTGGACACAAGACCTTTTTGCTCCCAGACTACTTGACTTAAAGAAGAAAAGGCACATGCACCAGACACAAAAACACAGACTGTTGATTTAGGAGGAAAAAGACCATACTTCTCACCTGTTTTATTTACAGTGTTTGTCCTTCCTTCTCCCTCTCCTAGCTTGCTGATAATCTCGCAGTGTCCAATCTTTGTCCAGGTTTTGTGTAAAGACCACTCTGACTTGCAATAAAGTGCAAATGAACCCTAGTGTCCAGGGTGTCAGTCCCTCTAAAGTGAAGAAATCTCCTTCTCTCGTAGAGTGGTGTCAACATCCAACAATGTCCACCCAGTGGTCGTACCTAAATATATATCCTGTCATTCCACCATCTCCTTGTCCTTTAAACTTTGCATCTTTCATTCAACACAAAACAGATGTCCTTAAAAATAAACCACTATCTTTCTTCTCCCCCCTTCCCTCTGTCTTTATCACCCCCTACCCCCATCTCTCTATGCTTCCGTGGCTAAAAATATGACCGTGCTTTCTTTACTGTTCCCCTTTAGTGTATTTCTGTACATTTCTTTGGGATGTTTTCCACGGTATAGATGGAAAAAATCAGTCTGATGAATATTGGTAACACTGAGAAAAGACTTAAAGTAAATTTATCTACGTCCACAACACAGATTAGATAAACAACCACATCCATGATATCATCCATCACCCAGCCACGTATCCAGTCCAGGGGGACACGGAGTGTCTCCCAAGTAGAATATGGCAGAAAGTGTGGGACATCACTCAATCCAATAGAAATAGATGCTCTGATCATATTTTTTAGTGTTTTGTGCTCACATTGCAGGTGTTTCCTGTTGGTTTTCACGTTTTCTCCCACAGTGCGAAAATATACAATTAGGTCAATTGGCACCTCTCTGAAATACATCATTGTGTGTATATGTTCTGTAACACACTTGCCTGGTGCCCTATGAAGTACTCTGTCCAGGATAGATGATTCAAAAATGGATGGATTGCACCTGATTTTGTTCAAACCAAACATGCTGAATGAAGTTAAAGACAACCAGTCAGACACCACGTGCCTTTTTCCAAATCTTGAAACCAAGGAGTCAAAGCGGTCACCATCAAACATCAACTGCAGTTGCAACCGTACAACTGTATAGCTATACAACCGACCAAGTAAACAATGTAAAAGAACCAAGCAAACAGTAGAGGGCGCCATATTCATGATAATCAACGGAGGTACATTTTCGCAAGAGTAGTGCTCGTAAAATACGAGAACTACTCCCATTTCCTTAGACGGTTCCTTTAATAAAAACTGCCTCAATTCAATTCTTTTTTGGTAAGTAACTACCATTTGGTTACGTGTAATTCTTCCCTATTTTCTCCTACAATACTTTCTCAAGCAATCTCAAGATTTTGAACATGTAAATTATATTTCAAGTCTTTTAAATTCACATATTAGGGCATACACTATTTTTTTAAGCTACCGTGGACCAATTTGGGCACAGTGTTTCTCTATTGAAAAATCTACTTTCATTGCAGGTTTTTAAATATTTAAAAAATCAAAAATGGTTTTTCTTGTGTAATTAAGTTGTATTTTATTTTCTTCTGACCTAATAAGCTTTCCAGTCCTCGCTGAGGAGAAGCAGCACCATAGCCTAATGGTACCAGCACCGGGCTCTGTGATGAGTGACGCACTGCGCCTGATCTGTGTCAAACATAACACTTGGCATTTAGGCGAGAAAGTTCCGTTTTGGTCTAATATGACAAAAAAAAAACCTTTAAGGGGAAGCATCCCAGTTTATCTCATAGCAGCCTCCCAGTTTGGAGAGAGTCCGATTTGAGCGGAATGAACGTGGAGTCGGAAAATTGACTTTGGTTGGGGAACTCAAGCACAGCACAGTAATGTGTGCTTGTAATAAAAATGTACCTTATAAAGCCAAGCCTATGACCAGTGCTACATGGTAGTTAGGGTTGATTCTTTTAATCTGAAGAAATATGGTTTGCTACCCCCACCCCACCCCACCCCAGCGCACCCCTGACCGCGCCCCATATGTGTATGTAACCTATGTCTCGATATTTCATTAATCTGAAGCATGCTGCTCATTATTATTCTTGAAAGCATAGTCATCATAGTTGATTGAGCCTCTACTTAATATTCCGTCCAGTAAAATTCCGCCAGAGAAACAGCCATCTCCTCTACCGCATGTGAGTACAGCTTTGCGGCGTTAGTAAAAGTAAGGGAAGCACGCGCTCTCCTGCCAAGCAAATGGTGCACTGGCTATTAAATACGAGGGGGAACACAAGCGCGCGAGGATCTACCCAAAATTGCAAAAGTTAATAGAGGTTGACTTACAATAACGGAATAGCGTGTATTTCTATATACCAACAGCAGATGAAGGTTATAATAAAGTAATTAGTAAGTTGATGTTATAATTAAAATTAATAGTAGCCTAATTCTTGCCTTTTAATGCTGAATATTTCAGGTTTTATTACGGTGTTATGGACACAGATGTGTCTTTTTTCTTGGACATTTACTTTCATATACATTAATCATATTAGTATAGATAATATGAAACGTTACGACTGGTTAGGTAGGTTTTGTGTATGCTGCATTTTAAGCCTCAGTTTTTGGTGGCTGTACATTATTGTTAATGTAAGACTAAAGTCAGCTTGCTGATATGACATGTTAGGCTGAACTAGGGATAGATTATATATGTTGATATATTATTTGGTTTTGGTTCGAGTCACACACATCCTGTCTGTGAGGAGTCTGCTCTTTACTGCCGAACTTCCGAAGCCGTGTAGTTTATGTGGACTGCTGTCCTGCGTGTGTCCGTGTCCCGTGATGAACTGTCATCTCACTCAGGGGGCTTTCTGTCAGACTCTAAGATGAGTTCGTGGGTTTGATGAGTGATTAATCGCTCATCAAAACACTATATTTCTTTTATCCAATTATGGTCTTTTCCTGAGGTAGCTGTAAGAGGTTAGTGTTATCTCCTATAGGCTAGTTGTTGTGGCTGAATGGACACTAGACCCCTACCTGCCCTATCACACACATGGCCCCAAGGTGTGGTATTGTTTACCCGTGTCAGCAAAATATTTCGTTAATATTTCGTCAGCATTACTGATGCTCTAAGAGCCGACTGTTTGGCACCTGATAAATGGGGAAGTATGTTTTGCCAGTTTGCATCACAGACAAAAGGAAGGAGTGACCGCCGTATGATTACTAAATATACACATCCAGAAATGTTTGCTGACTTGCAGTATTTTTTGGTACTTACCCACCAAATCTATTGGAATCTTCACTGCTTCTCTGCTACTAAAAAATACTTTCACACTGTGAGTTTTTGGTGAAGAATGTGATTAATATTTTGTCTTTCTGTGCTAGTTTGTATGTGTATCAGTGTCACAGCAGAGAAGTTTAGGCTATACAACGTCAAAGAGAGCGAAGGAGATCTTTCCAGATCTAAGAGTGTTCATCTTGTGATCTCAAGCATGAGTGCTGTGACTAAGATGGTTATCAGTGAAGGTTACATCACTCTCCTGCTGACCACGCTGCTTGACAGCTCACCCTGATGGGGGGAACAGTGTCTGTGTTGGCATCGCCAAGGCCAAAAGGATTGCAAACACAGATATAGAAACCACTGGGCTGAGAAAGTGCTGGTTTGAATTTAGTGTAATTCACTCTGTGTTGTCTCCATTCTATATTGAGTTGTTGGTAACACTTTACTTGAGAGTAGTAGTACACCCATAAAGTATTAATTAACCAGAAACATAAGTATTAGTTACGAACTGATCCCATGTTCGTTCATCATTAATCAATTATAATGGTTCGTGTATTTCAAGCAGATAATGTGTTTGTTTTTGATTTGTACAGAGTTACTAATGTTCACCTTCCAAGCCTCATTGTTCATTCCGATTCTTTTGCCGAGATCAGTCTTGCCTGTCTTCATATTCATAATTACAAGCAACCTGTATCTATCTGTAATGTGAATGCATCTGTCCTCCGAAATGGCGTGCATGTTCACGCTGATATGTTTTTGCACGAGTCATCTGCAGCACCAACCACAACAAACAGGCTGACTGATGACGACAGCGCTCAGCGCATGTGTATAGGCGAAATAAACACTTGCATTCTGATCTGACGGTTCTCATTTATGTTGCATGGCCATGATCTGATCTAGGACCATATATGAATGTGACTCAGATTTTTAAAGATTGGATTTCTGTGACCACAAAGCTCTGAAAACTTAGGTCTGAGTCACATTCTGGCAAAAAAAAAAAATAAAAATAAAAATTGACTTGAATCACATCAAGTCAAGTCAATTATAATGTTACCGAGTTGTGTTTTGGACCTGGAGTTGAATTTGACTTTATTAATGGAAGCTGACAAAGATTACAAAAGAACTTATTACCAGGCTGCCATTAGGAATGTAGGTTGTAAAGAGTGACATCTAGTTCACCTGTTACACCCTCAAACGACATTCTGCAAATATGAGCCTCTCCAAAACGAGAACAACTGACTCAGAATGTCTTCTTTTAATGTACGTCAAAAATCCAATTCTTTTTTTCTGCTTTTATGGGACTTGTAAATAATTGTAAAAATGGCAGCTGCTGACGTGGTGATCATATACAAGAACAATATGTTTAAATACACTTCTGAGACATATCTAGATGTTTTAGACATGTAAATATTAAAAATCCATTCACAATGGGGCACAGTGGACGATCCAAAGTGCAGCCTTGTATGGCAAAGGGGACTTTATAATAAGCAACACTTGGGAAGACATGAAACAAAAGGGACCATGAGGGGTCTAACCAAAGTCAGGTAAATGATACTGGAGCAAAGAAAGACTTAAACCAAACTCAAAGAAGCAGAGTGACCACAAACAAGATCAGGTAAAGCATATTCAGCAGATAACTAACAGAAAACAAATGCAATGACTAACAACAGCAAAGAGCAGATATATACATGGGCTAAACGAGAGACAGGTGTGAACCATTACAATAAACCAAACACTAAAGAACGCAACAAGGCAACAAGGAACAGGTGATTCACAATCAATAACAATGCAAACACTAGAAACAGGTTGTCCAGTGACACTTGCTGATCAAATAGGGAAACGACAAACAGGACAGGGAAGGAATTGATCCTGACACTACATATGCAACACACATATGTACATATATTTCAGTACATATGAATATATTGTACATGATTATATTTTTGAAATGCTTTTGAATATATGTGAATGTATTTATTACATGTAACACATTTAACAGTTTTAGTCACTATAATATATACATTGCATACTGATGTATTTGAATTGACTAATAACACTGGTATACAGTGAATTTGGTGCCAACGATGTCTGAATGGTTTTATATTAAGTTTATGGTGCTAATTAAGAATATGACTTCAGTTTTGCCAGATTGGTTCTAGTTTCTGAGATATTTAATGGCTAATTAATTAACACAACACGTTTGAAAAGTATTCTGAATTGCAGGAATATTTTTATTTTAGTTACAAATAGTAATAAAAGAAAAATAAAATAAATTAAAAAAATATCTAACAGTGACAGGAAAAATGTATGTATGATTTGATTAATATAATTTGAATTAGTTACTAATTGTTATTAATGTCAATGCTTCAAAAAACGCTGCTTATGCAGTTTCCTTTTATGTGTGTCACCAGGACAATCACGATGGAGACTCCAACAGTAGTCTGCCATCATGTGTATGTCCCATCTGCCTTGATATCTCTCCTCTATCACCTTCATATCCTGGTGGAACCTCTTACCTTGTTCCTTCGCTGAAGTCGCCAAGGTTATCTGGAAATCTGTTTAAATGCCTATGAAAATAGTACATCTTTATGTTCATATTAACTCCCAAATCTCTGAAGTTAGCAAGCATGTCTTGCACCACTTTTTCACAATTGTCTGCTCTGTGATTTACCCAAGTAGTTCTTCACAACAGAGACAAAACTCTTCCAGGCCGAAGCCTCAGTGACATTCATGCATTTGTTAAAACTGGAATCGTTCATGAGTTTACGAATCTGAGGACCATCAAGTCGTAATGTTTACATGTATTTATATACTTACCAAGACAGAACTTTTTGGGTATAAACCAAGACTGGGTTGACAAACTTATACTGTAACTGAGATCTTTCCGCTGCAAATTCACAGTTGAATTTTGTCTTCTAAAAGTCACTTTTATACTATTGTAGGCCTACAAATTGAACTACAAAATAATTATGTGGAATATTTCATTACCTAAGACACTGTTAAAGAGTCAAAAGACAGACCAAAAGCTATTGCATTTGTTATTACACACAAGTCGCATTGGGGAATGCATTATTTTCATGGATGTCCATTATCTCAAAAACTAGAGCCAATTCAGCAAAAGTAATGAGATTTTTGAATTCAGCACCCTAAATCCATTCAAAAAAACTTGGTACCTGATAAAAAAAAAATTTGTGGACCTGTGTAATTGTTGCTGTTACCTTATCAATTAATTGTTGCTCATTTATTCACATACTTCAGAAGGTAAAATTCAATTCAAAATCGACGTTTATTTAATTTCATAATTTTTTAATGAATTTAACTTTTGGTTAAAATTTCCTTTTACTGCCATAGATTCCTTTCATTTTTGTCCCCACTTCGTCTAAGTTCTGACTGCTTGGAGGTGACCACACCTTGGGGCAACTGACCACAGCGTGGGGCAACTGACAACACCTTGGGGCACCTGACCACACCCAGGGTCACTTGGTGTAATTTGTAGAAACTGCCTCCTAGTTGCTCATGCAAATGACAAGAAAATTCACGTCATAGTTAGACCCGTTCACAATATAACCGGGATACCCACACTATGCAGAGCAAGGGGCCACAAGGACTGAGAATGAAGGACACTGACTAGGTTTGTGTTGCCTTTATTTGTTTGGGGTCGGGGTCGTGCACTTGGCAGAAATGGGACTTTTTCCTTAAATATAGGACCCTGCTGCTGAAAAACATGATACCGCACAAAGGCCTGGACAAATGTAAGCATCTGGTCATCCTACACGCTTCAGCTACTGTACATGTTTGCGGTCTAAAGCCCAACTTATAGTCCAAGATAAAATAGATTTTAAGAATACAAAGTTAATAAGTTGTTGTGAAACAGAATTGCAGATGTTCCCTTTACAAAAACAAGATGTGGAGTTTCAAAACCCAAAAAACTTTTACCAAAATAGGTGTTGCAAAGGGGGGACCTCATTGGACCAATTTGGTAACTTAGAAGCAAATTAAATAAGGCGAGCGTGACTTGTGTCCAATGTAAATAACGGCAAAGGATTATTTTGGTGTCCAGGGGGCTGTTCCACTAAGCAGGATTTCTTGAGGGATTTAAGGTAGTCTTGGCTAAATGTTAGGAAATTAAAATAAAGTTCATTTAGCCCAGACTACCTTAAATCGAAGAATTTATCTGGCTAAGTAAGAAATCCTCCTTCATGGAATACCCCCCTGTAATGGACTTATCCTTCATGGAATACCCTCCTGTAATGGACATATCCTTCATGGAATACCCCCCTGTAATGGACTTATCACAAACAAAATGGTGATGACTTAGTCAGTTCCGACACACATATAAGTACCTGAAAAGTTAATTAATTAAAAGACGACTTTCTGTTAATGTTTTGTTTACTTTTTTTTATTAAACCACACTGGATACAGAAGTGAAAAAAAACTATTACTGATAAGTACAAGCTGAATGACTTGAAGAGGAAATAATTGTCATAAAGCATCCAAAATGATCTGTGGCAGGTTACCTGACGCTGACTGCATTCACACATTATCTGTAATTGTGCTGGGGTGTGTGCATTGAAAGGCATGAGCTGTGTCCCTGGCATCTCCCAGCACTGCCAGGGAGGAGGCAGACCGCCGGGGCGTGCTTCCTGTTCTTAGTGTTTCCTTCGGACTCTTCGTTTGTATGACAGGAGCATTTCAGATGTACAAGGTGAAATCCGTGGCTTAACTAGACAGCGGATCAGACAGATTTATTTGCCCTTTTGCCTTCATTTACTTTTGCCCCTAGGGTGACCAGATAATCCATGTCAGGACACTTTGAGCTACTTTATGTTTTACAAACTACTTTCAAACTGAAAGGCTCCCGTGCTCAGCTAAGTACTTCAGCTCTTCTTGTGCTCTGACTGGTTTGTTTCCTTGACTGACAGACTCATCCAGCTGTTTCACATTACCATTAGTGACACAGGCATGATTATAGGAGACTGACCAGTCGGCACACAGCAAGAACTCAGCGCTCAAGTGAAATCCTTTTAATTGAAATGGTAATTTACAATTCCTGTCCTAGCTCAGAGTGTCCTCCCTGACATGGATTATCTGCTCACCCTATTTGCCCCCCCCCACCCCCCATCTTGACATCTCACACATAGACTGGCCGTAATTTATTTTACAGAAACCACATGATTATAGATGGAGAACCCAGTTCTCAGTTCCTTTTCATCCTGCATTAGAAAATTTAGCTTCCTGTTTGAATCTCTGCAGACAAAGGCAAAAAGGTGGATATGATGAAATAAGAATGGGTGGGGTGGAGTGATCTATAAAAGCAGAAACAAGGAGGGAGACTCACAGAGAGGGGCTGGAGACACTAGTGGGGCGTCTTACTCTTGTAAGCTCTCTCAGCGGTGCAGTAATTTTACTATGATTACTTTTAAGGCGTTGGCTGATTTTTTATTTATTTATACTCTGAATAATGATATTGTCATTTGTTCACATTCCATAGGTTTTCTAAATAATCTTTTATATTACTTGTACATGTTAACCCAGGACATTAATGAAATATTATTTTGTTGTCTTTTCTCCACTGACGCTGCGTTCTGCCGTCCGTTTGAAGCTGGGAGGTGGGAAGGAGCGAAGGAGTGAGCAGAGTGCTGGAGGAGCGTCAGGGAGCGAGTGTGGTGGCGAGGAGGCAGGCGACGTGAGCGGCCAGAAGATGGCGTGCTGTGGGGACGGAGCCGGGACGCGCCGCTGGCTGACGCTGGTCTCGGGGCTGCTGGAGTGCCTGTGCTTCGCCGGAATCGTGTTTGGCTGGGCCTCGCTGGTCTTCGTCCTGAAGGTGGAGGGCTACTTTGGCAACCTGTGCACAAATGGGACCGCAGTCAATGGCAGCGAGAGCGCCGGTAAGTGTGCGCTTCACGTCCCCGCACCCCCGTGCACCAGCCCCGGATCACCCATCACCTTGTCCCCTCTCTCTCAGCCTGCAACGGCCAGGATGACCAGTTATCCATCATCTTCACCATTGGCTCCTTCCTGAACAACTTCCTCCTGTTTCCCAATGGATTCTTCTTTGACCGCTTTGGGACTATGGCCACGAGGCTGCTTGCAATGTGAGTCCGCTCGACTTTTGGAAGTTTGGCTGCAGACTTAGCATTTGATCAGGCTAAATATTGGCACGACTCTTTCAGAAACCTTTATCAAACATGCAAGAGCTCCTGCCGAGAGCCAAACATGACAAGCATTTACCCGGGATCCCTCTGCAGACTGTTTCCTCGTCGCTGTGCAGTTCTAACGATTGCTGTGTTCCAGAGGCATGGTTCAAATGCTGTATGTGCTTACAAAGGCTCCCTTTGCATGCCTGTTAGGACGCATTTCAGCATCCCCTCTATTCCTCAGTGGGGCCATTTGAGTGAGATAACAGCGTTATAAAAGACAGTGCACACAATCTGATGGCTAGGAAAGTGATTAGATGTAGGCTCAGCAGGGAAATCTGCCTATTTTATAAAAATTAGTTTTTATCTTAATACCTTTTTTCACTTTAGTCTGTTTAGTCTTGCTCATATCAGAGCTTGCATCGTTCTCAGAATGATTTGTGAGGCTCCGTTGTATCTGCCTTAATATCGATGGACCAGGCCAGAAGTGCTCTCTCTGGGAGGATGTTCTCCGGTGCAGTAGATGTCGTTAGGCATAGCCTTCTCTACCTTCTCCTCCTAACTCGTGTGTGATGCCAGCCTTGTCTAAGACAGTAGATCATGTTTCCTTTCAGCCAGGCAGGAGCCCCAAGATAAAAGGCAGGAACCAGAAGATGGTGATGAACGACACTGTCCCTTAATCATCCTGCCATGTGGCGGCCTGATTGCTCAGTCTTTGCTCATTTGCATAGAATAACACCTTTCCTGTTGGTCCTGTTTAAAATCAGGACAGGGTGGTTTTCAAATTACCTTTACTATTATAGATCGCATAGATCTGATGCGTGGCATTAATATTGGCCCGATACCAGGAGAAAAATGCTGGTGTGGCTATCTGGAATGCTTTTGGCCTTCGTGTGTCATCGTGTAAACAAGCGAGAGTCAGGTGATGTTCAGGGGATGGCTATGCATTCAGCCCATGTCTGTCAGAGCTGTCGAGTTGGCTGTAGAAATAATTTATGCTGAAGGAAGAAAAATGCAAAACAGTACAGTGTTTGTAAGGCTAGTCTTAAGTAGAATTTACTCCCTATGTCTAAACGGAAGAATATGTGACAAAAGAGCTGAATAGCAGAGATGTTTGGGGAAAAGGTTCTTGTCAGCCAAATTGGAAACGCAGTAAAATTTATCCAAACTAGATGTCCTCAGACTTGCATTCTTTTCTAAAGTTTGGTTAAATACTACTTTAAAAGTCTTACTTGTGCTCCATTGTACATTTTGTACTGGAGACTTGTGTGTACTTTTTGACTAGAAATGGTTAGTTGGGGTGTACTGTGGTATTTTTTATGATTGATTTCTTTATGTTGAATTTGGCAACAGGTTGCACAATTTGCACTTTAAGAAATATTTCTCTTGATTTCTGTGAAAGTTGTTACTTTATAAAACAAATAAGCAGACTTTTGTTTGAGCAACATGGCCGTTATATTTTCACATTTTATATTTATACGAAACAGTGCAGCTGCAGCACTAAATGCTGCACTGTATTAGCCACGTTAAGTGAAACGCAATGATACAAATGTCTCATTTAATACTTAACAGTTTACAAAGGGGGAAAATGCTTTCGTCCAGCTTGCTGCATGCCCATGTTTGGTGTAATCTTTCCAAAACATGGTTTAATCTTTCAGGGACATACACCATTTCGACACTCTGATATGCTTTATCATGTGCTGCATTGTCTGTCGATTATTTAGACCAGGGACGTCTGGTAGGCCAGAATAGGCTGATAGCTTTTATGAGGCCTTTGAAACTATTAAAAAATAGAAAATAATATTAGTGATTTCTATCAGTTTTTAATTAATTTCAGTTTTTGGGATTAAGTTCATTTTTTGTGTCTCACACTTTTTGTCTTGTTTTAAATTTGATTAAGAAAATGGTTTTGTAGGGTGCTTCAATGGTTAGTATTGTTGCCTCACACCTTTGGGACTGGGGTTCCCGTCTCACATAGCGTGGAGTTTTGATGTCATCATGGGGATTCCTGCAGTTACTCCAGGTTTCCCCTCAGTTCACCTCAGTCCAGAAACATGCTGAGGTGAACTGGAGTGACCAAAATTATCAGCGAGTGCCCAGTCCTGTCACGGATTGGTGCCCTGTCCTGTCCTCCTGGTTTGACTGGTTTCCGAAGCTGAAGGCCTTAAATAAAATAGGAACCCTCTACAAAATAAGCAGAAAAGATCTGATGACCCAGACTTTCATTTACTTAGGTTTAGCCAGATTCACAGTTATTTTGTGCCTTACTGTTCTTTTATAACCTTTAACCCCCAGCTCCCTGGCCGCCCCAAGAGGTGGCTGCCCTTTGTGGACAACTTACTCTACAAAGAGCGAGTTGAGGGAGGTGTAAAGACTATTTCCCCACGGGGATCAATAAAGGGAGATTATTATTATTATTTTAAATGCTATGTAAAATGGATCGAAGCAGATAAATAGTGATAAATTCATCATTATTAAAGCAAATTTTTAATGCAAGGATACTCTTTTGGGTTTTCTTTTTCTATTTTTTTATTTTTAAAGAAAGCTCTGCTATTAGCCAACATGGGGTATCATTTCAGTCTCTTAACTTGACAAGTTTTACACACAAAGTATTCATGATCAGAGAATAATTAAGCCGAGGTCAAGAGGACAATTACTCGACAAAAGTTAGGGAGTCGCGAGCATTTTGCAGAGGAAGATGTTTTGCGTTCTAATACTACAGTGAAAAGGCTAATGAAGCTCTTACTTGGAGCTGAGTGGATATTAGGACACATTGAAAGATACAGAATTGTGAAAAAATACCAGTGTTGCAGGGGGCAGATAAGGAGAAAAATGTGAGGTCACATGAGAGTAGGAGAGAGAGTGTTGACTCCTACTGCCTGAGCAGTGTAAGGGAGTGAACGGCACTGGGTATGCTATGCTACGAGCTCGTACTGCCCAGTTCTAGTCGGGGGAAATGAAATGATGCTTTATTTGCCATTTTAAAAAGTCCAGATGCACTGAAATGATTCTTTATGCATATCCGATCTTGCGACCTTGATCTTGCTGTCTGCTCCCTTGCTCTCTGTCTAATACATATATGCACAGCCAAGAGCGAAGCTCTTAGTCCGAGTGGGGGGGGTGTTTATGGACCTTGCTGAAGGGTCCACTGGAGATACGAATCTTTTGCCAAGGCCCAAATAGACAACCTTCTTAGCACCACAGGCACATAGGCCTAACCCATTGAGCCACATACCCCCTGCCTCCAGCCACACATCCACCCCCCCCCCCCCCCCTGAAAATGGGTTTCCCTTTAGGCATGCTCCTCCCAGGCTTTCTTCTTTGTGCTGAAGGGGTGTTTTTTCCTGGCTTTGGTCACCCCATGCTGACTTGTGAAGTGCTTCATGACGTACTTTGTTCCTTCTTATAAGAACAATATGAATAAGGGGGCGAATTTTTTCTTTTTTCAGAATTTCATGATCAGTGGTCATTCTTGACACAACACAGCACACAGTGCACAACAACGAAATGTGTTCTCTGCATTTAACTCATTGTAACATAGCAGGGGGCAGCTAATTCAGCACCTGGGGAGCAGTGCTTGGGGGCGGTACCTTGCTCAGGGTATCTCAGTGGTGCCTTGCTGGTTGGGGATTCAACCCAGCAATCTTTCACTTACAAGTGCACTTCCCTAAACATTAAGCCACCACTGCCCACGGTGGGAAGGTGCTGCACAGGAACAGCCCTGAACAGCTCAGGGTAAAGCCTGACATGGAATACCCCTCTAAAATTGAACTGAAGAAACATAATGGACGTCCTTACTGACCAGTAGCCGTTGTGAAGCTCCACGTTCGGTTGTCTTTGTAGTGCACTTAACACACTCCTAAAACGCTGTTTTTTCATGTGCTCCATCTTTTCCAGAATGTTGTACACCTCTGGTATCCTGATGGTCTCCTTCTCCAGTGCAGGTATTGTCCATTTTACGCTTTGGGGCACACAGACACAATTATGTGCTTCCCTGGTCTGCAGTCTCGGCCCTATGAAGCCTCACGCCATCCTCTCAATGCAGAGGTGCGGTCGCTTTGTTTTCATTTCTGTTTGTTTTTCATCTCCCCTCCTCCCATCTTCCCTCTTTCCTCAGCGATACCCAATCTGCTCTTCCCGGCGATGTCCTGCATTGCAGTTGGCGGCGTCCTCTTTCTCATGACAAATATGCAGGTACGCCTCTAGTATAAAAAGAAAAGTTGACCCAGGGCCCCAGACCCCAATGGCTGCCGTCCTACTTCCCGCCTTTATTTCCCATTGTTAGAAGTCGCTTCGACTCCTGCTGCTTTCCGCTTCCGCGTCTTGTCTTCAAGGCCAGCAGCAGCCTGCGTCGCGTTTGCGATGCGCAGCCGGCGCGTCGTTAAATTCAACCCGGTCTCTCTGCGTTTAGTTTTTTTTTCCCTCACATGGCTCCTCGCTCGCTGAGATCCGACTGCAGGATCACGCCTAAAAACAAACAAAAACGAATGTGCACAGTCTAGCGGGGGTGTCATCCTGCCCTGTCCACCACGCCGGATCTCTTTCGGCTCGGGGGCCCGTTTGCTTTTTTAGTGTGGTGGGGGTCAGGATACGGCGTCCCTACTGAGTGTGAGATTATTCCATAATGGGTGTTAGATGAAAGACGATTGCACACAAATGGTTTCCACACATATCCTCCTTTTATTAAAGCAGTGCTGGCAACAACATGTTGTGAGGCAACAACATTATGTCAGGAAGCCCTCAGATCTGTTCCCGATGCAGTTACCACTTAATATTTCGTAGTTACAGATCCAATGGCTGCTTTTTTGAACAAGCTGAATACTAGGCAGTCAAATTAATTATATTTTTTATTTTGAGCACTAATATATTAATATACAACAGAGTCTGCTGTCAAAACTCAAAAAAGTGGCAATTCACGAGTAGTTATGGGAAAATAAGAATGGCAGATTAAATACTGAATTCGTTTCAGATTTTATCATAGTGGTAATTTAATAGTGCTAATATACTTTTATATATTATATAATATTATATATAATATAATATTTTTAATAAATCCAATCTTAGTTGGCCTTTAGCTAACCGGGACTGCATAACAACACTTCTAGTCTTTTATTAAATAATAAAGGTCTTGCATGACGTATTTTTTGCTTGAAAAGACATAAGGCACATTTAAACACACATGCAGCCACCGGATTTCGGGATAATGCGTGCATCCGGCGAAAACACTGAGCCATGGGCAGCGTAGTATTTGCACCGTGCTATATGATGTCTGCTGAGATCTTTCCGTTACGGATGAGGTAGTAACAAACATTTAACAAACATGACGGAAAACCGATCACTTCGGTGTACGGCAGAGGTACAGTGTCTGCTGGAAATTTGGGCCGACGACAAAAACGGTTTGCGTTAAGATGCTGGACTGTGTTGATACGTGCAGCACGACTGATTGGGAATCACGGCGCTGCACATCCAGCAAACGTGTTAGATGGCTGTGCATCATCATGCCTAAAACGACACAAAATAAGAACCTTAATCATCACCCCATTGTGCCGTGCGACAGCGCTTTCCTTCCTGTGTTTACTTTGACACAAAAAAAGTCGCAGGGTGATGGGGAAAGTAAGCTTGGGCCCGGATCTTTCTGCGTAGTGTGAGTGCAGACTAGCAGGTGAGTGGCGTCAGGGTCAATCAGGTTCGGGTAGCTCGTTATAGAGTTCCCTCCTGAGCTGGGGGCTGCACAGCTGGTGCACCAGCACATTCCTGCTTATGCTAAATAAAAATCTTGAGTCCTGACACTTGATTACCACCCCAGGCCCTTTGGCTGTGTGTGAAGGGGTTTGCATGCTCTCCCCATGTCTTTGTGGGTTTTTTTTCCAGGTGCTTTGGTTTCCGAAGATGTACGTTGGTGTCTTTAACTTGCATGCGAGTGCACGTGTGTGTTTGTGTCTGTGCAGTGGACAGTCATCCAACCGAGACTGCTTCCGAGAATTGGCACCTTCTTTTCACCAAATGGCGACACGCATAAGTGCAGAAACCCATAACCGTCTCGTATACCTTACTGTTGTTGTTTGCCTGTCTTGGACTTATTAAATCGGTAACGTTGCTCGTTGTACTCAGCATTTCAGTGACGATTAAGTCATCTAATCTAATCTTAAGCTGGCTGTGACCCGGCACTGATAAGTGGTTCTTAATGGTGGGTGGATTGCGCCATATCTGTAAGAGTGTAAAGTGTATCACATGCACTGAGACATTAACGGCTTATTGTGCGAAAGCTGACAGCTTCACCCCTAATCTTCCGTCAGTGACTGGTTTTAAATTAGATCAATAAACACCTCCGGTTTCCTCCCACAGGTAAGAGTCAAACTGGGTGAGTCTGATTTGCGCTTGTGTTTGATTTCGTGTGCAGTTCACTGCTGTCCACTGCGGGATGCATGCTGCTTCATCCGCTACGTTCTCTTTACTGTACTTACCCTCTGTGTAGCTCAAATGGGTTGCCCTGAAGAAAGTCCATATATGGTACAGAGCAGGACAGAATCTCACCTTATAAGGGAATCACCTAAATGGAACCGCCCCCCCCCACCCCCACACCTTTCCTGCCCCCAACACTCAGTTGCACTGAATTGGTCACACAAAGAATTCACCAGAGGCTCAGTTAATGTGAACTGACTTAATGTCTTAACTTTTAACCTGCATGGAAGGAATGGGTGAATGTATTAGAACATGAAGCAGGTTTATCGATTATTAATTTAATGATTATTATTCCAGAGGACAAGAAAACAATTACTCATTACAACCTGTATCTCTTTATATATGTGGTTCTATAGCAGTAGGGCATTAATTAGAAGTGACTATTATTTCACACCCACAAAGTGATTTCATTTCCTGTATGGTCACTAAATTGCCTGTGTGTGTGGATTAGGTTTATATTACCTTGTGGGGACCAAATGTCCCCCACAATTCAATTCAATTTTTTTTTTATTTTGTGAGGACCATTTTTTGGGTATCCCCACAAAAATCTGTGAATGAAATCTAAAAACTAAAAATGCCAAAAGTTTTATATTTTGTTTGGTTACTTATGGTTAAGGTTAGGGCTGGGTAGGGGATACGGTCACCATGTTGGGTTTTTCTCCATAGAAATGAATGGAATGGACAATGATATGAGTACAGACCTGTGTGTGTGTTTGTGTATGTGTGTGTACGTGTGCAGGCCTTTCCATTTCTATCTTGTCTCTGCTGTCATAGACTTCAGGCCCCTTGCAGTCCTGTTTGTGTTTATGGAAACATCTATTACAGAAATTGCCTGGATATCAAATTTCCATCCAGCTTCTAACCTCTAATCCTGACCAGGGCCACCAGTTTTAGCAGATTGTTTATTTGTTTTTTTTCTCTATATTTTATTTGCATTGATTCATGAAAGAAGAAATTGCATGTGAATGCTGTAGTTTAAGAAAACATTTCTCACCCTGCATCTCGAGCCATTAAAGGTAATCCTGTGAAGCATGAAAACCTTAACTGCTTGATCAAGGACCCTCAGATGTGATGTAAAAGTAATCAGCCCATATGTTTTCCATCAACAGGATACACTGTTGCTTATCACCTTATACCAAAGTGGCTGACATTGTACATGGTTGATTTATGGTTCTTATTCTGTCCCATTACTTTTGGTCCCTTAACAAGTGGGGGGCACATATGCAAACTGTTGTAA
>JAODKE010000015.1:1838937-1877095 GCA_026779605.1 Mormyrus hasselquistii
TACATTATTTTTTCCCCCGCCCCCCCCACCTGAAAAAAAAGATAACCCCCCCCCCCCCCCCCCCCCCCACACACACACTCCATCCTCCCTCCACCGCTCGCTTCAGCGCCGTATCTCCGATGCCGTCGCTTCCTCTCTCCCCCCCTCCCCCAGCACCCATCCCTCCTTCACACGACCTGACCCGGCTGCTTACGTATGAGAGATTCCGTCTCTGCCCACCATCGTAGGCACCGGCGGGCTCAGCATATAAAGTGGATGCCGGGCGGCAGAGCTGCCACTGAGTCCCCGCCGACTAACCCGACTCGCAAACCAGAGCTGAACCTCAGCGGAGATAGCAGGCAGCTTCTCGACGCCTCAGGCTAACTCGCTTTCGGCTTTGGTTCGGGATGGAGAATCGCTCAGCTGCGCGGAGCCGTCGCTCCTCCAACACCCGCAACTTCAAGAGTGAGTTTCATTATGCTTTCATGATTTTTTCCTTTAGTATCTCTGCAGTACATTCAATGCCAATTGATGCCGTATTTGAATATAACAAACAACTGCTATTTTGAAAACCGGGATTTGAAAAGAATTGCATGCTTTTTGTATTAATTATAAAGCATTTATGACCAGTAGACTGATGTTGGTTCTGCATCCCAGATCGTTGACGTGAACGCAGATTAAGTAGCCTAGTCAAGTTTAAAACTGTCGGACTTTCATATTCCTGTAGCGGCAGCAATGTGATTCGCGTTCGTATCCTAAGTATTAAGTTAAGTTTGCTGTGCATGACGCGGCGGTAACGATAATTTTATCATAGAAACACACGAAATCTTTTTAACATCTGAAAGCAACATGTAAAAATTTCAAAGAAGTGCAAGAAACAATAGCAAACAGGGTAGGCATTGCTCTGTGTAACGTTATATGATCCTCGTCACTGTATTTTTGTACAATTTCGTTCACTGTGTACCAAATTAACTGTGCACACTCAGTCCATTGTAAGCCATCGGCAGATGCACGGACTTCCATTTCTTTATTTATTTC
Organism: Mormyrus hasselquistii; assembly: GCA_026779605.1. Classification (NCBI taxonomy): domain Eukaryota; kingdom Metazoa; phylum Chordata; class Actinopteri; order Osteoglossiformes; family Mormyridae; genus Mormyrus; species Mormyrus hasselquistii. The sequence continues at coordinate 1,839,955 of JAODKE010000015.1, forward strand.
AAGTACTGTTTTCGATAGATCATTATTGTCTCCTGTTATCCGACTCTAATGGATCGTCTTTTAATTATACATGGGAACAGAAATGGAGCTATATCGGTTTTCAAGGGTCTTTTGTACCTTTTCGGGACCCCAAACTTAACGTGCAGTTAAGTTGGCACTTCCTGAATAGACACGCCTTTTTACTCTCAGTTTACACCTTTATAAAGAATTTATACGGAAATCTTTGCAATTCAAGGCAATTTATTTTTAGAAATTGTAATGGTAACTGAAATAATATCGATAAAATATCGATAAAATTTGTGTCATTGAATTATAATCATTTTAATCCATCCATCCATTTACAACTAAACCTTGTATTGTGTAACTGAAATCAGTCACTATATGTTCCGAGACATAAAATACACCAGAAATTACACTAAAATATCCGCTCAAGTTGAATCAGTGACATGAAGAAATTCAAGTATATCTTTGCAAAGATTCAGCACCAGTCAAGTGGACAGCTCTCAGCACCAAGCTTTGCTGTCACTTCCAAGCTGCTTTGTGTGACTCTGTTTCTGTCTGCTCTGCTGGTTTAGGTGGTTTATCCTTATGGCTGGTGACCTGGTTAATCATCGGCAAGCCCAACATGGCCCTGGGGTGCCCTCGCCTCTGCGTGTGCTACCCTTCACCCATGACTGTCAGCTGCCAGTCCCAGAACTTCACCACGGTGCCAGCTGGTGTTCCGTTTGACTCGCAACGCGTGTTCCTGCAGAACAACCAGATCACCGAACTGCGCGTGGATTCCTTCGGCTTCGAGACACAGGTGTGCTGCTGTTTCGCTTCAAAGGAGCATTTTGCTTCCTGCTCTTAAGATATCAGCGTCATACTAGCGTTAACTAAGATTTATTTTCCAGATGTTCATATATAGGATATGATTCCCATATTTCTGCATATGATTTCCATATTTTTTTTATTTTTCCTCACCTGCTCCCTGCTTCCATTCACCTTCCATTTTGTTTACTTTTCCTGCTGTAACACTTGTAGGTTCTCTGGCTGTATTCCAACAACATTTCTTGGATCGAGCCTGGAGCCTTCAGTGAACTGAGAGAGTTAGAAGAGCTGGACCTGGGAGACAACCCGAATCTGCGGCAGCTGGATGGGGGCGTCTTTCGGGGGCTGGAGAAACTGCAGAGCCTGCACATGCATCGCTGTGGGCTGGCAGTTCTCCCCCATGACCTCTTCCACAAGCTCTACAGCCTGCAGTTCCTCTACTTACAGGAGAACCAGATTCACTTCCTGCCGGACGACCTGTTCTCTGATCTGGTCAACCTCACCCACCTCTTCCTCCATGGCAACCGCATCCGCACGCTGTCCGAGAATGTCTTAAGAGGCCTGGTGAACCTGGATCGCTTGCTGCTGCATGAAAACCGGATCAAGCAGATCCACCGGAAGGCCTTCCGGGACCTGGGCCGGCTCACCATTCTCTACCTTTTCAACAATTCCATTTCAGAGCTCCCTGGGCAGGTGTTGAGGGATTCCGCCTCCATCCAGTTCCTGAGGCTCAACGGAAACCCCTGGTCGTGCGGCTGCGAGGCCCGCGCCCTCTGGGAGTGGTTCCGCAAGTCTCGTGTGTCCACCTCCGAGCTGCTCTGCACCTCACCTTCGCCTAAACGTGGATCCGACCTCCGCTTTCTCCGAGAGATGGACTTTGCCCTGTGCCCCCTGCCTGACCCAGGCTCCCTGGCAGGGACCACCACCACCACCTTCAGCACCAAGACTCGCTGGTGGTTCTCCAAGTCCAAGCCTGTCTCCAGCTCCAAGGGCATTTTCAGCAAGAGTTCCGAAGTGGTCAAAGCCTTCCCCTTTTCCTCAGGCAAGGCCCTCAACCCATCCACCTCCTCTACATCGTTTTCCACAAAGTATGAGATCGGGGAAGAGGAGGCTGCTCTGCCAAAGCTGGACCCAGAGGAGTACTGGGCCAACTACGGAAATGAAGATGCCTCAGTGCGCTGCTTCGAGCTCGAATGTCCGCCCGGCTTCGACTCCCCCGTGTTGCCTTCCTCCTCCCCCTCCTCTTCCTCCTTTTTCCTCTCCCTGCTCTCCCTAGCCATCACCCTGCTCTTCTTTCACTTCCTCTTCGGTTGATACCATCTCCCTCGATGCCCCTTTTCCCGTTTTCGAGAACTTCTGTTTCTCGGAACCGTCTTTGCCTTTTTTCTCCACTTTCTTTGCAATCCTGTGTCTTGATTCTGCTCAGTTTGGCTCCTAGACCGTTGGCGGTCTAATGGGCGCTACGCTGATGGAGGGTACAACAGGGCAGCAGGGAGATTACCAACAGCCGCAGGCAGCTGCTTAGACTCGGCGAAGGAGAAGCTAGCGCTACCGGCCGGCACTGTAATAACGGTAATCGAACTTACTTAAAAGCACAACGGTAATGTCGTTAGCTACTAAGCACACTAACACATTTCAACTGTCATGATTCCAGCAAATTCCTTTTATGCCTGCTGCTGTTACTGTGACTATTACTACTACTGTAGTAACACAGCTGTAAGAGCTGGTTATAATTTCAAGCAATGCATTGAAATTTAGGTTATTACAAGCCCCATACACTGTGGGCATTGATAGTTTTATACAAACTACTTTCGTACTGCTAATATTGACATCTGAGCTTGATAAGCAGCACTTCTCATAGAAGACAGCATCTTTCTCTCTCATTATAATTTATCGTACACCTCTTGTAAACAGATCATGGCAGTAAATTCAGTAAAGCTACCATTCAGAAGAGATATATATATATATAAATTGTTCATTAAAAATGCTAATTGGAAATCTGGCAAAAATCCAAGACCTGGCATGACGATAGAGCCATCAAGACTGCAAATCTGAAATATGCCTAGTTCTGAAAAATGAACGCAAATCAACACTGAATTGGATTTCTAAGAAAAGCAAGTCAAGAGGAAAAAAATTGCACTACGGCAATTATCACGGCAATTAGTTAAAGAGAGGAGCGAGATACGGTGACAGGTCAAGGGAGAGTAGGAAGGAGGCGGAGCCAAAGGAAGAGGAACAGGAAATGCAGGGTGACCTCAAGCTAGTGGAGTTTAGTTCTTTCCAGATCTGATAGTTTTGCTACACACCAGCACTGATATTTTACAATTCACACCATGTAAATACTTTAATATTTTCCTTTGTATATAGCAACACTGTGGATCATAACGTATGTAGTTATTCTTAGTAGTGGCTGTTGCCATGGTTATTAATGTATATTATGTTAAATGTTAGGAGGGATACAACAGGCCAGTTAAGTTACTGGACTGAGGAAGAAAAGGCACGTTTAATCGCCCTTGGATTAAACTTTTTTTTTTCTTTTAACGTTGAACTAATTCAGATAATGTCTATTTTCTTTCACGGTATTCACTGTGAGAATTTCAGACACGTACCAAACTCAGCATTAACTGAAGCATAGAAATCGGCTGCTGATTGAAGGGAGAATGTTTGCAAAACCTCCGCAGAAACACTTTTAGAAAACTGGTTTGATTATTCGCCAGTTTCCAAAATATGGACTAGCGAAAAGCCACATTTGAGTTTGGTGTATCACCACAACTGTGAAAAAAACGCATATGAAGGTAAACCACTTGACTGGACAGCTACCCACTCTTATTTGACGAGCCATCTGGACTGTTGAATGGACTGACCGCAAACAAATCTCGACTCAGACGGCCCGGGGCTTGGATTCCGGCACTGCTGACTGACGGATGAGCTTGCTGACGTGCCAGCTGTACTACGATGCTCTACGATCTCCTGCCAAAGAGACTGAAAGCTCTAGATGGCGCGATTCCTCTGTAACACTTTGAGACTAACCAAGACGGCGGTGGACCAGAGGTGGGACGATTAATGGGTGGCGCGGTTTGAAGCAGCCGCTCCGCTCCTAGCCCCTCACTTTCGCTAGCCGGCTACGCGGCTCGCGAGTTGCGTCAGGGCTGGTGGGAGTCGGAGTGGGAGTGCTGACGCAATCTGTACCCCCCACCCCCACCGTTTTGTCACATCATTTCCAGCTGGACAGCGCTCTGTTAGAGGATCACTGAAAACACCGGGAGCACAGGGGCACAGAGGCTAAATCCAGATCAGTCAGCCTAATTTACTGTTTTCCCTTCTTTTCAATAGACTGAGTGACTAATGCCTTCACCTTTTATGCTGAAATCTGAGTGCTGTCCTTCCTATAATGTTATGATATGGAAATTACATTCCTTTTAAACACTGGCTGTAGGCATTCAGGATAAAATATGTTTTTTTTTTTAATGTACCCAGAAAGTGAGAAGTTAAGGTGTGAGTCCAGTGGGTCATTTTGTCCGCTCTCTTGGAAGAGTCCTGTTGTAATTCATATTGGTTAAGTCAGAATTAAATTGCATATGGGTGACGCTGGTGAAGTCAATACAGCCCATTCTGGTATTCATACTGAACCTCGAGTGGCCTTCTTCGTGGGGGGGTCAGCACCAGGTGAGGAGTGCACCAGCCCCACCGCCGTTTCTGTGCGCGCCTGTGAGCGTCAAGACTGCCTGGCAGTTTGTGACACACTGCGCAAGAGAACGGACGTCTGATTTTTTTTTTCTACTGTCGCCTTGAATGTAACTGTTGTGGTGAACTTGGTCTTTGCTATGAATTTTAAAATAAAAAAACAGAAATCTCTAAATGTCACGTGGTATCTTTTTGTATCTCAGACCATAACAGTGTGAATAAATATTGGTTTCCTTTTACAAAAGTGACTTGCATGGGCACTAATTTTTAATCGATGAATCTCGTTCAGAAACCCCCACCCAAAAAAGGACAATAGCCACAATTTCCTGTTATGTACCTCACATCAAAAACGCGTCACAAATCACACACTATGATGACTTATCTAGCATTTGCATCTATCATGCGATTCACATTGCGGACCAATATAAACAGCCCCGTATTTGTCTTGCATATACACATAACAGGTGAGCATGAATAAAACCAAATCTGTGTCTCCCATTCACATCTTATTGACCTTACTGAGATTCACTTAGATCCCTCATCTCAAGTGGTAAACACATACAATTCAGGTAATTAGGATCACTGTGATAAGGTGTCTCTGTGTAGACTCCAACTACACAAATACGAATGGATAAATGTATCAGTCATCAAATGTATCAGTCATACACATATATTGCGGTTTATGGTGAGTATGGTTTGTGGTTAACGGTGAGTGGTCTGTATGGTTTGTGGTTTACGGTGAGTGGTCTATATGATTTGTGGTTTATGGCGAGTGGTCTGCATGGTTTGTGGTTTGTGGTGAGTGGTCTGTATGATTTGTGGTTTGTGGTGAGTAGTCTGTATGGTTTGTGGTTTATGGCGAGTGGTCTGCATGGCTTTTGGAGTTTCTTATTCATTTTTATTGTGTACTTGTGGAGTAATAACAGTTTTCCTTCACAATAACATGGAGTAACTTGATGGTGGTTCAGTGGATCATTGCTGGATTTTCACACCACCAGGGTTCAATTCTCTCCCCTGGCATCATTTATGTGAAGTTGGTACATTGGTATTTCTGCTGATATCCACCTACTATTAGCTGAAGTCCTGGGTACCCTGTGAAAGACTGGCATCCCATCCAGGGTGTACCTCAGCCCCGTGCCCTGTGAAGGACTGGCATCCCATCCAGGGTGTACCCGTGCCCTGTGAAGGACTGGCATCCCGTCCGGGGTGTACACCAACCCCTGATAATAGTTTTATAATATATTAAATACTTTTTTTAACATGGTTCATGACACTAACATCCAAGTTATTTTTTTCTTATGAATTAGTCTTTGATTTTGCATAACACTGAACTCATAAGCAGTTGGTAGATACAACAGCATAGGAGAGAGTTTAAAATGGGGGAGGAGCACACACCGTTAAAAGGTCTATTTATAGTGAATGATAATGAATGAATCCTAATGAAATATTAGGAGGTACACACCTCCTGGTTCCTGCACCACTGGGCAAACAGATGGACAGATAAACAGATGGATGCTCATTAACTATAAAACATCTTAATTTATGAATTATGTCAATATTCCTACTTACCCCATTGACCTACATCTTTCTTTTTTTTACAGGAATTTATTTGGAAAGCACCTTTTCTACAGTGCAAATCACATTTTTGTCCCCAGTCTGAAAACCAACAAGTTCTGGTGTTCTGGGAAGCTTTTCATAGATTTTTTTAGATTAGAAAATAAGCACATGAATCTAAGATCCCCAGTCAAGGAATTTTGGTACTTATGGAGAAAATTAATATTCTATTCACTCGTTTAATATGTGGATATTAAATCTGAATGTCTAACTAACAACTGCATAATGAAGAGTATTAGAGGCAGATTAAAGGGGAATGTAGACGACTAAGAATACATTTTTGGATAAGTCATGTTGATTAGAGTGGAAGAGTTTCTTTTCTGTGACTTGCCCTACTTGCTTTTTCCACGGGTTTGGGGGATTGTGTGGACAGATGGCACAAACTGGGAGAGGAACAGCCTGACGTGACGAGACTTACGGCCATTTTTAATTATGGCCATTTTTAAACCTTAAGCTGTTCAGAATCCATCGCTCTGCTCTGCAAAAATCCCCCAGGCCCATTACGGTTTAGAGTTACTTAGTAACCACGGGGGAGGGAGCGACTTTTGTGCGAGCGTATGCGCACCGGACCTTCTCCGGCTCGCATGCACAGCGACGAACAGGAATCATTAGCGGTCAGTTTGTTTATAGACGCAGGGACGGCTGGGTCACGGCAGCCGGTGCGTGCAGGAAGGGCAATTTAATGCCGAGTGTCGTACGTACCCCTCCCTGCCTGGACCTCTAATGTTAAGGTTTGGACAGGAGCTCCAAGCTGCGAAATGATGGACTATATTTGGGAATGAATGATTAGGACATAGGAGAGCTGTGATGAGGCTGTGAGTTAGTGGGGGAACGCGACTGGAGAGTGAGAGTGGGGGGTGGGGGGTCCAAAGTGACATTTTGTCCCCGAATTTATGACTGGACTGGTTGTTGTTGTGAAGATTCCACCACCCCCACAACAGACACACACAGTTAATGAAGGAGAGAGGCACATGGATACAGTCACACACACACACACACACACACACACACTCAAATGAAGTGGGAGGTGGGTTACAAGGGAGACTTAGCAAATGCTCTGTTTGTAAAATGACGTTATTGTTTTTTTTCCCACTGGGTAGCAATCTCACTGCACATCTCCATGGCTGCCGGTTCGAATCCATGAGCCAAGTGTGTTCAGGGTCTGGGTGAATGGCAGGGCTGAACTGACCATCTGGCATCTCGCATTTCATGTTCACGGAGGGCCAATGGGCAGCTGATCCGGCTAGGGTTACCCGCCGTCGGCAAATTTTGACCTTAGGGGACCCCAAAGACCAGGGTGAGTTTGTCCAGCCCAGGTGAATGGTGACTGAAAACCTTTCCAGCGGATTGTGGGAAACCTGGCATGGCTTTCAAATGTTCACCGCAGGTTGGATAGAGCTGAACAATTTTTGTGCACTGTGAGTTTCACACCAGCTTTTGTTCTCCTCCTGTACTCATTCTCACCCTTATTCATGTCCCCCACCCCCCCCACTTCTCACATGGCTGCCTGCACGTGTCCCCCCTCCCCTGCCCACAATCACTGGCCATCAGCCACCTCTTCCCTCCCCTCATTCTTTTTTACCTTCTCTATCTCTTCATCTAGGCCAGTAGTTCTCAAACTTCCTACATCCTGTACCACCGCAAAAAAACGTTCTCTGTCATAGGTGAATGGTTCAGGTCCAGAAAGTAAAAATCCAAACCAAGATTTTGTTTCATCCAACTGGTTGAGTATAAAGAGTCACAGTCACGGAGTATGTAACCGGTTGGTCGAAACAAAATCTTGGTCTGGATTTTTACTTTCTGGACTTGACCCATTCACTTAATAACAAAACAAGAGTTAATGAATAAAGGAAACAGTCACAACCTTCCACCTCTTCTCTCTGTGTCCCAGTGTCAAAATTGTCCACCCGGGGGCGGTGTGGTGGCAACAGTAAAAGTTTGTCGACCAGGGGGGTGGCAGATGTACCCACCCTTGCTGCATACCACCATTATGACCAATGCTTAAATACAGTGATACCTTCACCTACCACTAGAGGGGGGCCCTGTGTAACACCAGTAGTAGGAGCCCCACGGCTTCAGAGTCACTCTTCTCGGCTTCCAGTCTTTGAGGTAGCGGTACTCTTTCTCTGCCTTTTTGTTAAAAGGCTGAATCTTTTCTCTCTTGTCTCCTCTCCTTGAAGGAAAACCCAGAACACGACACAGCGGGACCCTCACTCTGTAATTAACTACAATATGCCGCTGATGGCGTCTACCATCGTCAGTGCGTTTCCTCCATCGCCTCCACACTTTCCCTCCACGGCTCCTTTGTGCAGTTGTCAGGCCATTGTCTTCGGGCGTCGTCGTCATTTTTTGCGTCTTTTTGCACACCACTGGCATCTCCTGATGTCTCCCTTCTCCAGTCAGTTGTGTGTTCTGAAATTCTGGGCATGCTCTCCTTGCTCCAGATGGCACTGCGTGCCCGCCGGTCCTCCACGCCACCGGCAAGGGATCTGACAGCGCGCCACTGACGTTCTTGCACGGGCAGACTTAATAATCCCGATGTGTGCTTGACTGTCAAAGTTCTCCACCCAAAGTTTTTGATGCATTCTGGAACGACGGAGCAGAGTCCGCCAAGACACAGGATGTTGTGCCAGAATGTTCCACTCATCAGGAGATTTGATTAGTCGATTAGATTATTGGCCAACCACTAGAACCCGGTTGGGAGGGGTCCGTTGGGCTCTGCAAAGGTGAGGTAGAGAATGAGAAATTGGGAATGAATGTAACTCATGCCTACATGCATGTTGCATACCATATGACATCAGCACTGTTCCCATATAGAGAATGAGGAAAGTGAAAATTTTCTGGGGGTATTTTTGGGATCTGTCATCACTGCTGGCATTTACATGATTCAGCCGTGCGAACACACTCATCCCCAACGCAGACAGTCAGCCAGTCCTTCATCTAGCAAATCTGCAAAAAAAAAAAAAAGTGGAGAGAGGCTTTTCTCACCGCTACAGCTGTGCAAACAGGTTTGAAAATAGAGCATGTCACACCCGAGGTGCTCTAACGTCCTCCAACACGCAGCTCGACACGCCACATGGCCTAAACATCCTTATATGATCAGGCAAGATGTCCAGCTATCCATTCAGCACTGTCTCTGCCAAGGGGCAAACCAAAGCTGTGGGCAGGTGTCTACAACACACGAGAGGCGAGGACCTTCATCCTCTGTTTCCCATTAGCTTGTAATTGCCTTAATTGCCCAGGGCAGAGTGAGATATGAAGTGGATGAGGATACAGGCCGGTAACCATAGTCTTGCCCGGTTTATCTCCAGGCCACGTGCTCATGCTCTAAAGTGTTCAGCACTCTACCCAATGACAAAGTAGTCATATGTCCAGCTGCATGACATTTCACTGTCACATCTCATCCTTCCCTGAATCCATGACAACGACAACAATAAAAACAATGTCTTACATTTACTCCTCATGTCCACCTCCTCCAGGGTTTCTTGTGGACCTTGTGCTAATTGGGTTTTTCCTTTACTCATTGACCCTTGTTTTGTTATTTCCAGAAGTGGATAGTTCAGGTCCAGAAAGTAAAAATCCAGACAAATATGTTTTTTCAACCAGCCAGTTGAGTAAAAATAGTCAGTCACAGAGTATTCAGCTGGTTGATTGAAATAAAATCTTGGTCAGGATTTTTACTTTCCGGACCTGAACTATCCAACTCTGGTTATTTCTGGCATTTGCATGCCTAATAATGCCTCTTGGTTATAAAAATGTTTCCATGCTACAAGTTTATTGCACAAATATAGACCCATAGTACTTGTTATTTAGGCAAAGTTCAGATAAGTCTTGTGAGATGATCATAAGAGAGATGGATTAATGAGGGATAGTTTGCTTGAAGCAGCCAGAGTGCAGTGATAACTGGAGAGTCCTTTAAAACACTGGAAGAAGATATTCATGAGTTATGATTCCCAGCATGATTCATTTCATGTTCCTTTACTAAGTTTTACCTCATTAAACACAACTGTCAAGTTCCGATGCTTAATTAAGTAACAGTTGTGGTATTATCAAATAATTACAACATGTGACATATGGATCACTTTGCTCTCTAATGGCTCTGCTGATATTTTTGTGTGCTTGGAAGATGTTTGTATTTGATGCACCACTGGGGAATATTCAATCGTTAATTAATTTAGCTTTTTGTCATAGATCCATCTTCTGTAGCCTCAGGGTAACGGAGTCCAGAGCCTTTGGACACAAGGTAGGGAACAACCCAGTAAGGCTTTCCAACCCATCACAGGCACACACCTTTCAGTCATATCTATGGGTGATTTGGTAACTCCAATTAACTTCACCATATTTTTGGACACTAGAAAAAACCCCACAGAGAAAACAGACAAACTCCACACAAATGGAGCCCTCGGTGGGGACTTGAATCCAGCTCCCAAAGGTATGAGGCAACAGTGCCTACCACTGCACCACCATGACAGTCTACTTGAGGACGGTCTTCAAATTAAATGATAATCCATCCAACCAGGTTCTCAAAATGCTAATCCAGGCTTGTGTTTCCCAAACTGGTCCTCAGAGAGCCCCAGACTGTCTAGCCAGTCCGGCAGCGAGCAGGGAGGGAGCAAAAACATGGACTGGGAATCCCCGTGGAATGGAATGAGAAACACTGCCCTTGCAGCACAGTCAAAAAGACAGGGGACACCCTGGAGAAGATGCCCACCCATTGCAGAACATTCATTAAGGGCGATTTAGTTAGGGACCTATGTGCATGTCTTCGGACTGTAAGTGCAAACCCATGCAAAACACCAAAGGGGCAGAATTTTAACCAACAGCCCTGGTGAAGTAGCAGCACTAACCAGCAACTTGTGCAGATGTCTATGAAAGTGCTTACAGATGCAGTTGTTCGCGGCCCCAAACAGCAGCTTCGCGCCACCAAGGGAGAGTAAACATGGTCTGATGCTCCAGATGTTGAAAGCAGTGTGATGCAGACACTGTGAAATATGATAGATCATCTCAATCTGTTCTCAGGACAAGCTGCCTGCACCCAGTTAATAATCAGTTACCGGAGGAAGGACTTTAAAATCAATTCAAATCACATCAATGTTTTATTTGTTACATACACAGTATAACTTAGTACAATGCACAGTAAAAGTGATAGAAAGTAATCAAAATGTTGTTTTAGATGGTTAAATATGAACAGAATCATTTTATCTAATATGTATTTAGAAAAGTTGAAGTACATTAGCAGAAAAAGGCTGGTCTACCTCTGTTTTTTTGAATAAGTTTTGGCATTTGGAGGAATAGTTTTTTGAGTACATTTGATTTGTTGTCTGTAATATTCTCAGGTGTTAAAGAAATATGTCCTTAATGTATGCCAATACAGTCTGATATGACACATTTCAATTTTCTTACCTTTTGACAAATATATAAATTTATGTGTTTCGAATGAACTGTTTTGGTCATCGTCTCTGCAGGACCCACACACAGAAGCCACTTCATCAGGTCCATCTCACTGGTACTGGGTAGGACCCACTCCTGGTTCCAGAACCACTTTGAGGTTCCGCAAATTTAAAGCAAACTTTCTACACGCCACAGTTGTACTGAGCTGTTATTTTTGCACTTGTGGACTTCTTGTTAGCTTTAACACGTCTGGCCGTTATCCTCTGAATTCCTAAACAAGGTGTTCTTGACTGGATGTCAGTTGTGTGCCACAAACTGTAGATACTGTGTCGTGTGGAAATCCCAGGAAGGGGGGTGTTTCCGGGATTTTAGAACCTGCACGTATGTCGCCAACGATCATAGCACCTACAAAATCACACAGATCACACATCATAGCTGTTTGAATGCTTAGTCAATCGTAACTGAACCTCTGACCCTCTGCCACACTGTATAATCAGTTTTCAGCCCTGCAGCTGGCTGTTAGCATTAGCAAACAGATGTACCTATTAAATTGGCCAAAGAGTGTGATATTCCTATTTATTAGCATGAAATACAACTTCAGTTGATTGTCATACATCCACCTTACAGTATATGCTCCATATTTACCCTACTACAGACATTTGGTGCAAACAGGATGAACTCTACAGTACAGTAGCAAACTGCATTTTTATCAGCTGTCATTACGTCGACTGCCTTACTCTGCCCACTTTCATACGTTCTATGATCTAAATATAGCAAGAAATGGAAGGACGGACTGCCTTCCCCCTCACGCGGGGCTCTCCTGATGCTGCGTCACCCGCGTGAGGTAAGCATGGGGGATGGGGGGGCCCTGCGGGTGGAGGAAGAGCTCAGCTGTCCATAACTGGTGACCAGTGGACGCATTCAGGGTTTATTAATACAAACTGGCAGAATGCAGGAACAGAGAGGGAGCATGAGATCAAAGGATCAAAGGCCTGCGTAGTGTGTGTGCAATTGGAACGAAAATGGCTTGTGTGGGTTGCAGTCTTTTGGTTTTTCCTTCTAAGATATCAGCTACCAAGTGTTTTGCTAAGTCTTAATTTAACACCCATCCATCTTTGACCACTTATCTGATATAGTAGGGATGGGGAACCTGTTCCATGGAGGACCGGTGTGGGTTTTTGGGATGACCTCTCAATCAGCCAATAATAAGACGGTGGTTCTCAACTCCAGTCCTGGGGACCCACTGCTATTGGCCGATTAAGAGGTCACCTCAAAAACCCGCACTGGATCAGGTTCCCCACCTCTGTGATACAAGGTTGTGTTAGACCTGGCACCTATCCCAGGAGCATAGTACCCAAGGCTGGGGTACACACACTAAATCGGATGCCAGTCTATCAGAAAGCACACACACTCACACACTATGGGAGATTCAATTAGGTTAATGTAAGGAAATCTCCGCAACACGGAGAACCTGCACCCCAAGCCTAATGAAGTGTGGTGACACTGAATCATTATGACACCCATGAACCTCCCACTTATTTACTTACCCTGATCATGAAAATTACATGTTTCTTTGCGATTTGGACACATACGATTACAGGCACATGCTGTGGAAATGCTCTGGTTTTTTCATATCGCTTCTTCGTCTCCGTGAGATGTGCATAAACAAGTGAGAGCAAAGCCTGAGATCGGAGCACAGGATCCGCCGTTTACCTCACACCCTTCTCGCAGTTTTTACGGTTAAAGGCCAGTTCCAGGGGCCCAACACTGATATGCATACTCTGCCGAACACATGGACCAGAGCCAGACGCTGCCCCCCTTAAAACAGCTAAGCGTTTCATATTTACCTTTTATCCAGAAATTATTCCAAAATTAGTAGACTGGAGAAATGTACAATTAGAAAGTTTGTTTCTCTCCATCTGTTCTCGTCTTATACCCTAGATGTCAGCACTGCACTATTTACCATCGTTTAAGCTGCTTTCATTCCTTCTTCTCCATCCTTCCCCTAACAAATCCTTCCCCCTCTCTTCCTGCCCATGTCCTGGCTCTGCTTAGATCGCGATCTCTTTAGTCTTCTAATCACTATGATTAAGTTATGGCTTGATACATGATTATGGTTTTAGGTTCTTTCTTCCTACATGCTGTTTGTGTTTCTTTCTTGTCTATTTTTGCTGCCAGTGTTTGGTAGCAAAAATAATGATAATAATCTAAATATAAAACAGTGCTGTTCCTGATGTCAGAAGATACATGTTTCTGCCTCATTCCTGCGTCAAAGTCTTTATTTTTTCCATTCAGTGTCATCTCCCCGCATAGTACTTACTTTCCATTCCTAAAGACTGCAAACTCCTTTTCAAGCAGCATCTGACTCATAATCTAGAGCCTGTTTGTATAAATACTTCTTAGTTACCAAGCACATTGGCCTGTATACATTTTTATATTTTATTTATCATAGCTAAGTTGTCTGTAGGTGTGAATGTGCATGTGCTAAACAACACCATCCTGAGTTGTTCCCTACTTTGTTTCTTAGATATTTTCTGGAACCCCTCAACATTGTGCAGGACTACGGAAGATGAATAAAGCAGACACTGTTTCTTGAGAAATTAAACCAAGCCCAAAGGTGAAACCACTCTGCTCACCCAGGGATTTGAACCAACAACTTTCCAAACACAGACACACCATCCCCTTAGGACTTCTATACATTAATATGGAACAAATACCCTGGTGTTCACCCCCCCCCCCCAAATATATTACTACTTGGTGACTAAGGCTGGAGTTGCCACCACAGCTATTTATTTCGTAGATGCGTTTGTCCTTATAGCTTGTGAGTTCACGGCACATTAAAGTTTCAAGAAGCAGCAAGAAGTTGTATTTTAGGAGCTGGTCTGAGGAGAGAACGGGGGAGGTGTTTGAGGAGTTCATGGAGAGAAGGTGTGGTGAGATGCTATGGTGAGATGGTGGGGAAGAGGGCATGGGGAGATTGTTAGGGGGGTCTGAGGGCACAAATGCAGATAAATGGACCTGTAAAGATCATTTTAAAAACTGCACTTTCCAATTTCTTGCTATATTTACCAGCATTTTGTATAGCTAAAAAATAGTTTTTCGTTTTAAATAGCACCGCATATTGGGTGGCATTGTAGCTCGGTGGTTCGTACTGGTGCCTCACAGCTCTGTTGATGGGGGCTTGAATCCCAGACCCCGCTGTGCGTGTGACAGCATGCTCCCCTGCTCTCCCCATGTTGCGAGGGTGTCCTTCTGCATGCCAAAATCATGCTGTTAGGCTTGGTGTCTCTGAAGCATCAACTCTCCATGTGAGTGTGCAGCCTTCTGGGCGTCAGGCTGGGTCTTTTTCACATGCTGAAATAATGGTAATGCGAACCAAAGTGACAATATTTATTTTTAAAAATCTTCCCATCGGTGTTTAATCCCCACCATACCAATCTCAGTCTATTCATCTAATATGAATTCCATTCATTAGTTTTTTTTTGCATAAAACCAGCCACAGAATCTAGCTGCATTTAAATGAAAATTAAAACTCCGTAGAGACGGCTATGTGACTGAAAGGCTGAAGTGCTTTATTGCCTCCTAGTGGACACATTTAACAAAAACAAAAATTGGAAAACAGTCTGGTATCAATATTAAAAAAAACAATTGCGTACAATTTCATTAATCTAGAATCCTATGTAATGCTCTAAGTTGAAGTTCGCCCTCTAACTGGTTGCGTATGTGAGTTACTCTAAGGTACTGTAGAAGATCTGCCAGGAACAACAATCACATTATTACAATCCAGCATCATATTTCCACAATCCAAGGTGTTTGTAAGAGCCTTCCTTTTCTTCTGGCCCCAGTATTGGTTCATTTCAATGTACTGTGGCAGGAGAATCTGCATCCGCAGTTAGTACATACTCTGTTGTATCTTGACTTTCTTTCATGCCTGCTCCTATACATGAACCTGTTAGGCTAATCAGTGTGGAAATTACTCATAGTGTATGAGTGTGTTTGCACCTTGCGATCCCCATCCAGCGTGCGCCCCAGCCTTGTGCCCTATGCTGCCTGGGATAGACTCCTGGTGACCCTCACCAGGATCAGTGGTTAGAAGTGGGATGGATGTCTCCTTAATGACACAAACGTGTCAATACCACCCTTCACATCTTATCAATACTACCTCTAGATGCCAGAGTAGATAAAAATTTTTACTCAACCTTAAAATATGTCTTGAAATTCAAAAAATTCTCACACAAACAAGCAGTGATGAGCGCTGAGCATCTACATCTCAAAGGACTCGATGTTCTTGGTAACATCTTTAATGCATTTAGTGTCGCAGTTGTTTTTCATAATCATGAAACCATAAAACCTTAGAAATCAGAAATCATTTATGAAGCTTTTTAATTTCCAGCAGCTTTTTTCCTGAGATTTATTTTGGTCTGACTCGCAAAGATTGTTTCCAGTAAAACATTGTTATCTCTGGTTTTTTTCCAGCTCTGCATTTTCATGAAATTAATACAAGGAGGGTTTAGGCCACAGGTTGTTTTCTCTGATCTTGTATTTAAATTTGATCGCTTACATCAATGATGTTACTCATTTCTACAAAACCATACATCCTAACCGTAGGCTGAACACAGACCGACCACCTATAACTTAAGGAAAATCAGCGGTTTTGTTAAAGAGTTTCCCTACAAAAGTCAGTACAAAATTAGTTTTTCAGAACTATGGCTCAAAGGTTCATTATTGTAACATTTAAGTTAAAAGATTCACAGCTCAGTCACATTAATCCTAGAGAAAATGACAAATGAGTTTTCCAATTAATTGAAATCTTGTTCACTGTGTGAGTGTTTAGTTTAGCTACCAATTGAAACTACATCAATGTTAAGCAATGGATTGTTATAATCTTCAACTTCAGAAACACTAATCAACATTATTCTCTGAGCGAATGTTATCATCCAGACATAGAAATAACAGATGTGTGGATTTTCTCATCTGAGGTTTAAAAACAGTACCCTCTTATACAGCCACTGCAAGAAAAGAAAAAAAAAAAAAAAAAAAAACAGCAACTGATGACTTAGTAAAACTGCAGTTTTTTTGGGTGCAATCTTACAGGACTTTGGGAAATTAATACTGGTGATCTAGAGATCCTCAATTTATTAACAGATCTGTCAAACTTAATTCTGCAATTCTAAATGCCAAGACGGAATCAGCTTCATTACTGTTAAGAGACGACATTTACTACTCAAAATGACCTATCCAAATAGCCATTCGAAGTTGTAATAGTCCCTCTCTTTAAGTCTTGAAAATGTAACACTTAATGGGTTCGTCTTGGAGACCTCTTTTCTGAAATCTGAAACTTTTAAAAAGTATCTGCTCTAAACCCATCATGTTTGGGAATGTTTGGGTGTTTGTTAGCTGAAAAGTACTGTTAAGTGTCGCTCGCTGATAGAGAAGAGCTGATTGACTGTATATTCTTTATTTTTAGTCTCGCATGTTTTATCTGAAATGCACTGATTTCCAGACTGATTCTGCTAAATATATTTGCTTTTCCCAGGGGCGGATTAGGCTCCACCTGGCACTTGCTTGCTTTCATCCGTCCTTCAACATAAACATAGCATGTTAGATACCATCTTGTACGAATAGGCCTAATCCTTGTAAACAAAAAGAGAATGAAATAAAAACAACAAAACGTAATATTGGACATCAGCAAGTTATTTAAGTGGTTTGCTAAACCTAAAGCAGACGTCTGAGGACCGGAGACTAAAATAGTCTGTCCATTAGTACATGAAAGAATGTTCCTACTTTTCGTTTCTTTTCTTTTTTTTTTACTTCATTAAGGGCAGAAAAGCTTTTAGTTGCCTACCAGCTTTCCATATGAAATCCCATGGAGAAGCCTCGAGATTCCGAGATGTGTATAAGTATTCTTTAAGGTATTCTGTACAGAGGCAGGTATTCTACATGGAAAAGTCATATGACAACTAGTCATAAGTCGGCTATTGGGCTTTGGGTAAATCACATGGTTATTTTACTCATAATTTAAAGACTAATCAAAATCAAAGGATAAATACTTCGGGGTCACTATCTCCAGAACCAATTAATTTAATCTTCAAATTAAATACTTTTAATTGCTGCATTATAGTATCTACGTTTATATAATTTTTCGAATGTTAGGGTTTTGGGGAAAGTCAAATGGATCGATCTATCATACCCCTTTTTACGGCAATGGAACATGCCGCTTCCGGTCGTAAGAGCGCGCGAGTGCGTTGTGTATAGGAGACTGAATATGGCGTCGCGTTCCAGAGCAGGTGAATTTGCTTACTAGTTAGATAAAAATGGTTAAATCAAACACATTTGAAACTTGTACGTATAATTATGCCTGTTTAAGAAGTCGTTTAATTTAAGTTGCAATCAGATAGCTTTACTTATGAATAAGTATTTTTAAGGTATTATGCTAGTTATATTAGTTGTACGGTTCATTCATTATTAAAGCAAAATATTACTGTATATAAGGGTTATGGGCAATCAGGTGGGTTCCCGTCAGACTGGGTTGAGGAGAGATGGGTGCTCGAGATGTGCGTTGAAAGCTTATGGAATAAGATACATTTCATTATGCTCTGACGAACTAGGATTAGTCTATCACCATTCAAATAATCGAATTCGGGTAGGATCGTGTTTGGGAACTCAACCTAAAAAGACACGTGACAGATCAGCGGATGCAGAGCTACAGACAGTGCTTTGAGACGTAGTTGCGTACTCTGGTGAAATGAAGGGACGTAGAGTTTGTAGATCTGTCCAGTATCGGTGTAGGAACTGCCACAGATTTACATACGAATTTACTTGAAAGGGTTTCAGAATTTAGAAGTCAGTGCATAAGTAAGGTGCTTAGTCAATGTGCAAAGCTAAACGTGGGCTTCTCTTTCAGGAGTTAAATACATAAGCATGCATACACTGCCATCTTATTTCCAGTGTAGCACAGTACCAGCCTGCTTCTTAGACACCGTTTATGCCGCACTGGGTTCATGTTGAAGCCTGGGTTACTGCGGTGTTGCTGTATTTTGTTGCCAGGTCTCATTTTGTCCACAGCTGCAAGGCAGAAGCGGAAGGCTTCTCCTGAGGGAGCGGGAGAAGAAGTGAAAAAGAAGAAAATGAATGATGAGGAAAACCAGGTGGAGGAGGAGGGCCAGAGGGTTGTCATTGAGCACTGGTCAGTAGTATTGCAAAAGCACTCCTAGTTTTCTCCTTAACACATCTTACTCTCCTTAAACCACCTCCTCTGTCACTTCTAACGCTTATGTACTTGTGCAGAATCTACCATTGAGATTCTTGATAGGCTTTCTGAAGGTAGCTATCTGGTCCA
This sequence comes from Mormyrus hasselquistii, assembly GCA_026779605.1. Classification (NCBI taxonomy): domain Eukaryota; kingdom Metazoa; phylum Chordata; class Actinopteri; order Osteoglossiformes; family Mormyridae; genus Mormyrus; species Mormyrus hasselquistii. The sequence goes on from JAODKE010000015.1 coordinate 1,858,793, forward strand.
TTGCCCAAACGTATGTGGCTGTCATACATATTAAAAGAGGAACTTGATCTGAATTTCCTGCTGCAAAAAACGCAGCAGCGCAAATGCCCAGAATGTGAAAGTAAAACACGCATCCTACTGTTGATTAATAGCAGTTGCTATGATATGGATAGTGCAATGTGTCGCTAATTGTGTTCCTTATACCTGATATATCTGATGCAGTAAAAGCTGACGAGTGTACGGGCGTCACGCGGAGGGGGTGAGGGCCGCCCTGACGGAAGCCCGCTCTGACTTGAAGGTGCAGCTTAACCCCCAGAAGCCCAGGCGTAACAGCTTTGAGGTTACTCTCTTTGTCAAGGGTGAAGGTGAGTAGCAAGTGGGAGATCATGGGTAGGTGGGGTCAGCTGGAATAGTCCAGCCATCTGGGGGGGGGGGTCACAGAACTGGTTTCATGAAAAGGTGGCTTTTGCCTGATATGTTGTTTCGAAATAATCTGAAAATGTTTTGGTATGTGATGGTCTGCTTAGTTCGGAAGCATTTCATCTAAAATCATGGAAACATTTAAAAATCGGAATTCTGAATGTAATAAATCACTATATGAAACCTTGTTGTAGACCTTTGAATATTTCTTTGGATACATCTAAGTTAGGTGCTGCTTGTGGAATGAATTCGGAAATTCCTGTGTAAGTTTGTAAGGCTTCATCTCGGTGAAAGTTAAGCTTCAAATGTGCAGATTTGTTTCTAACAAAGGGCACTTGAAAAGACTGAACCAAAAGGAAGATGAGCATGATGCATCTAATTGGCCTTGCTGTCCCCATTTTTACTTTCACAGAAGTGTGTCTTTGGTCGGGATTGAAGAAAGGTCCCCCTCGCAAACTCAAATTCCCTGATCCTGCAGTGGTGGTATCTGCTCTGGTGGAGGCACTGAAGAGTCAATAAAGAGTAGTGAACGGTAAAGTCATCCTAAGCTAATTATCACTTGGATGTGAAAACTTCCAGAAACTCTTGAGGAGTTGTTTCAGAGGAGTTGAGGAGTTGAGCAGTTGTATACAATTAACTCTTGTCATTTTAGATTATCTCAAGCTTTGTGCTTTGTATTCATAATCATGCTGTTTTGTTGTTATTCCTTACAGCCAGTCATCTCAGGAGGTGCCTTGTCATTGGCTGCATTATGATGAGGACTAACGAATGGGACGTTGCCCAGTTATTCCTTTGAGGATCCTGCTGCTCATGCATTGGACCTTGATGGTGGAGTCATTACTTCCATATGTTACATGTAATTAACATGTCATAGTGATGTGCCAATTAATTTTTTTTTGAATAAATGCTAAAGTGTGCTTTTATGTCAATGGAAAATAAAGGAATTCTGTTTACAGAATTACTTTTTGAAAATGTCTTCAACAGTCATTTTAGAATGTCTCCTACTTAAATGGATCCTTTTCTCCTTGATAGTGCCTGTGACTATCAGAAAAGTATGTGACACAAAGATATATGGAGGAGAAAAGAGCTAAACAGCTAAAAAGATAAATGAGAATGTTTATATAATTGTTAAAATACAGTTCCTCTGGTGTAAAACCAACAGCTAAAAAATCGTCTTAGTTTAAAACAGTGGTAACCATCTGCCGGACTCTGGTCTGCATCCGGATTGAAACACAATTGAATCCAGATCACGCAATTGATTATCTCCCCTCAGTGGACATTTTTCCCCCCCTAGATCTTGGCTTTGTGTTGCCAATGGAATTTGGTCCCTGAGGAAAATGGTTTGGAACCTCTGGTTTAGCGTCCAGGTGTAACTTGGACCAGGGATGTGTTTTGTGCCAAAGTGTCATTCAATTTTGATATGATTTATAGTTCGCTTTTGTAAGCCATCTGGAAATAATAGGGGGGCTTTAGTATTTTGTTTTCGGATTTGCAACAATTCACTTAGAAAAATAAATCTGGTGCTTGAAACATTTTACAAAGTGTTTAGGAGAATAAAACTTTGACATAGCGCAACAGGGAACAGCAGAGAAAAAAAGTTCTTTTAGACACCAAACATGCTTTTTGTGCCTTTGGGGCTCTTACTACATCTTTTAGTATCTAAATATGACAGCAATGATTAAAGATTTAAAGATGGTAATGTATATGTAATTTTGAAAAAATTAAGTGTTAGTTGATATGGGACTTATGCGAGATAGTTTGTTAATTTAGGAAAGGGATTTTTTTATTACGGATAAACAGTCCTTTGGGGAACCTGTAGATGGGGCACAAATCTCGCTCTACAAAGCAGGTGGTAACAGAATTACAGCACCTTTCAATCTTTTGTCAAAGTCAATGTTCTTTAGGGGGGAGAGAAGAGAAGATACTCAGAAATTCTTCATAAGTCAATAAAATCCATCATTTAATAATTGACAAACTAATATTGTTAACCCATCTCTTAAAGTAAATCTTTTTCTGTTGGTTCTATCTTGATTATTCTATGTATAATATTTATGAGAAGAAGGGTTGTGAGAATCAATGACCAGCATCATTTTTGGGAATTAGAAAGATTGACAGATGACTTGTAGATACTATAGTTACATTTTAAAAGAAAATCAATCAGTCTGATTTCATTAAATGGGAGTATTTATAGATTTCCAGAGAATTAGGGTCTTCTAAATATGATATAATGCATTTAACTTTGAAAAGAATCCACAAGAAGGCAGACTGATAGCCCATCCATTTCCTTTAACCACTTATCAGGGTCGCAAGGTGTCCAGTGCCTTTGGGTGCAGGGCAGGGAACAATCCAGGATGGGGCAGCAACCCCTCGCAGGGCACATTCATATGTACAGGCAATTTGGTACCTCCAGTCACCTCACCATCTTTTTGGACTGGCGGAGGAAACCCCCTGACAACTTAGGGAGAACATGCAAACTCCAATACACATGGAGCCATGATGGAGGCTCAAATCCTGGTTTTAGAGGTGTGAGACAATCGTGTTAAACACCGCACTGCCATGCCATTCCTGGGCTGCGTCTCCTCACATTATTCATAAGATTGTGGATTCTCTCATTCCATACAAAATGAAATAGCAGTTTCTTTTAGAAATAGAAGTGTCTTTTTAAAATATATTTCTTGTAAAAAATAAAGAAGTATAGAAAGACCTTACGTAATAGTGCTCTTTTTTGTCACGGAAATAATTGGGTGAAAGGGTGAAATTATCCGATATCTTTGAAGTCTAAGCTTTAAATTACATACCCAAGTACTCGTAAGTTTTCAACTATTGGTTTTTGATATATGTGACGTCATCATTCTGAGACGGAAGTAGGTGCAGCATAGGGCCCCGTCGAGTTCCGGCTGTGTCGCGAGCACGGGCTTTTATTAAAGTAAGGATAACTTGTCCGTTGTACTTTTATTGAACGAACAAATAACGATACTATCATATAGTTTGGTTTTGTTTAAGTGTCTTCTTATCTTGTTGTTTTTTTCTTTGGGGGGGGGGGGGGGGGGGGTTTTTGTTTTTTTTTTTTTCCAAGGAGTTAACCGGGAGAATTTTATTACAGAGTAGCAAAAGTTCAGTTTGTTTACAATGGATAGTTGTTGTACAAATCAGTAGCTTTGTTTTTAATATGTGCTTGTCTTTTTAGGATGCTTACACTTTGTGTAATCTACGTGCAGCTAGTCTTTCTGGTAGACTCACCGTTTTTTAAATAAAACGTTTTTATTATAGCTGTAGTCATGACGACGGAAGGTTCCGAGAAGTCGGGTGAGGAAGGAGTCGGGACCTCAAGCGGTTCGGGCGGTGGTGGCGTGCGGTTCGAGCTGGAGAAAGAGACCGAGCTACGCTTCGAGGTGGAGGCTGGAGAGAAGGTCCAGCTGGAACTGCTGTCAGGATTGGCCGAGGTCTTCGGTTCAGAGTTAAATCGGAATAAGAAGTACACGTTTGGGCCTGGATCGAAAATCGCCGTGTTTACCTGGCAGGGCTGCAGCGTGTCACTGACAGGAAAAACTGAGGTATGACATGTTGGTTAGCTTGCTTGCAGTTTCTTGTTTTTTTTTTTTAATTATCATCTAGATTTTTATTTCATCTGTCTGTGATTTTGCCCCCAGGTGGCCTATGTTTCCAAGGACACCCCCATGCTTCTGTACTTGAACACCCATGCTGCACTGGAGCAGATGAGGCAACAAGCTGAGAGGGACAATGAGAGGGGGCCTCGGGTAAGTTTACATGTATGTGTTTCTGGGTGTGGTTTGCTTACCTTGTCTGTTTGAGTACTGTGCTTCGTCGGCCGAGTGTTTTGTTTTGCTCGACTGCATAAGACTCACAGAAAAAGCTGTTTACTTTACTCAGAGTGATAAGGCTATTGGTAAATGATCAGGTTATACAGGTACTTGGGGACAAGCCCTCTTTACAGTCCTCTCTTGGTGAGCTGTAGTGCCCTTATCCCTAGGTGATGGTGGTAGGTCCCACAGATGTGGGGAAATCCACAGTGTGCCGGCTGCTGCTGAGCTACGCCGTGCGCCTGGGCCGGCGCCCCACCCTGGTGGAGCTGGACGTGGGGCAGAGCGCTGTGAGTCTGGCGCCTTTAACCTTTTTATGCCAGTATCACAAATGTAATGGACCTCAGCGTAAGGGGGGTCCACCTTTTCCTGCTCGCCATTGTTTTTCCCAAAGATATGTAGCACAGATTCGGACAATGGGACCTTAAACGTCCTTCCTGCCATTCCAGGTGTCCGTCCCTGGCACGGTGTCGGCTCTGTGCATCGAGCGGCCGGCTGATGTGGAAGAGGGCTTCTCCGTCCAGGCCCCATTGGTGTTCCACTTCGGTTCCACCACGCCGGGAACTAACATCAAGCTCTACAATAAGGTAGGAGGCGACCAAATCACTGCCTCACCACCACAATGAGTAGCAAACGCATGCATTCATGCATATGAACATGCATTCTTTGGTTTTATTGGACCGTCATGCATGCAGCCCACTTGCTTAGTGCCAGCCACAATTCAGCCGCATGCACAGTCAGCAAAGTAGCAGGAGGGAGAATTCAGCATAGACAGTCTGCTTGTGTGTTATTGTTTAACTCATTTCATTAACAAAATCAATCATTGTATTTATGTTATTAAATTAGAATCTAAAGCTGCCGAATTTAAATTACAATTGAAAATTTAGGAAGCAAATTTAATTGCATGTAACTTCTATAAATGTAACGTTTATAAATACATGATTTCCGTCATGTATTTATAAACCATTTATTTACCATGGATTATTACAAAATCTAGTACACTTTTTAATACTTAATAATGAAAAAGCAGTCGTATTTTCTTTTTTTTTATTGAACATGACCAGAAATTGTTGTTCTTTTTTGTTTGCAGTAATGTTATAAGAATACTCTTTTTGAATGATTGACACACATTAATACTGTAGGTTAAGAACCTCTGGCCTGTTTCACTTTAAATTTAGATTGCAGTTGTAGGTTGGCAGGAGTCCGTTCTGGTCCCTATAGCTGTTTTGTCGTCGATGGAGTGTGTGGTACTCAGAGTTGTCTCCCTGTACCTCCAGCTGACCTCCAGCCTGGCGGAGGTTTTCTCCCAGCGCTGTGAAGTAAACCGTAAGGCCAGCGTGGGTGGCTGCATCATCAACACCTGTGGCTGGGTCAAGGGCTCGGGCTACCAGGCCCTAGTCCACTGCGCCTCAGCGTTCGAGGTGGACGTAGTGCTGGTGCTGGACCAGGAGAGGCTGTACAATGAGCTGAAGCGCGACCTGCCGCACTTTGTCAAGGTAGTCCTGCTGCCCAAGTCGGGCGGGGTGGTGGAGCGCTCCAAGGACTGCCGGCGGGAGGCCCGAGACGAGAAGATCCGCGAGTACTTCTACGGGTTCCGCGGAGTCTCCTTCTACCCCCACGCCTTTGACGTGCGCTTCTCGGACGTGCGAATCTACAAGATCGGCGCTCCCTCCATCCCGGATTCCTGCCTGCCCCTGGGGATGTCCCAGGATGACACACAGCTGAAGCTGGTCCCCGTGACGCCGGGGAGGGACCTGACACACCACGTGCTGAGCGTGAGCTGCATGGAGGACGAGGCGGAAGCAGGCGCGGGGGGGGCATCGGGCCAGAGGAGGGGGGTGTTGGAGAGCCCTGTGTGCGGCTTCATTGTGGTGACAGCCGTGGACACTCAGGCCCAGGTGATGACGGTGCTGTCACCAGCCCCGCGGCCCCTGCCCAGACACACATTGCTCATCATGGACATCCGGTTTATTGACCTCAAGTGAACCCAACGGAGGATCAACGGAAAGGGGGAGGAGCCATGTTGTCAATTATGCAGAAGGCTATACTTTTCATTCACCTAACCCAGTCACTAATGCGTTGAAATTGGGTCTGATGTTTAGATGATTCATATTCTCTGAAATATGCTGCTTTTCTAATCCACTTCAGGTTTTATATTGGAATTTTTTGACAAAAATATTTTAACCTGATTTTTTTTTTTTTTTTTTTTTGCTTTGTAGATGGTTTTATTATTTACATAAATTTGAGTTTCACTAATATATACTAATTGGATTTTTACAGAAGTCGTCATGCTGGATTAGGTAAAACACCAAAAACAATCCACTTTGGTTCTGGTGTATCTGCATCTTGCCGGTTAGAGGTTTGTGAAATATTTTTCTATTGATGCAGAAACACCTGTGAGTTTTCCCCTTTCAGCTTCAGTTTGTGCAGGCGTATGACAAGCTGTAAGTCAGAGGTGGCTCTCTGCATACAGGAATCTGATCTTCCAGTTTGTTCGATATAAATACTTCAGTAGAAAATTAGCTATGTAAAAGTTTTATATAAAATATGCCTGAGTTAAATGACAAACTTACAAATACAGATAAGTCTGTTTGGTTTGTTTTTCTTAAGAAAATAAATGGAATGATATTAATTGTAAATAATGGGAAAACTGGTTTTGAGACACTTGTTTTTTCGCTGTAATCTTTAATGGAATGCATTTGAGTCCATTGTATTGCAGGGTCTCAGTGTAGTTTTCCCAATAAGCCAGCAGAGGGAGCCAAAGACTTTGCCTGTATGCTGTCAAAGGACATTTACTGTACGAGATGCAGCGGATATTTGTGGTTTTGCAGGTGTTCTGGTCTATAGGGATATAGGAAAGCTGTAAAGATGGTGACGTTTTCATCATACATCATTTGTTTATTCAAACACTGGGCCTCCCATATGTAGGAACATTACTTATCCCTAACTGGCAGTGGAATTCAAACAATGTACTTAATCTGTTATTAAATTGTAGCATCTACAAGCAACCTGGTATCTTTAAAGAAATGTAATTTTGAAAAAATCTTCTGTCACTCATGCTGCCCATCTCATACCAAGACTACCACATACTGCTTTCATATACTGATTTTAAATATTTAAAACAGCAAATGATAACTTCAGTCAGGCTTGGGAGCAAATATTTTCCCGTGAAACAGACTGTATATTTACAAAATTAGTTCAGCTATAAATAATAAACAAAAACTAATATTAGTGAATCCAATCTGACAGAGATGCTACCTTCATAAAACACAGTAAGATACAGTTACAAAAGAAAACATAGTCAATGGCGTTTCTAAGAATTAAATAGCTGGAAACATCGTATAATTCACACCAAACTAGTAAAACCGCAAATCAATCTCCAAATGAAAAATATCAGGACAAAACTAATTTTTTGCTGTTTTGTTTGAGATTGGTTACTTTATTTTATTTTCATCGTGGTCAGAATCTCACACCTGCCAGAATTTTAGGACTTGTCTCTGGATCAATGATGACAATCTTTTACAGACATCTTTCGAACACTACGTTCTTCGAAAAAAGATCACCCATGATGAAACATTGAAGGCGCGGTGCTGCTTTTTCTTTCTTTTCTGAAAGAAAACTGGTTGCATAATGTAATTCCACTGAAGTTCATACATGATTTCACAGATAAAAACAAAATATTTTGGTAATTTGTAAACTTGAAATTGGCGCAGTGTTTAAAGAACCAGATGTTGTTATTGCTGCAGAAAACCACCTCATACCCAACTATTTAAAAAGGTAAAATATTAACAACTTCATAAATGCATACTACCGCTTTCCTCAAGCTCTCGTGGCAAATGTTTCAGGCAATATTGTTGGGATCGGGAATAGAGATCGCTGTCCCCGATTCACTATGGCTGGAAACCTGGGTCGATACTAGTCTAGTATCGTCGTCCTATTGACGCGCGTGATAGACAAGGCGAACGGGCCAATGGTCGTAGGTGCGCGCGAAGTTGTCGCGAGGCTTGGGCTAACGCCGTCGGGTTGGCTCGGCTCGAGACGCTCTCTCCGGCTGTAGACTTAGCTTAGCTTAGCTGCCCGACTCTCCGGGAGTTAAAACAAAATCCAGCGCAAGATGTCTAACGCCGTGCGGAAGTTCTTCGCCAGGCAGCGGTGAGGGCGACGCGCCCGAAAGCCCCACGTACCGTGTAAGTAGAGAGCCGTCCACACCTTTTCTTCGCCTTGTTGTTGTTTTTTCCCCCTTTTTTTCCTTAACAAAACACGGCTGACTGAAAGCGAAATACGAGGCGGCGCTTCCGTCGCGCTACAAGGCTAGGAAACTTTAGCCGCCTGGCTAATGCCGTTTCGGGCTGAAATAGACTAGCCACCTGGGTGTGTTGGCCAGCAAATCTACGGAGGGTTGTTAGGGGGGAAAAAACGTGAAAATATGTTTAAACCTTATCAGCCTGTTAGAGTCGTCGAGTGTGTGTACGGGGAGCGCACGGACATCGAGTGACACGTTTCGGGTAACGTTTGAGCTGATCGAATAAGCTGGTTTAAGATGAAGTGTGGGGCACTTTGACGTCGGAGGCGTCTGTAAGCAGCTGTCTTTCACCGGACGTCAGGTATCTCCTCAGTCCCGCGAGGGACGCTGGACCATGGAGGTGCAATAAAAATAAACGTTTTCAGTCCGGCTTGTCATTAGCAGTTAAGGAAGGCAGCCGTCTTTCGCTTATTAAAGTAAGATTAAAAATATACATTGGCGGAGCCTTGGGAACAGGGAGATGGTTCTGAGTCGGCAATCCCTGCCTGAGGGCCCGCTGACACGCCAGGCTTCGCTGCCGCGCCCGGCCCCGGCTGATGGAGCACCAGTCCGCCGTTTCTAGGAATCATCGGAGGGCTCGCCTGTGGGACCGCAGAGGCGCACACCTACATTGTCCCGCAGGTATTTTGTTGCCGTGGATTTGTAGCGACGTTTTGCCAGCGGTATATTTTGAGGGCAAGCGGCGTGTCCAGTTAATTACTTGGAAAGGCGTTCCGTTATATTGTTATATATGTGCCTGTGTGTGCAGAATGTAGAATGCGATATGTATGTTGTGTTGAAACCCTAACATTTTGTTTGAAGCGGCAAGGTGCATACACTATACTTTCATTTTCCACCTAAATGGCTCGATGCAGCCATATTTAGATACTTTGTTCTACTGTTAAATACGAATCTGAAGCAAAAAGCCAAAGGTCGTGCTTTTAATTTGCTAAATAATTCCTTCCGTGGCGATACGTAAGCGGCTGAATAATAGACCGATTATGCAAACTGTGGGAGATCCTGTTTTTTGCGCGTGTGCACTTTTGGTTGATACGAAATTCTTAATTTCGGGTATCATGATAACATTGTGTCATTACTTAGTCATTTTAGGCGTTTTAGAAGATGGTTACTTTTTACTATTTGTTGCTATTGTTTCCAGGTAACTGTATAGAGCGACTGTGAGCAGTTTTCGTGTAACATGCTAGATGTATACTATTAGCAAAAATCCCAGTAATGTTGCACACGTACGGTTGGGTGTGTATATGTGGTCAGGCATTTGCTGGACGTATAGCGGAATGGACTTTTAGGGAGTGGTCTTTGCAACCTGTTCTGTGGCGCTAATCAGAAATCGTTTTAAAGAACCAAATAAATTATAATATTTGGTAAATTATTTTAAATTAATTTTATCATCATAAACTCGAATTTGTGATTTAAGCATGCAAAATACTGTTTAATCTGTATTGTAATAATCTTAAAATCCTGATGTGCCTATTGTTTTGCAAAGTTTTCTGGTTATTGAATGTAATGAACCGGACTGGAAAAATGTTAAAACTTCAGGTAATTTTATATTGTCTTGACATCGTGGGAGATGCAAAGTCTAGGTGTCACCACTTGTTTCATGTCAAGGAAATGGGTCTCTTGAGATGCAAGCAGAAGGTAGATGAACTCCCATTTTACCTTGTTTTCCTAATGGAAGGTGTTGCTTATCTGATATAGATATAAGGAGAGCTGTTATATGGAAGCTTAAATCCAGGTGACACAGCAGTTACGAACATGGTTTAACGTAATGGTTTCTGGTTCTGCTCCCAGGAGGGTATATTCTGTTGTACACTGGTAGCTTGCAAGCATTGTTCTGGCAAAAAAAAAAAATACTCGGGAGCATAAATGAGTAAAATCTGAAGTGCATTTGAATAACTGCATCAAATACTCTGTGACCTGACCTCTGAAATATCATGGGATTATATGTCATACAAGTAGGCTGGACCACAGATGACTACAATTTTATCCCAGGTGCTTAAAGGGAAGGCAGTTATTTGGAGGCCTATGGAAAGCTGTGTGGGTGTCTGTGTCCCAGTGGATAGCACTGTTGCTTCACATCTCCAGGGTTGAGGGTTCGGTTCCCACCTTCTATGTGTGTGAGTTAGCCTGTTCTCTCGTGTCACAGTCTGAATACACCCATTCAGGCTGGTTGGCCTTTATAAGTTACCCATAGTGTGTGTGTGTCCTGCGATGGAATAGCATCCTATCCAGGGTATACCCCTGGCATGTGCTGTTATGCTGTCCTAGGTAGGTTCCAGGTCCCTAGGCAACCTTTACCAGGATAAGTAGTTGGGAGATGGATGGAAGAAATGGTGTCTTTCGTCAAAATTAAATGTTTCATGGGCAGCAACATAAGTTATAAAATCTGTGCCAAATGTGATTTCCCTCCACCCAGTTTAGCCATTAGTTTTGAAATTCTGTTTCCAGTTGATTACATGAAATGTACTGGGATAAAGTAATTTCAGTACTGACACACTTGTGAATCCAAGTGTGCATTCAAATGCAAGTAAATGCTAAGGAATTGGTTAGTTACACCGTTTTCTCTATAGCTGTCCAATACATTCTGATTACTCTGATCACTGATTATTGCTCAGGCATTATTGAATATTGCTTCTAAATTAGACCAGTTTAGACCAGTTACTGGCAGAAGCATTACATAGTGCTTTATGTAATTAAGTATATTTGATAAACTTGTATTTCAGGTATTCTATGGAAATCTAGATTCTGTAACCTTTGACTTGCGTAATGGTCCTGAAACATCTCAGTTCTGTGATTGCGGTGAGCGTTAAAGCTGTAGCTTTGGCCGGGTGTTAACCTTAAATACCACTGCTTAGTGTTCTGTAGGATCTTTGGTGCATGTTATGTTAATACCTCAGCTTTGACTAAAAAAATGTAATAATGGTGTTCACCGCAGCTTGCTCAGAATTTGACACCTCATACCTATGGATTTGTACAAAAACACTTCACTGACGGTTGTTTGTAAATTGTGAGAGATGACATGTTAGGTACTGGTTTCAGTTTTGCTTTAACTTAATCATAGAATCTGTTTTGAAATGTGAGACATGCCTCATCCAGCCCACCTGACATACACTGTGTACCTTGATAGTGTAATGGAATGAGTTTTTGTATGGTCATGACAATATTTGTTCTAATATATGGGAGCTTAGCAGAGTTTCCTGTTATGTAATGTAAAATGTATTTGCCAAAAAGTGTCATTGAAATGAACTTGTAGATTAAGTAATATTAAGGCCTTCATGTATATTTTATCATATAAAGCTGTTCATTGTTAATAAATATGAATGGTGTTTCTTTAAATCTTAAAATGAGTAACTATTACATATATTTTGACACATGTGCCTATAAACATCATATTAAGACAAGACCAGTTTTGAATTTGCTACACCTAATCCAGTTCATCCTGCTGGTTTACTGTTGAAATGTGACGTAGATATGGAAATAAAGTGCTGTAGTCTGAGAACTCTCATTGGTTTGGCACTGGTTTGGCATCTCAGAACATTTCATTTAACCCATGTGATGCAGAATTTGAGAGCATATAACATATAATTGTAATTTGAGGTAGTTTTCTGTCCATTTTATTGCTGGATATTTTTTTGTTTTAATAATTGCTAGATGAGATCAGTATTTGCCTAGACTGAAGTTTACATTTGATAGTTTATTAGTTAATTATTATGAGATGAGCGCATTAAAGTGGTTGGATGTAAACAGCCCAAGTAGTGCCGGCTGAAAGTGTCATACAGGATCTCTATATGTATCTGTATGCGACATCCTGTCTCACCTTTGCAGAGAGAGGTTGACACCCTTTTCCCGGTGAGTCAGTGTTTTGATGAAACAGACCGAGCAGGCCACTATCAGGTTTCAATACGGCTACCAATTGGGTCACATTGTGCTTCCAGCCCTAGCGATGCAGAGCACCATGGGGAAGAGGACCACGCCCTCACTCTACTGTAATGGGGGTGAAAGTTTTCGGTCTTCACCCGTCTCCCTGCCCTGATTCTTTTCTTGTTCAATCTTCTTGAAGTAGCTTTTCTTTTAATTGATCAATTCATTGATTCATTATTTCATCTCTCTCTTTGCTCGCTTTTATGTTTTTTGTTTGACTCATTGGTGTGCCAGTGGTTTCTCAGTCACATGGCCAGAGTTCGTTCATTCTCACTGTCATCTGTCTGTTCTACCTGGCAGTTTGAACAAGGCACTGACTTGTTTCACAACACTGAAATCTTCTAGGCATAGATAATTTTTTTTGAATGCTAAACAGATCTCATGGCATTGGTACCCTGTCTCCCCTTGTGTGTTTACACATACACACACACACGCACGCACTCACACGAACTGAGAGAATTGTGCAACAATCCCTTGTGCGCTGCAGGCACACTAGGGCTCCTGAGCAGTGCCAGACGAGAACCGATACGATTGTGTTGACACACGAGTGGTGAAAAAGTCATTTCACGGGGAGGCCACAACAGTAAGGCAACTGTGTGCAGCTGGTGAAAATGTTGTTAGACGTTCCTAACGAAGCGGCCCCTCCCTTGAAGAAAATAAAGGGATCCCCTGCCCTCAGCCTGTGTCACCAGTGTCCTTGTTCATGGAAGAGAGCTGCTTTCGGTTGTTTACATGTAGAGCAGACACCTGAATTTAATGCATGCAAGCTTTACTTGTTTTCTTTAAGTCTCTTAGTTTGTTATTTATTATGATTTATTAAATAAGTTGTGTTGGTGTGTGTAGGAACATTAATGTGTGAAATTATCAGCAGTGCTTTTTCTTTTCAATAACTGCACATCTGATTGCTAGAGGCTAAAGCTGCACATGCTAATCATATGTGTTGTGGGGATAGTCCTCAGCAGGAAAATCATAAGGTTGGTCTTGATTTTTGGTTTTTCTTGTATGTGGTGGGGGGTTAATCTGTCATTTAAAATTCACTCACCATGCATGCTGTTATTTGTGATTTTCTCAGTCATGTTCTGTGTTTTTCCTAATGTTTGTAACACAGCAGTAAGTAAACGATGTATGTTTTCCTATGCACTGTTGCCTTTTTGGTGACACAGACTGCTTTTGACGTCAGTTGGCAACCATTGGCCTCTTTCTGGTTTGTACAGGAACGATACATTGCCCGGGGTCAGAAACTGCTGCACGTCTGAACAACGGAAAAGCGAAATAGCGCCAGAACTAACCAAACTGCCACTGAGAGCACAAACCTGTTGGGTTTTGTCTGTGGATTTTCAACTACTCCAACGCCTTCCTCTGGATTATCAAGTTTTACCGTTTGTTTCTCCAGTCGATCTGGGGACTGCAGATTTTGATGGACCCAGATATCGCTGAGTGACTAAATTACTTTCAATCAATGTATTTGGTAATTCAGGAAGCCTGTATTATGGCATAAAGTTCACCACTCAATACCATATCATGGATTATTTTTTGTACTTTCTTATTTCCTGTGTTTTTTGGCTGTAAATTGGATGAAGTTGTGGTGATCCCCCCCCCCCACTAATATTTCATTTTGTCAAGACATGCTTCCACTAACTTTGACCTCCATTTATGGATACAAAAGTGTGCTGCTTTTTTCCTGAATTTCTACCAGTGTAGGATTTTGCATTTAGAAGTATTGCCTGGAATGGTTTCTTTTATCCAGGATTCCCCTCTAACATTTGATCACAGCACTATCCATGCATAAATACATATGTAACATTTTTCTTTTGTGCAAAGTTTAATTTTTTTTTCTTCTTGAAGCACATCCTTTGCTATACAGTCCATGGGAAAGGAAAAGAGATAAGCCATTTTAATTCACTGTTGGTTATGTTGCTGCTTCATTCATACTTGAAAAAGCACAAAGCAGATCCCCTCTGCCAACTAAAACACCTAAGACTTTACTGGAACATATTGAGTTGGGAGAAAGTGCCTGCATTCACTCAGTACGTAATTTAAACAAAAGGAAACCTTTGCTTCCACATTCAGGGCCTTCTAAGTTCAGCAGCCCCTAGGTTGTCTTGCACCCTGATTTTGTGCCAATAGGTCCTCTGGCCACATTGATCTTGTCATTTGGTGTCACCAAAATATTTTATGGTTGCACATAGACACTTGGATAAGCTTGAGCACTTTGTTACCAAGAAAAGAATCAATACATTCTCCCCCTTTTTATTAATTAAAGAACTGCAATCCAACACAACTTCTTGTACCTCCCAATTCTGAATACTTTTACCAAAACTTTCTCAGAGAGATCAGCTTCATCTTTTGAAGGCTTTTTTTTTTGTTGTCAAATCCGCTTGAGAGAGAACTGCTTCTCAAAGTCAGATGTTAAAGTAGGCGATTGGAGGGTTAAGTGGAAGGAGGGCTGTTTGTACCTTGATTAGATCCAGACACTGCTCCGTGTTGGGCTGAGAAGAGAAAAAGTGGGAGGCAACTGCTGGGTGTGTTGGAATTTATTTTAATGGCAGGGTTCGACGGTGTGTCGCCTTGCGTCTGAGGCTGAGTTCAGCGGACCTCTGGTGGTTGGCTGATTGCTGCGTGCAGCTGTTCTATTTTGCTTTTTGCTTGATGTTTTTCAAAATCATCTCAGTTGTAGTTGCCAACTGTTAATTGACGGTCATGGAGATAAAGATTGATCATAATCATTAGGCGGATACAAATTCAATGTGCTGAACATTTGCGACTTCAATTCACTTGAACCCCTAGAGGGTTGTTTATCAGGGATTTAAAAATATTTTTATATAAAATTTAATCTCTGATTTCGGCCTCCGCGTCCTGTGCCGCCATTTTCAGCCATTGTGATTTTGCACAAGTGGATTGCTCAGTTGACATTTCGTCACTTTCACCTGACTGACAGCTGTCCTGCAGTGATCAGCAACGCTGGCAGAAGATGTTGCAGTGAAGAGAATAGTCACAGCATGCGAGTCACTGTGCAATGCATGACTTTTGAGGCCACAGTGAATTCACATCTGCACAAATTTTAGTTGCAATATTTAATCAAATCCACAGCAAAAACACAAACTTGAGCGAGATTGCTTGCAAGATTGTATGGCGTGTTTTTGTTTTGACCTTTAATTGAACCAAAAGCCATGCTATAAATTTAACTTATTTTTATATCGATGTATAAATTTTAACTGTACTTTGCACAAATCAAGCCCAGCTTTTCCCATTGCAATTTTTTTGTCAGACTTTAAACAAGCTGGTAATTTTTTTTTTTTTTTTTTTATTATATATAACCATCTCTTCACTGGACTTTTTCACTTCAAATTTAATCCAAACACTGAAAGGAAAAGTAAACTGGACTGGCAAAACCAAAGCATTGTTTTTACACAGTGTGCCATTAATTTTTCCAATTTTGTTTTTCCTTTTCTTTGACTGATTTTATCACTGTGACTTTTTTTGATATTTTATTTCACCCCAAAACAGCTCTGCATTCCCTCTGGTGGTCTTTTACAGCCTGCAACCCCCCCCCCCCACCTCCTCCCCTACCCTCCATCCCTCGAAAATGCCCAGGCTTTGGTGTTCCCCTCGCGCTGCGAGGAGGCGGAGACTCCTTTTCTCTCCATAACCCCCCCGCTTACCCCCCCCCCCCCCCCCCCCCCCAAAACCTTTTCTTGCAAGCACAACCACTTACATTGTCGTGCCCCCGGCACCAACCTCTTACTATGGCGGGGGGGGGGGGGGGTTAAATAGGCTATAATTTCCCTCAAAAAGACATCCAACTATTCCCCTGGGGGGCTGGGGATTATTATACCAGCCACCTCCCCCCAGAAAGCTGTGCGCCTGAGGTGCGGGGGAAGGGCGAGGTCCTTGGGACACTGCACTGGGGCGGGAGGAGCCTTTGTTGCTGCTTATCCAGCACAGAGATAACTGCTTCTTTGTTTATAGCTTTTATTCAGGAAGAAATCCCCCCAATTAACCAAACAGACGCGGCAATGAAACAGTAATTCATCCATGATGCCTGCAAACCCGCCTGCCTTCTGCCTCAGCTACTGCTCAGTGCCGACGCAGAGGGGGGAGGGGTGACCTGAGCTGGGAGGCCATCAGGGCCCAGGAGACAGACTCCAGCGGCCCGCAGCAGAATCGCCACGCATGTTGAGCAGCGGGGCCGGATCGGAGCTCACCTACCCGAGCATCTCCCTCCCTGCTCTCCCCAAAGATGGACCTGGGACGACCCCCCCCACACAGCTGGTCCGCAGCCATGTGAAAAACACTCGCTCCCCGCGTGCTTGCTTTTCCTTCTAACTCGGGCTGACCACCAGCACTCCCACAGAGGCCCGCCCCCTCCTCTGGTGCCCCGCCTACCAGGAGGGAGAGGTGCGAGTTATGACACGCTATCACAAGGTGCAAACCGGCACTCTTGCAGGGAGCCATAAATGCCCCTTAGGCCGGCACTTTCATCCCCCCCCCCCCCCCACTTCAGAATGTCAGAAAGATGCGGGGGAGGGCCAGGCCACAAGGCACAGAGGTCAGGGTTATGGATAACACACTGCTATGGAGTCAGCAGAAGCGCGAATGTACCCTCAGACACACCAAGAGGGGGCGTGCGGTCAGCGAGCCTGGGTAACAGTGGAACCTCACACCCAGCCAGCAGGGGGTGACACAGCGTCACAGGGAACCGCCGTGCTGTCCCCGAACCCCCAGGGCGACCCAGCCCAGTTCCCACACAGACACTGAAGGGCATTTCTGAGAAGTGACCCGGAGTTAATGACGCCGGCCTCACGGCTGAGCGAACCGATGGGGGGGGGGGGGGGCGCTAATCTGCCGCCCCCAGCGGAGATCAGTGCGCTGCTCAAGCCGCAGTTTGGGCCAAAGCCTGCCGATGGAGGGGATCCAGCATCTCAGGGATGCAGGAGCCAGTATGGTCGCCTTGCATCGTTTACGCCCCAGGACTCAGGCTGCGTTAAACGTAAACTCAGCCCTTTCTTTTGTACGCGATTCAATATTTTTGCCTGGCCATCTATCACAGTCAGTGCAGCCCTCCCCTCACTGTCCATCTTTGCACCCCCCCCCACCCCTCCCGGTCTGTCTCCTGCTTAAACTTAACATAATATACCAGACTCCTTTATCCTATGTGAATTTTGTAAAACAATCTGTCTTTCTTACAGCTGTGCCCTTTCTCTGCCCCGCCATCCCCCCGCCCCCCTGCTCTTTCTCTACCCCTCACCTCTCCTCCCACTTTAACCCCTAACCTCCCTCCTCAGCCCCCCAGTCACGCAAATCCCAAGGCGGGCGTCAAGTGAAGTCCTGAAAATCACATACACATATCACCGAAGCCTGGGGGGATGTCACTGCAATAACAGTGTAAAAGAATGTGTTTGTGCTCATGAAAGGGGACAAAAATTATATCATAATAATAGGATTATTTGAAAAATAGAAGCCATGTGAAGCCTGAGATAGATATGGGATGGGTGTCACCTGTAGGTATGGGATGGGTGTCACCTGTAGGGGGCGACAGAGACTAATGCAGAGAACTCATCTGCATGAGCATCACTCCCGTAAACATACTGCGCACAAAACCCTTATCGTATCATTTCACAACACACTTACTGCCCCGATCACACAGCAGCAATCACTAGTGACACGCGACGATCCGTAATAGTGAGAATAACAGTGAGGAAATCACGAGGTGGCGAGAAACGCGGTGAGACACGCAAGCCGTCGCCCTCAGAGGAAAAGTCCAAGAACAACAAGGACAGGAGAGCAGGGGCTGTGAGAACGGGGACAGGAGGAGGAGGAGGAAGTGTGGGGCGCAGATAAGCGGGGAGAGGAAGGGCACTG
>JAODKE010000015.1:1884814-1897595 GCA_026779605.1 Mormyrus hasselquistii
TTTTTAACATTTTTCTATGCTCTTATTGAATAACAATGTCAGTTGTTTTCTACAGCTGTTTTTTTTTTTTTTTTTTTTTTTTTTGTTTCTTGTACGGCCAGGATTTTTTTTTTTTAACATAGAGCCATATTTTCTCTAATTTGTGGCTGGCTTTTTGATTTGACGTTTGCTTATTTTACTGCTGGACATGAAATCCGAATTCCCTGTTTTGTGTTGTCTGACTGTTACTTGTGATTTGTTACATGCTGCTTCGTTTGAACTCCCATTTGCTCTCTCTGCTTGTACATTGGGTTGTGTAAATAATGAATGTGAGTGTAGGTCCCCTTTTGAGACTGCATAGTGTAACTTTTTTTTTAACCATAATCCTGGTCCAAAGGATCTTTTGATAACTACTGCAGATCTTCCAGCTCTCGTTATTCTAGGCTAGCTAGTTATTTCCTGTCTAATTTCAAAGTATGACTTGAATTCATTGACCTCTACCCTCATCTTCATTAGGGATTTTTTTCAGTCCTTTGTGATTTTCTGACCAGAATTTGAAAATGACTTTGTAGTAAATGTTCTCGTTACTGCTACATGATGGTACTTTTTGCAGTATGTGCTCCATGTTATTTGTGTTGCCATTACTATATATAATGCCTGTTGCACTAATGTCCCGTGTCCTCCTCTTTCTGTCTTCATTCCCTCACCCGCCTTTTTCATTCCTGCATGTCTCCTCCTCTTCCAGGAACGAGATTCAGATGAAGTCTTTTAGTCGGTCAAATGGACATCCCAGATCTGCTCACCCTCATCTCCCACCTCCTCCTCCTCATTCAACCAACTCCTCTGGCAGACCAGGACCAGCCAATCACAGTACTTCTCCTCCACTTAGCCCCACCCACAAACAGGGGGGAGGAGTGAAGAAGGTTACTGGTGTTGGCGGGACCACCTATGAGATTTCAGTATAAGTCAAAAGACAGCCTTGCAAGAAAATGGATTTACTCTGGAATTGGGGAAAATCGGCTTTGCCTTGCAGCATATGCAGTGGAACCTTTTCAACAAGTAAAGGTGGAATCATGAGCAGTAGGCTACCTGCTGTTTTCATGTTTTAAAAATCCTGTGGTTCATAGACATTTACAAGTTCATTTGCTGAAACTTTGAGAACCACCTTGATCTTGCATATGGAGACGGAGACCTGAAGATCAGTGACCAATGGTTAATGGATACTCAGCCAGTGACTGGAAGCAGCAATTTTATTTTTTATTATTATTTTTTTTTTGAGATAGCTGGTATTTCACAGAGATATTGAATATATACATACATTTTATTATAAAGCTATATTAGTCATTCTTATCGTAATCTCTGCACGGGTAAGGACGTAACTTTGCTCTCGACCAAGTGGCAGTACAGACGTAGCTAATGAGTCCTCAACGCAGGATCCGCTCCCTACTGTCGTTGCCTTGAGACCATTTACTGCCATCTGAACCACTGACTCGACTTTAGCAGAGATGTGGAGCAGTGACACAAAGACGATGGAAGACATTTGTTTTTTTTTTTGTTTTTTTGCTGACCTGAGAAGTTTCTTTAGGTTCCACAGAAATTTTTTTAATTACCCCTTTTAATTTTGTTTTTATCATAAATGAATACCACAGGGGTCTCGGCCAATCGAGTCGGCCAGAGACATTCCAGGCAGGTCATGGGTCGTGTAGCGAGTTGTCAGCGGGTTGCTCGTTTCCGTCACTTGTTGCATCAGTCAGACTCGAATGGATTTATTACCCAAAGATGGCTAGATTTTCAGGGGCTTTCTCCGATATCGCGGGTTAAGCCATATAGAAATACAGCAGCCACAATAACTTTTTGCGGAGAATAATGTTGAAGTCAAGGATTATTGTATGCAAGTTGTCTCTTGTAGCGTGAAATCCATGTATTTGGTGTTTGCGACTTTTTGCTCAACAATTGCCGGAATTCCTTTTAGGATGGCTTTAAGGATGGCTAATTGGGAAGAAAATCGGCAGTAATTAGTGGGCAAGTTATCGTGTAAGAAAAATATACCAGACCATTTCTGTCGATGCTTTAAATCTGGCACTAGGTATCACAACTTGACAAGAGACCAAAAAAGAACCAAAAAGCTTTTTTTTTTTTTTTTTTTTTTTTTAAATTCCTCTGGGTTAACGTTTCAATGTTTTGCCAGTCATCCTTGTCTTATCAACAGATAGGCTTTCCCCGTTACTGACAGAAGCTTGATAGTCGCAAGATGCACAGCAGCCTGTTGCCCGAGTGATTGTTTCAAGGGCATGACAACCAACCAACCTGGTTAATGGCTTTGTAGAGGTTATTTTAAAGGGCAGCACACATGCAGATGTTTTCTTGAGATGTGAATGAGCAAGAGTGAGTGAGGAAGACATTGTGGCTGAGCAACACAATAAATCCTTGAAAATAAACACAATTGTATAATCTCTGCAATGTTTCAATTTCTCGGGTCATTTGATTGCAAGGAAGCTCAACTCATTGACACGTTACCATAATACTTATTAAATGTCTACATTGTTTCAAACAAATTTATCTTGTCACATATGCATTGTATGAAATGTCGTTCCACAATATTACCTTATGTTTTACATATGACCACTCTAGGGTTCTTGTTTCAAAGAGAACACTTTTCTATTAGGTTTTTTTTTTTTTTTGTTATAACACCCAATTCTGCATCAGATTTGAGCTGTTTTTAGCAGCCCTGATAATTTGTGGGTGCAGTTTGTGTGCGTTTATCCACAGTGGGTCACATGTCACTTATTGTACTATCAGCACTTGTTGGTTTTGCAAGCCTGTCTAAGCCAAAGATGCGTGCTGGACTCCACAAACCGAAGGGATCCCTCATTTTCCACCACTACAGACTCAGTTAAAACCTGTACGTAGGTTGTCAACTGCATGACACCGTACACAGGTAGAACTGGTGAGCTGGTACTGGATAGGCCTTTGGGCCAGGGATGTGTGTGATGGAATTGTTGACATTTCAGGGAATGTCTGGCCAAAATGTCTAAATATGATTTTAAACATTCGTAACAGTCTTTGGAGGTGCTCCAAGTAAATGACCAAGACAAGTTGCCTTACAAAGAGTGTATTAAAGATTATTAATAAAGTGTCTACATGACCAATTGTGTATGGAGTGCCAATATAACCTTAAGTGCAAAAAGTCTATGAACCAAGATATGAAGGAACCAGAACTACCAACAATTTTTCACTAGCTGCCTATCGCTTATGTAGACACGTTTTGCAAACTATCCCCCACCCTGCTATTGTTTATGCATTTTAAAGATTCCACACACGAGGGCCTTAAGGTGTAATAATTTAATATGAAGTAAAAATTCTCATGGTACCTCATGTTATACAGTAGTGTAAAGAGTCCTGTACAATTGCTCTACGTGGAGGGCCCCCCAGCATAGGAGAGAGCATGCAAACTCTACAGGCTGAGCCACACCTGACCCTGGTATTTACTTGAGAACTAGTGTGGCTCACCAGAAGCCGGGTAGGATAGAAAACCTACTGGATAGTAGCTCTCCAGACCCGGAGTTGGAAACCCCTGCTCTATAGCTAAAAAGGTTTGATGACCCAACACCAGTGAGTATGCATGACAAAATCATGGCCATTACACTGTGACAGTAACAGGAGTAAGGAGTACCCGTGACCAATCTGTACCAAATACTGACTTTTGGGAGTGTTCAAGGATCATCATAACATTACAGAATAAATCAATGGGTGTGAACATGAGGTTACAGAATACAGCATATGCTTTCTCAGCCGTAGGGAGACTGTGCGCCTGATTGAAATCACTAGACAATTGGAAAGCAGTGCAGGATTAGCGCCACAAAAAAAACATGACAATATTGCCAAATGAACTCTGAAACATTAGCAGTGTATTTTGGAGAGTACCTGCTTCAGTTACTGAAGATTTAATTATTTAATCTTTTGTAATTATTTAAGTCATAACTGCTACAATACAAACCAAACCCTTTATTAATAAGACTTCTTTAGCAACTTTACTGTATAAATACTCTTCTAGGAATGAGTTTGTGGTCTCTGTATAACTGGAGTTTTTTTTTTTCCTCCCCCCCACAAAAACTCACGCAGTGAGAACAGGCACACAGTGCAGAACAGCTACAATGGACTTAAGGGACTGGACTTAGAGAGGATTGCTTACAATGATTTTGAATCAGTAATTATAGTCATGCATGTTAATGTTTTAGAGTAATACACAAGAAATTAGTGATTTACAATTAAGCTATTAAGGAAATTACAATAGTACAGTGCAGCTAAGAATTGTCTTCAATCGTATTGTGTTTTAGACTTGAACCTAATTCCCCTCAATCCCCATTCTATCCAGTCCCACTGCAATGTCACATTCAATAGGACATGGTGCAGCCTCTAGTGTTCACCTATTTATCTTTCTTGCTCTCCTGGATCTCCATCTCTGCCTCAATTTCTTCTTGCACTGGTGGAATCTCAGGCTCCACAGATTTCTCTCCCTTCACCTTAGAGAGCTTCTTGGATTTCTGGTAGAGCTCGTTGAGGTTAAACTCCCTGATTATATTCTCCTACAGGCAGCAAAGAGAAGTCAAATTACCACAGAAGTGAGCATCCTATAAAGATATTAATGCTGGTGTGGGCGGTGTAGCTGAATGCCACAAAAAGCACCACACAAGAATAAAGGCCTTCATTTCTTAACACTTGGTACAGTCAAAGAACGGAGGAAAACTGGCTTCCTAGGAATTCAGCAGATGAAACCTTCTCAGCAAAGGTCGGCCATGAAGTACTGCATTTTCACACTAGGTGCATGATGGTCTAAGGATGTGCAGCAATAAATGTCGACATTCACTCTTCTTCCTTACCTCTGTGAAGCTCCAAGACACTGCTCTTCCTTTTTTATCAATCTGAGGCCGCCTGAAGACCTCTTTACCCCCCTGGAAGAGCACCACGGTAGGGAGCTGCTTGGAGAGGGGAGAGGTGCTCACCTTGTACCTAGAAAGGTGGTGTATTTAAGTGGGAATTACTTCAGCAGAGCACAATACCACTCAAAAGATGTCTGCAGAGACGGGGCAGGGTCAGGAAAGACTTACTTATTGGATACTTCCCCATATCGGCCAATATCCAACTTTCCAAATTTGAGTCCAGCACAGTTGTACCTGTGGGAAAGTTGTAGACGCGTCACAGGGTTATTTCGTCCTGCAGAGCTGAATCTGCTGGTTTCTTTGCTTACTGTAAAAGTCTTCTAAACAGTGACAAGGTGTTTTGCTGGCTCACACGGTGGCACCTATGTACAGTAGTACCTCAGTACTCGAACTCTTTAGAACTTGAATTTCTTAAAAGTCAAACTAACCCGTTCGAAAAAAAAATGACCCAGAACTCGATCTGAATCTCAGAAGTCAAACTGTAAACGCCGACCTCAGATAACTTGTACATGTGGGGAAATGAGTCTCTCAGCGGAAATGTAGGGTAACGCTTCAGCCTCAATGTGATGGCATCGCTTGTTGGTGATAGTGCTTTTTTATCAATATGCCACGCCTCCCTCGTTATCCTCGTGTGAAATTCTGATATCGTCAGCTGTTTCTCATTATTTCCAATAACCCATGTGTATTTAAGTCTGTTTAAAGTATGTTTCCCCGGTCCTGTCATTGACGTCTACTCCGTGTTGTGCCAACAATAAACCCTGTTATTGGATTTTCGTCTGCCTGACCCCGATTCCACGCTCCCTGCTCACTTGTTCAGCGCGTGGTGTGACAAAATTACTGTTTTGATAAAAGTGCTTAGTATATGCTCTTGTTGATTTTGAGTTTAAATGCTTAAAAAATTATATATATTTATTTATTTAGGTGTAATTTTTTGGGGCCAGTAACCAGTTCATTGGTTTTCCATTATTTCTTATGGGGAAGATTCGATCAGAACCAGAACCTTTTAGGATTCAAACTCGAGTTCTGAACGGATTAAGTTCAAATTCTGAGGTACCACTGTATACCGGGGGGGGGGGGGGCATGATGTACACGTGCAAATGTCATGCATGGAGTCTGTACTTGAGTGAGAGGTCAGCAAAGACAGAAGCGAAGGACTGGCACTCGGGGGACCAGTTGGCGAAGAACTCCACGATCCACGTCACACGGCTGTCCCTCTCCAGCTCCTCCTGCAACCCACACAGGACCAGAAGCCATCGGCTTAACCGAACCCAAGTTAATGAAAACCACTGAGCTACACCAGCTAGTTCCTGCTAACCGTTACTGAAGCCACGGCACGAGACCTTCGCATACGGCACAGTGGAGACTCACGTCTATGGTCTTGTCGCTGAAGTACTTGATGTACTCTGGGCCCATGTAAAGGGGTGGCTTGCATGTCATCAGGAAAACTGAAACGGAAACAGACAGAAATAACTATGACCAGGGGATCCTGGAAGGAGAGCACTGGCAAGCATGCATAACATATGTATTTAAAAACCTGCTCTGATTATGCTAGGTAGAGTTCAGTATTCCCAATATTACAAACAGTCACTCATACCAAAACAAGTTGTGGCGTAGTTGTCATTAAGTAAGACAATGATATTGATGATTTCAAATAGAGCTGTTGCACTAACCGATACACAATGTCAAGTAGAGGAGGCCCATGCGAATGTCAAGCCTGAAGAAAAGGATGACATTTGCCACTTTGCTGAAAAGAAAGAGGTTCCCCACATGTTGTTCCACAGTGACTAAAAAAAGAAAGTGTCAAAGGGGAAAAATTACATTAATCAGCCAACCGTATACTGTCCAACTTAGTTATGCTAAGTGAATGATACTGAGCAACATAAACGGCGGCCTGAGCTCAGTGGAGACGGTGAAAAAGGTTCGTTGTTTTGTTAAATCTGGTACTTACTGGCTCTCCTGTTCTTCATCATGACGATGGCGCTGAGAAACATCAGGATCTCCACCTCTCTCTGTAAGTATAACATGCGATCGTGGTTACAGGTGGATGTCCTGCACGCTGCTTAGTTTTGTGGCCGAGCCCCCCCCCCCATTCACAACTGCACCCGCACAGTTTTCAAAGCTGCCGCTACAACCACATGCGCGTGCGCACTCCCATTATAATAATCTATCGACTTCCGTCCAAAAACTCCCTGGAATTGATGTTGCAGCTGCATGTTTTATTCTTCATAACTGACCTAGTTTCTGGATGTTTCGCCCCCAGCATACTAACCCAGTCAAAATCACAGGAGTTCCCGTCTTCCCGCTGCGACGACAGGTGTTCGCAGATGCCCGGCGTTTTCCGAACCACAAGGAAAGCGACAGACATGGCCAGCGAGGCGACATAATACGGCTTCAGCAGCCACTGGTAAACACGCGGCAAGTGGTAGAGAAAGGCGAAGAACGTTGTCAGTAACGCCATTTTCTGCGGGCCGGTCGGGAGAAAGAGAGGAACAGCTGGGGAAAGTGGCACCGGAAGTTTAGCGCGTAGTAAAGTGACCGCTGCTTGCGAGTGTTCTTAAAGGGGTACCCACGAGAAAGGAGGTCAACGAGGACGCAGCGTTGCTGTCGGTGACTCCAATTTCTGAAATCTGATTGGTTACTAACGTGCGCATGGAGAGCATTTATTGGTCATTGGAGTTGCCAGTCACCTTTTTACACCCTACACGTTTCTATGGTAAAAGTAAGATTTTCGTGCGTTTCTTATGTTACAAATATTAGCTAGCGACAACTTTGGTCACCTGGTTGTCGTGGGATTTTTTAAGACAGCACACTAATTTTGCTTATATGTAACAGATTTATTACCTAGTAAATATCTGTAGGGTTTGCTGACTACCCCAACGCTTGTAATGTAGCTAATTTCAGGTTTATGATGGAATAATATACATTTGCCGTAAGATTTCTTGCTAGTCTCATGCCTGACAGTTGGCATAAAATAATGAGGTATTCTTGTAAAGTTGCCACGAGACAAAGGCAAAACTGAGCCTCCTTGCAAAAACATGCATTATACCTATTTGTAACACTGCCCACCGTTTTAACGGCAAAAAATGACAAAAGCCTAACTGTAACTCAGACCTCATGAAAAAAATAGACAAGAAAAATAAGAATAATGCACTTTCCAGTATTTAGACATTTATTTGTAGTGGATATATGAGTTACTAATTTAATGTTGCGGTTTTTTCCGTATTAGTAAAAACGTTTATAGACCCCACAACTGTAATAAGCCAATCTCTGAACCACATATACACATTTTAGCAGCATTCTCTTAACTCTTCGTACAATAATTGTCTTATTGAATTATTTTTATATTTCTGGGTTATAATTCTTCACTCTCTAACCAGTTCTCCCTTAGGGGTTTTCACTGGGGGATACCCAGATAGTCTTTGCTTTCTCCAAAAAATGCCAGATCCCATCAAGTGTGTGTATATTGTAAACAGGGACCGGAGGCATCAATAACCTGGATCATTCATGGCTATAAAACATGAGGGTGATACAGGAAAGGGGTGAGGTCTTCAGTTGGGAATGTTAAGGCAGGAAAACAAGATGCGTCACACTTTCTCTTTAGCCGTTTCATGTTCGAGTGAAAGCATGCAAGTCACTTCCAGTGTGGTATTAAAACTTTGTGCTTAAAAGCTAAAATTAACACAGACTAAATAAAAACTGAACTAAAACTGAAAATGTTCAGAAAATAAAAATGACACAAACTATTTGGAACTGAAAATCAAAATGGAAAACTAAATAAAACTGACTACGAATGTAAATTTGACCCTGGTGTATGTGTGATATATATAAAATCATAATCATATATGAAGACCTGTGAGACTGACCAGGACGTCTAGACGGACATATATCTCCACAGGGATTTCATCACAAATATTTGGCGCACCTGCTTTATCAAAATGTAGATTGGTATTCAGACTGATTCTAATGATAGCTATAAATCTAAAAATGGTAAAACAGCATGAATTAAAATCATTTAAGCATACTTCATAAGCAAGTTGATAAAAGCCACCAGTTCACACACTCAATGCTCCAGAGCCAATTTTGAGATACCAGTTAGCCTAATGGAACTGTTATGGAGGAAACCGAAGTATCCATAGGAAATACATAGAACGAAAGATGACCATGAACACCCTAGACACAGAGCCCCAGCCTTGATAGTATCCCACTGTGCCACTTAGCTATCCTCATTAAGCACATTGATATTAAACGTTCACTGGATGTGAGCAAAGTGGAAAAGAAACTCATTATCTCAAACAAACACAAGATTCATTTCCAAAAATATGGATTTATTGTCTCAAGTTGACATCAGATGGATCCTCAGAAAAAGCAGTTAAAAATAATAAAGAATACAGGAATAGATACAAGTAACCAGCCACAGTTAATGGGCCAAGTCAGAAAAATCCAGCAATAAAAGGTGCGGTGGTCAAAGGTAATGGCAGCCACTCCAACAACCGCATTCTGATTTCACTGAAGGCACAAACTCTGCAGCAGTAAAATATAAAGACACATATATGGACTGTAGATTTCTTCAGACAAAAGCACCAGCTTAAAATATGGCTCCCATCCATTCAGTGTGTGAGATAAAGAGGAAGACCCCTCCCCCCCACCCCAGCCTTGTATTTTTAATATAATATCAAACATCTCTGTACTTGTGAAAGGCAGAATGACCTTATTACCAGATAATATGCCACAAAATTCAAGCTTTGCAGGACGTTCATGGAGTGGATACTGCCCTTTGGAAAATAATGCTTTGGTTAACTGGGGGCCCACCCTCCAACAAGTGAGGAATTACAATTTTTTTTTTTACATTTTGAGGCACTTTGTGTGAGATAAGTACATTCCTGTATTTGCATTTTTTTTGCAAAATGTTGACTTTACAGTGAGGTATTAACTACTACTGGCACACATTTCAATACCTGTATATGATGTGGCAATAGTGGACAATTAAAAAGCTATTGGATGACAGCAAAGGTCATTATACTACCAATCATAAATAAACTGCTTAAATAATTTGGCAAATGCATATCTGGAATGCCCACAAGAACCACAATACAATAAGATAATAATTAATAAGGTTATTTTTTGTGCAGCTTATAGTCACAGAATATATCAACCATCATCAGAAAAAAAAAACTTTGCAAATATCAGTATACCTCCAAATACATAGAGAAACGTTTCCGTTTGAGGTGATGATGTGCAGCTACAAAACATACTGCTACAAAAACGCATTAATAGGCTTAAAATTTAAAAACAGCAGGCAACAAAAAAATTTGCACCATTGTTATGAGGCAGTTAATATTGAGATAGTGTTTACCGAACAGCCTCACTTACACATTTATGACACTGACTGAAATGGTATATGAAATGATGAATTGAATGTCACCAAGATCTCCTCAGTCTTAAAACGGACTATGGTGTACATTCTACCAAGCTGGTGAGATGATTATACATAATAACGATAATATTTTTTAATATTATATATAGCGATATACCTAACAAAACAAGCATATGGTTTTAGCAACATAGTATTTGTGTTGTGATGTAGACTAAATTAAAACCCTTATGTTACATGCCACACTCAAAAAACACCCAAACACTAAAACTAACTTCCAAGTCCATATTTCTGAAACCCAACAGCTCAAGTCAGTCAAGTAATTAACACTAAAAATGCTACTATACACACACGCACACAACATTATACAGGTAATAGCCATAAAACCAATTTTTAAAAACGATGGTATTTCTCATTAAAAATAACATTTGAAATCCAATTTTTTCATGTTGAAATGGTCAGTCCACCTGGCACCTCATCCTGGGTTATTCCCTGCCTTGCACCCTTAGCTTCTGGGATAGACTCTGGACCCCTGAGACCCTGCACAGGACAAGCGGGAATGGAAAATGGATGGATGGATGGATGGATGGATGGATAAATGGGTGGATAAATGGGTGGAGTCTAAATCCTAAGCCTCCTGAGGGAGATGCCCGTTGCTATGGTTTTTGGTGCTGTTGCTTTCTTCGTGGGTCAGGGCTTCTTTGGCCGCCTCCACCTCTAGCTTTGCCCTCTGTTGGAGGTGTCTATGGTGATAGAGCAGATATCCGGGCAACAAGAACCCGGCCAGCGAAAAAAGGAGGAGCCCCATGTTGATCTGTGGAGAGAGGCCGGCCAGTCATTGAGCATCCGTGTGTCAAGTGCATGTGTAATAGATCAATGCTTCCTAACCCGGTCCTGAGGGACCTCCAGACAGTCCAAATTTTTGCTCCTACCCAGTTCCCAGGAAAATCACGGACTGCTCGGGAGTCCCCAAGGATTGGGTTGGGAACCACTGTGTTAGAGGACAGACATCAGCCTTTTTTTGCCCAAGTCTCACCCAGTAGGGGTCTCCCTTGAGTGGCCCCACCATTGCAATGAAGAGAGGCTGCTGTAGTAGGGCGAAGACTGCACTGATCATTGACTGCAGTCCCGTCAGGGTGCCGAAGTGATTGGAGGGATACCTACAGGAAACAAACCGAGACATGTGGACATCGGTCATCTGCCAGTTGGTTTAGCCAGAGCAGGAACCATGAACGAAGGTGCCCGGAACGTTACTCACACTGCAGCGTACATGCCCCCGCAGCAAGAATGGATGAACCCTCGAACCATAGTGTGCAATATGAACGTGATGACCTGGAAGACAGGGTGAGCCTTTATCTCTATCGCCATCAGCACACGCTTTGTGAGGTTGGAGCTTGACAGGCACGATCAGGTTCTACATTCTCACAGGTGTTTAGACTGTGGCGAGTCCACCACGACCACGTGTCCTGCTCTTACCTGTAAAGCCATGTTGTCTATCAGGCAGGTGACACCAAAGATGAACAGCAGCAGGTTAGTAAAGGTAAAGGCTCTGATGGTATTGGTGAGCTTCTGGAGCGTCGGGTCTCTCCTAGTGGGGGCAGGAAGTCTGTTGTTGGTGCAAACATAGACCTACACATAGACCTACTCAACCGGTTGAGACAAACAGCAGCGTTTCCCATGTGGCTTGTTTACACATCACTCCCGTCTTCCCACCCCTGTCCTGGATTCCACCCCATCCTCTCGTGCCCTCAGACCTTTTCTGCCCGTTGTCCCACAATTTGCTGTCTTGCACGCACTCCTTCATCTTCCAGTCCATGATGTAGCCAATGAGAGGGCAAGTCACCAGGCACAGCAGTTGCAAGGCGCCGAAGATGGAGGCGTAGTTGTCCACTGTGAAAGGTACCGTGCAATCAGCATGCAACTGGCGATCTACACCGGGGGTTTTGCGACCGTCTTTGAACTAGGGCCCCTACAGCCTGGGATTCCCTACCAGTAATACAGTAGATCCCAAGGACCCCAGACCGAAGAAACATGATCAACAGCCCTCAGTAATATAAAAGGCCCAAATCTGCAATCTGCACCTCATTTGGTGGCGAATGACAACAAAAGTGTCTTTTACCAACCTTTTTCATTAGCTTCCATTGCCAGTTCCTCAGAGGCTAAAAGATAATGCAAGACAACAAAGCATTAGAACGTAAGAAGAGATAAGTCAACCCCCCCAGTCAGTGAGAAAATGAAGGAGCAGTGACAGGGACAGGAGCAATATTGAGATTTTTTTTTTTTTTTTTTTTATAAAGGTGGGGGGCAAAATAATTGCCATATTGCAATAATTCCCACAGAGGGGCCAAACTTATTAGCCGTTGATAACTTTTGAATCTGTAAATCAGAGATTGGGGGGGGGGGGGGGGGACAGGGCCCTGGTGGCCCAACCGCCGGGTATCCTCCTGGGGGGGCGCAGTCGTGGGCTTAAGGGGGGGGGTGCCAGGGGTGA
>JAODKE010000015.1:1897695-1916787 GCA_026779605.1 Mormyrus hasselquistii
AGAATACAAAAACCCCAACAAGAGGGAAAAAATTTATTCTATGGTAAAAAATTTTTGAAGTGATAGGGGGGGGTGGGGGGGGGGGGGGGGGGCAGTGCCCTTGTGGCCCCACCGCCGCGTATACTCCTGAGCAGGACGATTCATGGGCTTACGGTGCGGGTTGCCATGGGTGACCAGGAACTGTAGCATGTTGTTCATGGCGCCCATGTAGAAGATGATTCTCAGCTGGGTCATGCCCATGGTGAGGAGGCTCCACAAGAAAATGGGCGAGCACACCGACCTGCGAAAGGGCACCGTACCTGAGGCCGAGAGAGAACGGGAGTGTCAGCGTGCCTCCGTGATGGGGGCCAGCGGGGGGGAGGTGAGTATGGCACAGGATGCATGTTAGTATTACTAGATACATTATACCATTATTATGGTTCATCCAAGAAGAATGTACACATTCCTAACACAGAGAAGTAGACAGTTCAGGTCCAGAAAGTAAAAATCCAGACCATGATTTTATTTCAAAGAGTCACAGTTACAGAGTACTCAACTGGCCTGCTGAAATAAAATCGTGGTCTGGACTTTTACTTTCTGAACCTGAATTGTCAACCTCTGCCAACACATTAGTACTACTGCTGCAGTCTATATGGATGTGGCTTGATTCTTTCTAATGGTTCTACAACTTCTGCTACAACTAGGTTAAAAGGCTACGGAACAAGGAAACGGTTCTAGAATTGCGTCTTCTGTGTTACCTCCATCTGCAGTGAACTGTACAGGTGTAATGTAGTCACATTGCTGTTGAATTAATCATATTGGGTCATGGTTACAACATGATCCGTCAACATGCTGAGACCGGCGGATGTGAATGCGTGGAGTTGGCCACCATTTTATCCACGTGGCTCCTTGAGAAGTTACATATTACTCAAAGAGGGGGCTCTCAAGATATTTGGATTCTGAGCTCTTCTGATTGCAAGGGGAACCTGGTTTGAAACACTATTTGTATTTTTGGAGAACATTTATACAAATAGTTATTTTTTTTACTTCATAGATATTTATCACTTAAAAGGTCTTCTAATGCCAAAATGATTTTGGAAAAGGTCAAACATCTGGCAGCTGTCTCCGTTTTAAGACGTAGACTCACTTTGTGGGTTGGGGTTGTCTTCTGGAAGCTTCTTGGAGAGTTGATCCACTCCCTGGTTGCCCTCACTTAGGGTCAGGTCCCCTGAGGGAACATCTTTGCGGAGATGATCCCAGCTCTCCTTCTCTTCCTGAGAAAAGCTGCTGCTTTCAGTCTTCCTCCTGTTACAAACAGACGGCAGCATGTACAGCATGAGCCCGGATACGGTGCCAGCGATGTTGTACAAGCCGCCGTGGTCGCAGACAGGAGGACCTGGTGTGTTTGACCACATACCTGAACTCCTCAGGGGTATAGAAGGCCTCTGCTGGCCAGTTCAGGAAGCAGTTCAGGAAGACCAGGCAGGCCAGGGCTGACCACACCCACATGATCACCCGGAAAGGCACGCCGGCATTGTAAATCAGCTTAAATACAACAAGGAGGGTGTCGGGAGAGAGAGGGTGCACTAAGATGGAGAACCCATCCATTTTCCATACCAAAGCTCCACATCGGCCCACAGAAGTATGCTATGAGCCTTCACCCATACTCTAGATACGCTTATGGATCCTATCAAAGCCCCAACGCCATGGGTCAGCTTGGCCATCAACGGTACCTTGACTCCGGGGAAGGTGACTGCCGAGGAGGCGTACGAGCCAATCATGAGGGACATGATGGTGGAGCTTAGGCTACCAAACATTACTGGCAACTGAGAGAGAGAGGAGAGAGAGGAGAAAGAGAGAGGAGAGAGAGAGAGGATATTATATATATAACAACCAAGTTCATCATATAATGCACCACCCTATTTAACTATCCTCAGTGTAGGCCACGACTGAAACACATGACACATCAGCTCACACCTGTTTATCCAGAAGAATCACTAATTAACTTGTAATTGTTAGTGAGGAATAGTTATTGAAAGACAACGAGGAACCTGCATCTAGCTGGCAAGCTTGGCTCTGTGAATACTGAGACAAGCACATAGCAGGATTAAACTGATC
Organism: Mormyrus hasselquistii; assembly: GCA_026779605.1. Classification (NCBI taxonomy): domain Eukaryota; kingdom Metazoa; phylum Chordata; class Actinopteri; order Osteoglossiformes; family Mormyridae; genus Mormyrus; species Mormyrus hasselquistii. Next base: position 1,899,793 of record JAODKE010000015.1, read on the forward strand.
CTATTGTGCTTGAACAAATGTCAATGTTTTAATTCGATCTCAAAAGCTTCTTTATGCTGATTGAGTCCGATCGTCCTGTGGGATGTAGAGAGCCTGGGGAACCACCTGTGCGCCCCAGGACGGTGAGTCAAGTAGCCATGAAGGTTCCCAGTACCCAGCACGATCCCTGTCACCCTACAGTATATCATAAACATCTGCTTCTCTTCCCGTAAGCCCAGAAGCGAGGCATTCCTGCCCTAATGGCCCATGCTGAGAGCAGAATGTTCCGGGTTCCTCGTCCCCATCGACCCCAAGCCGCAGCCTCTTTCATTCTCAGTTGCTGCCAAAGATTTGCTTTGCCCCCCCCCCCCCTTTTTTGCTTTCTGCCATTGAGCCGCCCCGTTTTCCTGAACAGGGGAAACATCCATAATGTTTGGAACCTCTTTCCCATCTATCTTGGATCATATGGCCAAGTCCCACAGCAGAGATGCATATAGCCAGAGTGTGTATTCTTTAAGTTCTGCACATGTGCACGCACACACACACACACACCCAGAGCTCACAGAAAGTCTTGGGACGCTTGCTTAATTTTGCAAGTGTTGCAAATTTAATGGTTTCATAACAAAAAAGTCACTGGTTCCGTAAGGGATGCTAAACAGAAATGTTTGAGGCAATGTTATTACAAAGATATTACTAATTAAGAAGCAATGAGACCTTTTTATTGTAGAACTAAAATTTGGGTTTCAATTTATCACTATGTGCAATTAATGTTTTACTTAAAACTACTGGTTGTTTCTGTGATTTTATATATTAGAGTCATATATATAAACAAATTAATAAAAGTGAAGTTTGTTCTAAAACCAATAACTTTGATGCAGTGACACTACATCACCAGTAGGGGGTACTAACTACTTTCAGCAGAGGTGAGGCTGCATGGGAGTAGGTCGGGCCAGTATGTGTCACTTCACACTAGACGACGACAGGCTGTTAATGGAAACCGCGGCCTGTCTCCTTCACTGGAACACCTTCAGCGTCTTCTGGTGTCTCGGTCACAAGCATAAACAAAACCCTGCCCTCTGGCTAAATGGGGGCAATTCCCATGCATACTTCAATCAGGTTATTTCCATACAGCACAAACAAGGGCCTATATATATTTAAGACGCCAAAGAGTTTTTATTCAATTGTAAAGGATTCTTTAGCTCTCCCTGGGTTTTGGAAATCTTAATGCTGGATCGCATTCCTTAGTGGCACATAAATGCCCTTTTTCCAAAGTGCCAACCAATCTACATCTGTCGAGCAAAAAAAATGCGGTGAGATCCGATTTAGATAACGAACCAGCGGCCACTCCTGTGATTCCCGCCCCTGCATCTCTGCCAATCAGCTTCAGCTTCCTCTCCAATTCCACTTCCATGTGCTGAGCGCGGGACAGCCTTCTTCGCTCCCTCCCGCCTCGCGTCATAGCAAAGGCAGCTGACAGTATGGGTACCGAGTGGGTTTGGCTCCGGGATCTGCCTGCTCCCGGTGTCTCCTAGAAGCCATCCGGTCTCATTTACTCATTTTAAATCTGCACAGGATAGCTTCACCTCAATCCCAGGCCTTACTTTGACAGGCCAGTGTAAATATAGTTTTATATCCCTCGAAATGTGCATGTGTGCATGCTGCTTTTTCTGTGAACATAAAACTGTCATCCAGGTCCAGAATGCCCCCTGCCAGGTAGCGGCTCCTGACCCACCGCCACCACGCATCGGACAAGCGGAGTCGGTGCGTTACGCAGCCTTTCTTAAGCGTTCACCCTCCTGAAGCTTTTCCACGCCGCGTCATACTTCAGCCTCGAACGCAAATGGATTTTCAAAACTCCAACGACGTAAAGAAAGCCCCTGTAGCTGAGGGCTAAGGGCCTTGCTCAGGGACTAACAGACATGTGACCGTTCTGCTGAGGCTCGAATTGCCCCCCTTCCTATCAGAGGCGAGGAGGCTCAGGCTGCTAAACCACTCCATGGGCTCAGTGTCACAGAGATAAAGAAAGCAAACACGTGTGGGATGCACAAGTATTCTCCATCCACGACTCAGTATTTGGTGGAACCAAATTTTGCTCCAATTACAGTAGCAAGTATTTTAGGGTATGTTTCTACCAGCTTTGCACACCTAGACATTGCAATGTTTTGGCCAGAGACTGCTTGTGGGCAATAACTTTGATGTCATGCCACAGATTCTTGGTTGGATTGAGGACTGTGCTTTGGATGGGCCATTGCAAGACATTAGCATTCCTTGTCTTAAGTAACTGCAGTGTAGCTGTGGCTATAGGGTTAGGCTCATCATACTGCTGGAACATTAACCTCCATTAACCCTAGTCTCAAGTGTCTAGCAGACTGAAGCTGGATCTCTTTAAGAATCATCTTACGTTTAGCTCCATCCATCTTGTCTTCAATCCATACCAGCTTCCCAGAATCCGCAGATAAAAAGCTTCCCCACGGCATGATGCTGCCACCGTCGTGTTTCTCTGCGGGGATGGTGCGCTCGGGGTGATGTGCAGTGTCTTTTTGCCACACATAGTGCTTTACTCCAGGGACAAAGAGTTCAATTTAGGTCTCATCTGACTAGAATACCTTTTTGCACATGTTTGCGGTCTCTCCCATACGGCATTTGGAAAAATCCCAGCAGGATTTTTTTGGCTTGCTTTCAGCAGTGGCTTTCTTCTCACTGCCCTTCCATGAAGCCCAGCTTTGGCGAAGTGTACGACTACTAGCTGTCATGTGGACAGACTGTCCTGCCTGATGGGTGAATCTTTCCAGCTTTGCCAGAGCTACCACAGGCCTCCTTACCCAGTCTCTGAGTTTAGGTAGATGACCTACACCATTGTACCATATTTTCCCCCCCATTTTCTAATAAAAAATTTAATGCTGCTCTACAAAATCTTCAGGTTTAAGGTAATTGTTTTATAACTTTGCGCCCTACACATAAAATCCCAATGAAATCCATTTTTTTCGCCGTAGGCCATAGCATGACAAATTCAAAAAAAAAAAGTCTCAGGAGAATGAAGACTTATGCAAGACACTGTAAATTTAGACTTTTTTTTGACGGTGCTCTTAAACACTGCATGCAGTGTCTCAAAGGGTTCTGCTCCCCACACTGCCAACACTGCGTCTCTTTAAAAGGCAGCGTTCCCACTGGCCTCCATCCCGGCTCGTGTTTATGGTGTGCGTCACGAGGGCAGGGGGGGGCTCAGGTCAGCGCGGCCCGGGCATGTCGCCGCCGCAAGCACAGGCACAGCAAACACACAGCGGCTCGGCCCCCTCCGCCAGCGTCCCATGCGGAAAAGTCACTGAACCGGTCCCGGGCTCCAACCTGCTGCCTTGTGCCATTTACCTCCCCATTGTCCTTCAAGGGTCACTACATCCATTCTTTGGTGCGTTTCTCAGCTACCTGAAAATACAGGCGTGACCGAAGACGACCCTGCGCAGAGATCGACCGATACGGGCTAAACACTAGTACTAAACACCCAAACGACTTATCAGATCAAATTAAATGAATTGTAGTTGGTGTTTAACTAGCGAAAGGTACAACCTTTTACTGCAGCAGTAACGCAAGAAGCAAGAATTAAAGTACCTTTACTACAAACTGCACTTATTTGGAAACAATGTCGAGTCTTATGAGTCATGTGAGAGGCCACAGGAAGGGCGGGGGGGTGGTGGTGGCCGGGGGGCGGGGGGACACACAAGATATTTTACACGTCTTTGAAGATCACACTGGGCTTGTTGGACTCTGGTTGGTCACACGTCCATTCTTTCCACATACAGCCTGACAGAGTCCATCCCATTGGAGGATCATCATCCAATCACATCTATTCAATTTTCCACAGTACCCCAGCCCTAAAACATGCACGGCCGCAGTCAAATGCGTAATATATTAGAGATGCCGGAAAACCAAAGAGGATTTAAATGTACGGTGCAGATTGTCTGGTGGATCATATGAGACAGCAGCCAAAAAGCAGGGGTTATTTACGGTCATTGACAAAGAGCTTGTCCTTGTAGCTTTTCAGCAGAGGTTGGGAGGTGGGGCTGAGGAGGGGGTGTGGGGCCTGCGGAGTGCTGTGATTGGTCGGGGAGCATGTGCTTAAATTCCATCCTGGCCACGGAAAGTCAAAAAGGCTATCCAGAGCTGGGAAGCCAATGCAAGCTGTCATTCCTAAATGGATGCCAAATACCCCCATAATTGGTTCCTCATGGAAAAGACTTGTCACTTAGGGGTCCTGACATACACAGGACAGAAATGTGCATGTGCAGGTTTCATGATAGATTTCACATGTTGGGTAGGAACGTTCCCTGGAAGCTTTGAGAGGAGCAATTTCAGATGTTAATTATTTGATGTAATTATCATAATGTTAGGCTTGGACAGGAAAGACTTATCATGAAGGCTGAAAAAGATATCTAAGCTTTTATGGTGGTAAACGCAAGGCCTGCAACCATCATTTCAGAAAAAAAAAAAATCTGTTTATACTAGTCTCTCACCGTGAGTGATGTGAAGGTCAGGCAGATTCCTCCAAAGCCATTAAAGGACAGAGCAAGGAAGATGAGAGCAGAGAGGTCTGGAACGAGAGACAGCAAGGGAAGATCAGCACAGAGGCATGCCGACATTTCTATGCTACATCAACACGCTACTTTAATGCATAATCGAGCACAGAAGATACCTAACTTTTTTAAAAAAAAAAACGGAGCTAGAATATACACACACTATACAGAGCAACCGGCATTTAATTTGAACCCCCCACACACAGATCGATGCAGCAGAGAGCCCTAACACAGTGGCATGTTGGGTCAAGAATATACACCTGACCATTCATATAGGACTTCTCTTTGTTGGAAATGCTTTACGGTAACTGCACCTTTATTGTGCCTCTATAATACGTCCATAGAACAGTCAGTGCACCCTCATAACGCATTCATTGAACATTCATAAGCACCATGGTATACCGTAACAACCTAACATACCTTAATTTGGATTGATAATTGTCTAATTATATGTTTGCAGAATTAAGACACCCCCTCCCGACCTTCCATATAAGACCAATAACCTTAATAAAATGAATCTTCCTTGACTCATTCAGCAATTTTTAGGTTTGTGTCGCAGCAGAGGGCCTATAGAGGTCCGTCTGCCCGTGCAGTCCGTGGAAACCACCCCAGTTCACATCTCAGACTCACCCATGGGGTTGTAGGCCGTGACGGCGATCAGGGCGCAGGAGACGGCAAAGCACGCACTGTTTGGAGGGAGTAAAACACACAGAGAGGATGCTGGTTAGGGCAGGCCGCTGGTTTTGGGGGAGTCGGACTCTTATCCACAACCACATGCATATTTTTTGAGAAAGCAGAACCATACAGTCTCTGGAGCAGCTGGGCTATAATCAACCCATCAATTGTGGGATTTGAACCAGAAACAATCCGGTTGCTATCGCACCATCTTAACTCACTGAGTTACACACTTCTAACGCGACTCCTAAACACTTTTTGGACAATATTGTAGCAGAAATTACACGGACACAAAAGACCGATAGACATAAAAAAAAAAAAAAAAATGATTTCAAGCATCAATATATTAATCACCTGCATGACACAATGACTTTGTATTACTGCTCAGCAGTTATTAAAAGGTATTCATTTATAATTGTGTGGCATACAAAGGCACTCCCTGTACATGATTACCTTTCTTAGCAGCAGGAATCCTGGTATCTAAAAAGCCCTTTTTCTCCAATGATGTAAAACAAACATCTGCCTAGAGGCCCAGCTTACGATAAGCATGGAACCTTTTCATTCATCCAGCATGATTTTGTGCTCAAATGTGCAGAAACGTGCCCAAAACCGACATAAATGCAGCACGTGAGCCTCACACACCCCCCAACCCTGTGTGGCAAGACGCTCCGTTGAATCACGCTGGAGGCCTCTCTAGATATGCGGTGCATGCGGGTGACTCAAGCCCATCGCTTATGTAGTTTTCGTCACCGAGGGCGGGGCATAAGGATTGCACTGGAGGGTGGGGGGAGGGGGCTTGTGAAGGCGCTTGCCACTCAAAAACCAAACCAACATGGACGATCTGCTCAGTGACACAAATGTGGTTGTTCACTGGCTGGGGCAAAAGCAGCAGGAAGTCAGAAAGGAGATGGACCCAAAGATTGTACAAACATCTTTTCTACTCTCGAGGATCAAAATAACAACAAGAATGGCTAGTGGGTCTTAAGAGTGGTTGACTGAGAATGTCCAGGAAATGCCGCCATTTATCATGATTTTGTGCTACCGGAGTATAAAGACTCCCAGATGGCTGCAAACAAAAATAAAATAGGTTTATAACTGCAATGCCATATAGTGGAGTGGTGTATGTCCCTGCATGCTCTCAGTACATAATGCATCAATAGTTTTAGCAAAATAATTATTTTTAATATAATGTATATGCTACACTTCATAAATGGGCAGCTTTGCTGTACAGCACCACCCATAGGTGTGGCATGAAAGTACACGGTTGCCTGTATGAACATTCCGGACTGCAGTATGCATGAACCAGGCCATATGGATGTTCCACTTAACAGACCTCCCTGCATACCCTCCATTCTCATCTCTTTTCCTTCACTCCCCCCCCCCCCCAGAGCAAATTCTAACGCACCGGGGGGGTGTTCGACAAGCCGTCCTCACCAACTCACCCTTCACACCTCCCTTGTGTTATCTCTGGCAGCTGCCGCCTTACAATGACTTTAATAACGTAACTATCCATTCCAAAAAAGGCTCTAGGAACTGGATCAGAGCCAGGACTGCATAGAATAATGTTTGTGTGCTCGGACCAGTAGGTCATCGATTCGATTCCCCCCTCCCACACCCTCGCGTCGCCTCCGGCTTACCTTCCTAGAAGACGCAGCGGACGAGGCCCGAATTTATCCATCAGGATCCCTAGGGGAAGAGTGGCTGCGCTGAGCAGGAAGGATCCGATGGTGAAGCCCAGGTTGAGCATCTCCTCCTGCTCCACACAGCTGAGCCACAGCACATCCTCATCGGTGGTGTTGGCAGCCGCCGTCTCATTAGCTGAGGACAGGGCATCCGCAGTGAAGCAAACCCTCCAGCTCACAGCATCTAAGCACTTTGACTTTTACCCATGACGACGTCGGGTCCAGCCGCAACACGTCGGATCGGACCTCGTCGTTCTCCAGCTCAACAATAGTCGGTGTGCCTTTAGCAATACCTCGAGTAGATGAACCTGCGAGGTGAAGGCTCGACTCCGGCGTACCTGAGCACAAGTGCGAATACAAGCCCTCGTTCTTCAGCATGATCAGCAGGGAGCCCCAGCCCAGAAGCACGGCGGAGAACAGCAGATTCTCCACCACGGCTGTTCCCGCCATCCACAGCCGTCTCTGGTAGGCCACAGCGGGGGAGGGTGCCATCTTGCTAAGACGCAGACGCCGAGAGAAGAGTCAGTGTCCGGTACGTCAAGTAGCTGCAGCAAGGTTAGTGACTAATACCTGGACGCTAAAATGCTGGATACACAAATTTCGGTTTGTACCAGAGACCATCAAGTAGAGAGTTAAAAAAAGAGACTTCCTCTTATTTGTTATTATAGTTTGGTCACCTGACTGACACACATGAGCTCCGACCCCTGTTTAGTTACTCAGAAATTACTCAGGTCAGTATAACCACTTGTTCAAATACACCAAAAACACAATTTAGCAGGTATAGATTACAAATAAAAACACACTAAAAATACAGTTTAAATTCCTACTGGTATTTATATACTTAAAATAAACCTTGCAATGAACTTCATATATTCAAAATCAACTGAATTAGGACAGAATGTCAAAAAAATGAAGCCAAACATTGTGTTTGTCATGGCAAAGTCCACAGTGGACCAGGGAGTCCGTGAGCATGTGCAGTGCCAGCTAATGTAGCATCTGAATGCAGCTAATGAAGCACTGCTAAACTGGACAAACCCAGGAGAAAAATCCATCTGTCTATTCACAACATAACCGCTTATCCTGGTCAGGATTGCAGAGGGCCGGTGTCAGTCCAAAACATACAGGGCACAAGGCAGGAGCACACCCCGGGCAGGATGCCAGGAATAAAATATGTCTCTCCAAACGCGTAACCATGGCAGGGTTCAAACTGTGTCCAATTCACAACTGTCCTACAGAACCCCTGACCGTCCACGCATTTCTAATCACGTACCGCTTCTTGAAGGTTTACACCAGAACCTATTCCAGCCAGGCATATCACACCCCGAGTGGAAAAGCAGCTTGTCACAGTGCTCTCACCAAAAAGAGGCGTTGGCGAACCTGCTCTGACGATGGAACATGGTCGCCACCCCAGCCCTGTACAATTCCTGCACACCCAGTTATTGACCAAAAATACTGCAAATGGCGACACCGTTCCAAAGGTTCATTTAGGTCTGTTTCGAAAGAAATTTATGTTCCTACATGGCAGTGTAATCTCCAATATTTTGAATACATTGTTAATTCAGTATTGGCTCAGTAATGAAATAGCTTATTCTGCTATATATGACCCCATACCCAACACCTTCATAGTTTTCAAATGTATTGTAACAAGTAGCCTGTACCCGTATACTTAAGTCACCCTAGTTAATAGAAAAACAACAGTTTAGTCTGCGATAATACTTCTACTAATACAATTTCCATCAGTCACTGTTTTCACAACATGTAATTCTGCTCCCACTCCATTGTATGATGAAAGCCATTAAATTTTTGTTGGATTGGTGTCCTCTTCAGCTGTTTCATCTCCGAGGTAACTTAATTATGTTTAAGTGAAAGTGATCATTTGTGATTGTCGACACACCACAGCATACAGTGCAAAATAACAAAAGGTGTCCTCTACATCTAAGCCCTATGTCACATGGCAGGGGGCAGCTATCATTCAGCCAGAGAACAGTATTATGCTGAAGATACCTTAAGTGTCACTTTACTGGTCAGGGATTCAAACCAGCAACCTTTTGATTAGAAGCGTGTTTCCCTAAGCATTAGCTCACCACCCAATCTTTGACTACGCAGCGAATGTGTAGAGGGGGGGCTTGTCATGCAGTTTGATTGGGCGATGACGCAGTAGGCACTGAGTGCATTCCGATGCCTCAAATGACACAATATAGTCTCTGTCTATGAATCGGTTATAGCTCTGACTGAATATGTTAACTCACATAAACAAGGGGCCCAGACCAGGAGACCTTCTGTGTTCCGGAATGAAATGTGTTATTTACAGGACAGATGACCGAAATCCGGAGTGGTCGCAGGAAATACTGGAGGAGTGGCAACCCTAGGATGGAAACGTGGGGACGGGAAAAATGTGCAGACGCACTGAGACGGGCCCCACAGCCCTGGAAAAGTGGGGCTGGACCACAATGCACCATTCGCATACACCACAGTTAGCAACTATCACTGCAGTATCATCAGTTTGGTACTGTGTGACTCAGTGGGTTGAGCCTCTGTGCCTATAATTGGACGGTTGCTGGTTCGAGCCTGACTGAGCAAGACCCTTAACCTCCCGCTCCTTGGGTGCCGGTGCACGTGGCTGCCCTTCCCAGCCTATTCTATCTCACGTGTGTCTTTGTGTCATGGAGAGTAACATGGGGTAGATGAAAAGAGAATTTTCTCATCAATAACATGTCATTATTATTCAAATACAACTATGGCTTCATAGGTTGTACTTTCGAGAAACTGTGCAGCACTGAGTTGATGAATTCAAAAGTTCACAAAAGCCACCCCCACGTAGTGAATGAGGCTGACTGGAACCAACAGATATATGTAAAAATTAGCGGAGAGCTGAGAATTTCTCATGGTAAGACGTTAACCTTGGCAGAGGAATGAGAAATATCACCGACCGAGAAGGTGAGAAACGAACACGTACCCTTCGTCAGTTTGCGAATTATTCTAAATATGCGAATAATCAGGCTTCACGACTTTCTTGCATGGTAACAATGACCATTTTTGACACTTTTTAGGGGTTCTTTCAGGCCATTGCAGAACAAAGCGTTGGTAGCGGAACGCACGTAAAGCCTGCAGTCACAAAATACATAAGTGATCTATGACGTTTGATGCCGGATCGCTCAGACACTCTCATCGCATGCAGCAGCCAAAACGTCACTGAAAGGTCCCCCAGGCCTCGCCACGGAACAGTTAAGCCGACTAAACAATAATAGAGAGCTAGCAGACACCCCCACATCACTCAAGTTAATTAACACTTGTTACATAATACCTTCTCCAATTCAGGGGACACGGAGCCCCTTGGGAGGGGAGGTACATTTGCAGTTTCTTGTAATTGAAATGCAGATGACACTGGCCGGGGGGGGATGGACGTCCTGTTGGGTGAAACCTGAAGCATACCCATGTCATTTACGGGTACACCACCACTTAAACCCGTCTACGAAAAATCAGCTGGACACGATCTCAAACAATACCCAGCAAACATGCCCTTTTGGGGCCCGTGAGGGGCCACTATGGGCAGCCCGCTGTGGGTCCCATTACCGGCGTGAAATGCGGGGCAAAACTGCTGCGAGCCCCGTGTGGGATTAGTGTGGGTTCGCCCTGCCCACACTTGCCCACAGTAAATGTTTGCTGGGTAGCAGCTGTTGTCGTTTGTGTTTGGAACTGCAAAAAAAAAAAACACACACACCGGAGGAACCTTAAACATTAATACAAACAACTAATAAATAATTAAACTCATCACTGGCAGGGTATATCTATACAGAATATGATTATAGTTAAGCAACAGTCAAAACAAAACTGGATTTAGATTCTTTATAGTAATATCACAAGACTGCTCAGCAGTCATTAAATTACACTAATCGACCACATTACGTTTATAACAACTATTTTCTCTAACTTCAAATATATATATATATATATATAAACCGACTATTATTTGCAATACTAATTAGTGGAACCTCCAGAAATTAGGTTAGTTAAGTAATGTAACATCCATCGATTGTTTCAATTCGTGAACTAACATTCAGTGTAAAGTGTACAGTAGTATAGGTTTCAGACTCATGTCTGAACACTTCGGCCAAAGTGAGCTCATCATGTGCTCTTTAGATGGTTTAATCAAAGCCAATTTATACTTTAATTGGCTGAAATGCTGCCGGCAATTTAAATCAACGGTCTAAGTACGTCAAAAGAGTTGCTCGATAGTTGTAACAAATGCCTGATTCCCCCTCTGCGCCTCCGCCTGGCACAGTGCCGCGGCAGGCGCGGAATAAAGCCAGTTTTACAGATCAGGAAAGAGTAAGCGATTTAAAACATTCATGACATCTGTCCAAGCTTGACAAAGCGGCCGACTTAGCAAAGTGACACAGGTCATACCGAAGAGACAAAGAAAGCGCAGTAGAAAATCTGACTTTTTTTAGGCAACTCAAGGCGTGCCACGTGTTTGCGGGTCGCCATTGTTTCCATTCGCGTGACATAAATATACAATGTTTACTGCCCGATCTCACAATGATTTACATGTGGTAAAATATATATGTATATATAGCACTTACGATGTTATTCTTTGAAAGATATATATATATATATAAATATATATATACTTCACGTGGTTGATCAATTGTCCTCTTTCCCCCTTGTCCACACAGGATGCTTCCCTCTAAGTATGCTCTCAAAGATCCGTCCTTTTCATTGTTTCAAACAAGTATGCGTCGTCTTGCTTGACTGAGTATTTAACTACCGGTACACTTAGGAGGTTTTTAGTGTGCCACCCCCCTCAGTTCCCCCTCCTCCATAGTTCCTCCCCTCCCTTTACCCGTCCTTTTCTCCCCTTCTCAGTTTCCGAAATGTATTTACTACACAAACATATGCGCATTGTGATTGTATCTTGCTTTTCCATAGTTATTTCCATAGTTATTGATCGGAATATTATGGTACTAGGTACGAAACATATACTAAAGTTTCTGTGCGCGTGCCTGCTATATTTCCTATATAGTTTTAAGTCAAAGTTGGATGCCTGTATGTATACGGTCATCAGTATTAAATTAAATTACAGTTAAATTAATTGTTCCCAGCGACCCAGAAGGATAAACGGTTTGGAGAATGAATGCATTGTTTAGTTATATTGATTTTGTTTCCTTAAAAATATTTCTAACCTGTTGAACGCGAACTTACACTTTCAGCATATCATCATAATAGCTTCATATAGGCTATATATTGTGACCTACTCGTATATTGTGACTATCGGCATGAAATAGACAGTTTTTATGTTTCTTTTTATTTCAAAAGCTTCCCATTTTTTTGATAGGATCTAGCCTTTTCCTCATATCCACTTAAAATCATTCCTTCTAGCGAAGCCCCCGCGGCTGCCCGCCCCGAACCCGCCAGGCGTCGCCCCGGAACCCAGCCCTGAAAGTGGAGAGCTGCTTTAAAACGCTTCCCATGTCACACCTTTTGCATAAACTACGAAAACTTTTAGAAGACGTGTCTTTACAGCTGCACGGTGGCAAGCATCTTGTGGGAATTTACTTCGACATTTTTAAGCACGAAACGTTGCTTTTAAACTGATGCAGCAACTCAATTGTAGGTATATATGACCCAATGATGGAAAAAAAATCATAAATGTCTTACACATACATACACACGTCACCGTCCTATATAGCTTCCGCATACGTGCAGCCTCGAGTTGATTATATATTGTCATCCATTGTTATACTGTAATGTTGAAGTTATATATACTTGCAAAATTTTTTTAAAAAAACCGTGCAGCCTCGAGTTGCTATAAGGATGAAATATTGAAAGAGGAGGTGCAGCACAGATGGAAGGAAGCTTTATTCAATGGATTCACCACGAGGTGTGTGAAGCACACGTGTTATTTATGAGGCGCAGAGTTTGAAAACTCTTAAAACATCCATCTAGAAGTTAACTTATGGATAAAAATAAACTTGACGGCGGCATGAATTGCAGCGTGTGCTCGTTACGTGCTTATGCTTAACGTAATTTTTAAGGTGCCCGTGTGTTTGTGTGGTTAAATACAGGTGCAGTGCGTATTTCAGAATTTCTTATTATCTTAAATTTCCTCTTGTCCATGTTCAACTATGTAAGCTTTTGACAATGAATAATGTGTTGGTCAACACACGCATATCCAAATTGTCATACATATAGGACTTTATGTTTTATCAAAATAAAGATTAATTAAAATTTGTGTTTTGTGAAAGATTTTAGTTAAGACAATTTCTGTATCTGTCACGGCGGGACGAGGAAGCAGGCGAAGTGAACCGTGAATACGGTAACAGACTCCAAATACGCAACGTCATTGACAGACCGGGGGACACAGACTTGAACGCGGACTAAATACAGGACATCAGAATAAACGCGAGACAGCTGGCACGATGGAAATTCACACGCGGGTAACGAGGTGGGCGTGGCACTCACGAGGACTGGACGCGCAGGTAATGACAGTATCATAACCAACATAAATAACTATGCACATTCAATCCATTAATTCAGGGAACTAATGTCAAGTACCTACGGAAGAGGATTAGGGCCACCATGAAAATATTATTTGACTTCTGACTTTAATGTCTGAATTCTGACTTTAATGTCAGAATTCTGATTTTAATCTCAGAATTCTGAGTTTAGAAAAAAGTCAGAATTCTGACATTAAAGTCAGAATTAAAATAATATCTTCATGGTGGTCCTAATCCTCGTCCGTAAGTTCCACTTTGTTGTCCTGCTTTGGACCTCCCCAGGTCAACAAATTTTACCACTGCTCCCTAACGCCCCCCCCCTCCCCCGCACCCCTGCCAATTGAAGACCTGCCCCCTGAAAAGTCTCTGCCAAGCCTTGTTCCTAAAGCAGGGCTGAGAAAGGCGATGCCATCACCTACGTAGGACAGTGGGAGGCGCTATTGCCATAGGCTCCAGAACGGGAGGCTCACACGTCACCCCAGCTACGTGAGTGTGGCGATCCTATGTTCATATGGCATTCGCATGTGTTCTACTCCAGGTTCCTCTCCCAGTTCAAAGCAGCTGGTTGAATCAGCATCTCTAAGTTGTCTAAATTGTCAATGACATATTTGCTATCATTACATCATCTGGCAGTGCCACGGTCTGCCCCCCTTCCATTAACGATCAAAGGTATCCCTGCTCTGAACTGTGCAGTCATTTTTGAAGTGTGAGTTTGAGAGTTTGCAGGGACTGAGGATGCATTTGTGTCTGTGAAACATCTGTATGCTTGTAGGGTCCTTCCTGTCTTTTATATTTTTCTTCTTTGTAAGATTTTGGAGAGAGCGAGTCACCTCTTTGAAATCGTTTGAATTATGAATGAAAAAACTTGATAAGTGAGCTGTTCAGGCAGTAGAGGCCATCAAATGTTCATATTCTATATGTGTATTTTATATATGTAAATTTTATACCCCGCTGTGGTGACACTACATTAGGGGTGGGTGGGGCCAGGCCCCCCCCCCCCCCATGTCGCTGTTGAGCAGTGCAGGACATGATCAGTGATTCAGTCTAACAATATACACCGGGCCCTCCTCAATTATTGGCACCCCTTGTAAAGATTTGTAAAAAGGGTTAGAAAAAATCCACTTTTTTTTGGTAAAGCAGCTTCATGTCACATTCAAAAATCGAGAAAAGTCCAACCTTTCATTAACATAAATTTATTCTAAGAAAAAAAATCCATCAAGAAATAATTATCTCTAACAAAAATTACGTGCAACGATTATTGGCACCCATGGAAATTATACTAAACACAATGTAACTGAAGCATGTTTACCATGCAAATTGTACATCTTTGAGTTGAGTGGATTGAATAAGAACCGTCAAGCTGTAATCCATGACGTTCCTGGTTAACAGGGATACGAACATGACGTGACACAGGGGCTAAATTCCCTTAGTCATCGATCAACATGAGAAAGATAAGAGACCACACAAACCACACGATGGAGAAGTGTCATGAGTCAGGGAATGGGAATTAAAAAATAGCTACTTGGCTTAAAATGCATATTTCTACTGCTTGGACAATAATAAAAAAGTGGAAGACAACTGGAACTGTTACAAATCTGCCTGGAAGAGGACCCAAGTTTATCTAGCCCCTGCATACAGTGAGGAGGATCATAAAAGAGGCTAAAAAAATCTCCAAGGATGACTGTTGGTGAATTACAAGACCAAGTAAAATCTTGGGGTTACCACGTCTCAGATGCTAACAGATTATTTGGAAGGTATGCCAGAAAAAACCTTTTTTGTCAGTTAACCACAAATTTAAGCACCTGGAGTTTGTGAATCACTACTACAACTTTGACTGGAACCAAATTCAATGGTCTGATGAAACAAAAATGGAGCTTTTTGACAATAAACATAAGGTGGGTTTGGCGTAAAAAGAAGGATGAATATAATGAAATGAACCTCATCCCAAATGCAAAATATGGTGGAGGTTCTGTGATGCTGTGGGGCTGTTTTTCCTCCAAAGGCCCTGGAAACCTTGTTAGCGTACATGGCATTACGGAATCCATTACCAGGACATTTTAAATCAAAATTTGGCTGCCTCTGCCAGGAAACAAAAATTGGGCCTTCATTGGATCTTCCAGCCAGACAGTGATCCTAAGCACATGTCCAAATTAACATAAAATGGTTAGCTGACTGCAGAATCAAGCTTCTGCCATGGTCATCTCGGTCCCCTGACCTGAACCCCACTGAAAACCTGTGGGCTGAGCTGAAGAGGAGAGTGCACAAGAGAGGGCCTAGGACCCTGGGTGATCTGGAGAGATTCTGTACAGAGGAATGGTGCCCTGCTTGGTATTCTCCAACCTAACAAGATGTCATAGGAGAAGACTCAGTGCTGTTATACTGGCAAAGGGAGGTTGTACAAAATATTAAAAGCAGGGGTGCTAATAATCGTGACACGTGTGTTTTTGTTAGAGATAATTATTTCTTGATGAAGATTTTTTTTTTCTTGGAATACATTTATGTTAATGAAAGTGTTTCAGTGTGACATGAAACTGCTTCACCCAGAGGTGGATTTTTTCTAACCCTCTTTACAAATACTTACAAGGGGTGCCAATAATTGTGGAGGGTGCTGCATTTTTCTTCAAATCTAACTAATATTCTTGTGCATTTATTACATATGACAATCATGCATCAAAGTCCAGACTGCACTTAACCGCCCCCCTTTGATGCGCAGTAGACCTGCCCGTCGCATTTGTATAGGCAAGTGAGCAGCTGCAAACTGTAGGCGCATATTCAACGCGGTTTCAACAATGAACTGCAGGGCGCGGTCCGGATGCCCCCTGCTGATAGCAGCCAATGAAATGTAAGGAAACGTTTTCAATGGTGTTTTCAAGCTATAGCTGTCATGTTAGTCACCACTGATAGGGCAGTAAAATGAATGAAGTGGGCAGTTTATTAAAAGTAACATTCAGTAGCTTTGCCATTAGAGTAAAAAGTTCGAGATTAAACGTTAGGGACGTCATCAGCCAGAGTAATTTAATATCATTAGGCCAGAAAAGAGAGAAGGGTCCGACTGCAGCCGCTCAAAAGGTGCACGTTCAGCCACAACAGGAAGTGCAACCAGGCAATCGTTAGTACTAATAAAGTGTAAAAATTGTACGCTTTCGAGTTACTGTCTTGCCAATTATGAACGATATGAAATATTCTTAATCATGCTAACGTGCATATTTATGTTGTTTGGCTGGCCGTTGTTGGTTTACTTCAAATATTAGATTTCAAATACCAAATCACGTTAATCAAACTAAATGCTCGCATGTAGCGTAGCGAGAGCACCGATGTTCAGACCCTGCTACTTTATTTTTTCCGCTGTTATTCCAAGGAAAAATTAATTGCGCAACCATATAACTCGCTAACATGCGCGCGCATGCCCTTATTCTATATATAATCACTATTACATACGTATACGTGGTCCACCTTTCTGCTATATCTACCATGTGATTTAACATGACAGCCTTTTACTCTGCACGAGTGTCCCATCTTTCACTTTATAATACTGTTCTTGATCTTTAGTAACTCCTATTGAAGAAGTCAGTAACGCCACATTCATTACTAATG
>JAODKE010000015.1:1926972-1939299 GCA_026779605.1 Mormyrus hasselquistii
TTTGTTCATATCCCACATGGTCTTTGTTCATATCCCACATGGTCTTTGTTCATATTCCACATGTACTTTGTTCATATTCCTGTCCCCTCATCTACTTTGCTGTTCCCCACCTCACCTAGAATAGTTGGGACCCTCAGCATTTAATCAAAGACCAGCACACCCCCACTCATCAACATATCTATCTAGGTAAGCATTTCAGAGGAATGGTGTGTGGCTCACTAGGTTAAGCTGCTATACCTACTAACAGAAAGTTGCTGGTTCAAATCCCAAGGTGAGTAGAGTGACCCTTGAGCAGGGTCTCCCAATTCACCCTTGTTTCAGGGACTGTCTGACCCTGTTTTGGATAAAAGTATCTGCTGAAGTAAATGTACTTAGGTCTTGTCCTTGATTTCAAGATTGTGAATTCCCTGGATGAGTAATGAGCAATGTGTTTATTTGTTGTATGTATTTTTTATATCCCTCGAGGTTGGAGGTTGGTTCCAAAAGCAATCATGAACCTAGCCAAGATGATGCAAACACACCATGCTCTGAGAAAAACCAATATTGGCAATTTAGATGACAAGAGAATGATCAGTTAAGCAGGATTATATCAGTACATCAATATAGACAATAATAAGGGAATTAACATGAGGTTTTTATGGATAGAGTTCAAGAGAAATGTAGTCCTGCAAGTTCCAGAATCCATTTACTAAAATGACCCCGATTTGCATCGGAAAAGCCAAGTGAAGGGACTTATTGTCCAAGTATGACTTCAACAGAACCATCAGGAGCTAGAACATTGCAAAATTTAGCAAACTCTAAGACCAAAATCATTGTTTTCCTGCAGTCAGAAGGGTTTGCCAATAAACGCATTCAGTCCAGTGTTCTCTGGCACCTTTCTGCAGCTGGGAGGTCGGTCATAGCAGAAGACAACATTTGTAGATGGGAAGGATGGTGAGAAAGAAGGATCTGTCAGCAAACTCACACTCACGTGCAAACACACGCCATCCCCTGTTTTCTCCGCGACGTAAACATGCCCCAGGATCATGTGGTTGTCAACCCTGTGTCTCGTGCTGTGCTGTTTCTGCAGGGCCTGACGAGAGTAGGCTGATGTTGACAAGTCAGCTCAATGTGTACATGCAGGGCACAAGACTCGGCAAACTTTGGGAAACAGGACAGCGCAAGAGATGACAGCGCAGCACTGTGCCCCCCTTCCCCCCCACCGGCCCCTGAGGCCCTGACTCATATACCATCACCACCCTTCTAACACATTCATTAGCAACATCTGGATTAATTCCATTTGCATAGCTCCCCGTGTCTCGGAAAAAAAAAAAAGGAAGACAAATCACCAGTCTGTCAACAGGTGAATCTGCTCTTCTCACAGGTGATTGAGGGAGATGCAGCAGTGAGCCTGGATTTGGGCCCAGGGAGACATCGGTAGGTAGATGAGCCAGGATCTGCAAACGCTCACATTTTTATTTAGCAAAAAAATCACGCTGCATGCATTCACACCGAACGAAAGCCAGGGAGACGCGTGTAGGCAAAACCTGTTGATGGCGGAGCACAAAATAAACTGATCAAAGGAATGAACCGATACAGGGGATTTGTTCTTTTTCAAAAGCGAAGACAGATCCTGTCGGCTATTAGTTCATGTCTGCGACCAGTGGTTTAATATTGTCCAGATTTAGGGAGAAGTTGAACAGGAGTGCACGTTTTCCAATGAGCCTGCCTCTGCGAGCTAAACTTGGTAATTGTCCTTTTCAAAATCTGTTTCTGATTTATAACATCTGAAAATTAGCCCCCCTTCTTTTGGAAATACTGGCACCCCTGCTTTGACGCGCACCACCTTCACACCCTTTCCATGTATTTAAAGAACAGAAGAAAACAACTCCCATTTAAATGACAAACTCTCTGTGTAACGTGGAAAAATAGCACAGAAGGCAGCGTAGAGACAGTTAAAACTCCTCAGACTATTTGTTTACCAAGCCCACTGCAATTTTATTGCACAGTTTAGGCCCCCGATATTACAGGAAGAATGCAAACAAAAGTTCTCTATGGTCGTTTTGTATATATAACAATTTCTGTACTAGGATGCTGTCTGTGTGAGTTTTTGTCAAGCTAGTAAAAAGAAAAGGGGGGGGGGATTTTAAGTGGTACTTAATGAAACAGGTCTGACAGGCCATTTGGCAGCTTTCCAGTGGAATAAGCATAAGTGAAAACAGGAAAGGGAAAGCAGAGAGTTTAGACAATCATAATCCCTTTAAAGGTATATCCGCACCGTCGCAAGACGACTCAAACGAACGCAGCCTCTGGCTTGTGCTTTCAGGATCCCGTAAACGCCTTTCACACGTGAGTGAGAGGAAATGCGATAACTAAAACAGATTATGGGGGCTTTCTTGGACGTTCATCGGTCACCGTAATAAAATCAGCCCAGGGCTCAACAAAGCGCAGGATACCTCAGCGTGATTTCTTAAATCAGCGCTGTCTGAACTAATATATTCCTGTTATTTTGTGACTGTGAGTGCCAGGTGTTAAAGTTAACTCCTGTTTTATTAAGTGCTATACTCACACTCAGGTTGTGTTTGCGTTCGCTGACATAAATGTGGCTGACTTAGTCCAAATACTTTTTTTTACTTAACTGGAAGGACACACGCGTATCAAGGGTGTGTGTGTATTTATAACTTAGCATGAAATATTAAATTATAGAATGAACACATTTGTCTGTGATTCCATATTGAGTAGAAGTATTTCATTAAAGCCCGTGAGGAACTGGAGCTGCATCTTGCTCTCCATGAGGGACACAGACACACATGAAGGCTGGTTTTAGGGTCAGAGAGCAGGATTCGCCCCTAGAGCTGCTGGGAATAAGGGCCATGCAAAAGAACTTAACCATGATAGAATTACCATCCTGACTATGGGATTCAAACCCATGACCTTCTGGACGCAGACACAGATGCCAAACCTGCTGAGATACATACTGTCCCACTGAGGGTTAGACGGGAAATAAAAAGGAACAGTTGTCTCTGAGAAATCCTAAATGCTTCAGAAATCAAACATAAAAATAACCAGATGGTTTTGCATTGAACTGGCAGCCAGCCATCCCATCCAGGGGAACGCTCTTGAATAACAGGGTGGTGGTTAATGGGGGGGCTTGGGATTGACTTACTAGCTGAGTCATTGAAAAAATACCAGTTCCGTTGACAAAAATGCCATCTCATTCTTCAGCACACTTCATCGTAAAAATATGCTGCATTGACAGCAACAACGGGGATTCCATATTATTATCAGTATAGACACGTGCTGTAACATGAATTGGTTTCTCCCTCTGCTGGAAAAAGGCAACACTGCACCACCGCCATGTTGTATATACTCAGTAGGGGGCGCTAGAGTTGCGCAAAAATGAGCAAATGAGTTTTTTTTTTTTTTTTTTTTTTTGCAAAGAACTGGGTAGCAGTTATGTTACCGATTAATGCAGATTATACTCTGAACTTTCTGTTAAATATGCACAATATGTTTCATAAATGTTACTCCAATCTCTTAAATGTGAAATCTAGCAGCGTATTTGGTTCCTCAATGTGACCAGTTAGGAGACTTGAATGTGAGGTTGAATGTGTTTGAATTGGTCACTTGGATCAAATAAGCATATTATAGGTTAAGAAATTCGAGTGCATCGCAAACACTTTTGGAAACCTTTTGAAAGGGAACCGATGAAGTTAAGGTGTTCTGAAATATAAAAGTTTATAAGGGTGTCCAGTTTGTGCATCAAATATTATATTTGATTAAAACACTTACAGTCATTACAAGAACTTTAAAGTGTATTGGCCCTGAGTTTATATTTCAAGAGATTAATATTCAATTACACTTGAGGTGGCACCGTGATGTAATATAAGTTTTATTATAACGTAGATGATTAGGCTGAATCGTAAGTCTCACTTAGTGCGATTACATTCAAAATGGGCCAATTCCACCCTTAGGCACAGAGCCGTAAAGCAATACTGGAAATGTGCAGAATTATGATCAGGACATAAACTTCATAACAGCTCTGCTGGAAACTCTGCATAAAATAAGCGTCTATTATTACTCTGCCCTATTTACCTCAGTTTTATAGAGGGAAAAAAAATCTTGTGTAAAAAAAAAAATCTGTAAAACGCCAATGTTGGTTGACCGCCACCTCAAATTTAGTGCCATTTGTTCTCTGCGGAGTGTAACAGGCTTTGTAATGGTGGTCATACCTCCCCAGACTCCCATCCCGAGGGCAAAGGGGCAAACATGCTATTCCCAGTTTCTTGTTACATGTCTCTATTTCCAAAAGGCATGCCTGTTTCAGCAGAACTTCTCCATTTACCTCTTTTAACATTTTTATTATTCACATATCAAGGAATGCCTTCAGTACACTCTGGAACTTGTATACTCTGTGGTGTGTAGTTCTCTGTGGTTTTTAAATTAAGTTTAAACAATATGCACTATAAAAAGCAGCTATTATTTATTTTTTTCAGTATATATAACCAAATCATTTATATATATATATAAACATAGAAATTAAAAAATTTAATTTAAAGATGTAATCGTTACACAACTACTGATGTGTTAGTGATGTCCAGTCTGATTCTGTGTATCTTCCAAACTGGAAAAACTAAAAAGTATGAAAAGCGAATTAATGGCAGGCAGGGAAAATGGGAGTGAGGAAGGAAAAAATGATAGAGGGAGCAAAACTGAAAGGTACAATAAATCCTGGATAATTACTCACCATGGGCGACATGGAGTGATTGATGACCACACAAGAAAAGAGAGGTAGTGAAAGAGACAAAAAGAGAGGATGAAAGGGTTAATTCAGGGCTCAGAAAGTGAAAGAGAGGAAGGCGGCATTGTTTCTCTGCCAAGTGCTCCTCTCTCTTCATTCACCTCTTCTTTGCCTTTATAGGACAACAATGAATTAGTCTGAAGCTGTTAATAAGTGGCTCCAAGTAGAAAAATGTTAAAATCACAAATATCACCTGGCAGACCTGCTCATTCTGAAATAGGACAGGCTCCCGTTGTCATTTTCAAGGCGGACAGAGACTTTACGATGTAGAGAAATGAGTAGTGCAGAATTTCAATAGTTCCAAAGAGCCCGTAATAAATAAAGATCTCGAAATCAACTTTTTTTTCATAAATGGAGATGTTCCCTTTTTCCTGAGTTTTTTTTTTAACCTTGTGGTATTTACAGGGTAAGACATGACTACGCCTGAGAAATCCTGAAAGACACTGACTAATGAGATCATTATATAAAATCAAAACAAAGTTTGGAGTACATGTGATAACAAATTGCACCTCTCTTCCTTCCCGAAAATCTGCTTAGATCTCTGCTTTTTACAGGTCTGCTTATTTGTTCTGGTATAGCCTTTTAATTGAGAACACTTAAGGTAGGCATATTGCTATAAAACTGAGCACATAAGAACTAGAAGAAACAGCAGGGGAGATCAGATTGTGGCACAATAAACAAAAAACAGGTGAATACGCAGCAGTACAGCAGGCCTACCAGGCTACACAAGTATCTATACATAATGGGGCGCGAGGACGACAGATTCGTTTAAAAGCTAATTTTAAAAGACACCTGCAAGGGAACAGATCCCAAATCTTTCGCATTTAAAACTGACAAAAATTATACATGCACTATATATGGCACCTCATCCGTAAACCTAGGGTCACATTAACTCACATTAGCGCGATGCACTGGGACGATGCACATGCACACCACTTACACTGACACGGCAGCGTGCATCTACAGCACGCGGCGCTGTACGCGCGCCACGAACATCGGGTCCCGAACGTGTGGGAAGCGCCAACTACAAACTTCGCAATGTTTGCTTTAATTTAAAAAAACCACACACTAACTCACGGTGTAACTTGGACCTCCGGCCAGAGGTGAGTAATCCTCATTTAAATTAAATTTAAGTTATACTAACCTGCCAATCAGTCAGTTCTGATCCTCTTTATCGCCCGAGTTCTTAAGTCGGTCAGCACTAAAATATACGCTGAAACAATTTCTTCCTCGGCCAAACATGTGCGGACAATTTTATTACAATCAAACAGGCGATGGGAAAAGTGGCCCGTTTTTAGATTGATTTCATATGGAATGTTCTAGTACTCTCTGTCAGCCTGGACTCCTACCCAGCGGCCTGATTTACATTCTCTGGCACTCAAAGAAGCAGATGACACAACTTCCGAAACAGATAAAATTAAAATTTTATATAAACAAACAAGTAACCTCTCATTTGCTTTATTTGGTTTTTATTTTATTTGTATTTTTATATATAGTCTATGGGTCCACAATTTAGTGCAAGTGAAGAAGATATGCACACTCTAAAATCCAGGGCCAGGTTGAAAAAAGTTTAACCTGGATCAGAACGATCCTGGTTTGGAAATCCCATATTTTGCTATCCAGGATCAGGTAATCCCTCTTACTCTTGTGCCGATTTTTCAAAGCAACATTGGACTGGATCTCCCTAATTCAGATACAAACTTTTCAAGACTACCAAATCCGGATTACCTAAATTCGTAACGGGACTGCATATCACAATGTAGGCAACTAGCTATGTAATAAACAACAGGTAGAATAGACAGTTCGAGGGGTCACTTTAAGTGTTTTATTTGAAGAAACAGAAAACAGCACAATTAAATAATACAAGCATTCCCTTCTATTTTCGATTTCTTTTAAACAGTAAGACCCCTCATCTAACGCACAACAAACAAAAACAAACAAATATATTGTGGATATTTGTTTTAAATCATAAAAAAGGCTACATGTGTAGCAGTTAATAATGTATGTAATCGTTAGAAACTACTTTTGACTAGTTCATCTCTGATAATTGTCTTATTGTAAATAATATAGTTATGAATGGCATTGAAATTAAATTAAAAATTTTTGTTGGATATTGATGGCTGTTTGGGGGATTATTTTGTGGGGACATTTTTAAACGTCCTGTACCGAAAGGCTTATTTGGGTTAGCCTCACGCCTATGCGGCATGACTGTAACTTTTAAACAAATCGAGCGCAAAATACAAATACATTTGCATAAAATATATGATACTAATGTTGCATTATGACAAATTTAAAAGATTATTACATTTTGTTAACGAAAGCCACCATGAATCTACCCTTCTGCTGGAATCAAGATAATGCTGATTTTTCATTATTATTATTTTTATTTTTTTGGAACAAAGGTATCCCAAATCTAAAAAACCGTTTTGAACAACATATACTGAAGGTTTGATTCGGATGAGAACCAAGACTAGATTACGTGATCGAACGCGATTTCAGAGTCCTTTTTAAAAAACAACCAAGTTTCAAGGTTTTTTACTAATCTTGTAGCTAAAACCCAATTACAATACTAATGATCAACCCGGCCCATCAGTCCAAAGTCACTCCCGCTACTCATGCTGTGCTCATCCGCCGTTCCCTTTTAGTAAATCTTTAATGTTTGTTTTCTCTATCAACGAGTATTGTTTGTGCAAATGAATGTGGCTCTGGCATTGTAAGGTTGAGGACAGCAACAAAGTAATGTCCCTAAGATACTCTAAAATTCTGAATATAGTAAAATACTTTACGATTCGGAGATCAGTGATAGAGATTTTTAAAATCCAGAATAATATTGCAAATGGAGAACAGTTTAAGTTATTGAGTATCTATAAGAAACTTACGTGAAGCAACAGGGAGATTACATTTATGATAGGCCTGTTGAAAACTTCACAGAAGCGCTCTCGAATGCCGTGAGTGCTAAAACTCCCTGGCATCCACATTGCGCTAGCCTATCGCGTTACTAATGTCAGCCGAAAATGTGAAATATTGACATTTATTGTGTCTTGCCCGTGGGTGACACTTCACCTCGCTCAGAGAAAACTAATGACTATATACCTAATTACTAATAGGCCTACTATTTAAGTAAAACAAATGTAAAAGATGTTTCACCAACCTATGCCTCAGGACAACTGTTATTACTAAAGAAAAACGCGATCCGATCTACTGCAACTCTGTCAGTTCATGTCTTCAATGTGTGGGTCGCGAACAAAACAAACAAAACGAAACGCACGGGAAGCGGAACGGAATGGCGACATGACGTCATCGCGCTTTTAAAGGGGCCGCCGACCTTATTCTTCACTCTTTCAAGTTTTTCCGCTTAGTTCATTTATACCATTGCTTGATTTCAGTGTCACGTCCAGTCATCATTTCTAAAATATTCCAAATTTATTTTCATTGCTTAACGTAGATTTTACATTATGTGTAGCCCCAGGATTTCTAAAAGCTGTTTTCTCCCAGTAACACAATCCTCCTGTGCATTTTATCAGTCTGTCTTTCTGACAGCTTGCGAGCCTGTCTGCCTTCTTCTTCTGGTATTCCTATCAGCCATAACCCGCTCTCCTAATCATCAGTGACTATCCCATGCCTCCTTCTAGACCTCGCAACCTGTGTGGTCGCTCGGTGCGTGCGGACGAAAAAAGAACATCAGACGGATGGATATTCAGTAAACTGCTTCCTGATCGTTCTCTTTGTGTCTGAGACACTAAAAGAGGTGTATTTACTTTTCACGCTTACTAAAGAGGTGGGGGTGTACCGTCAGGTAGAACAATTAGTCAGCATTTTACAACTGAGTCAACACAACTCTGCAAATTCAAGAGGAACGCAGTCCTTCGTCATGTGCATAGAAAACTCACGGTTGGCGCTCATGCCATATCCGGGATTTAGATCGTCAAACCAGGAGAAGACAGAAATAAGCAGGCCTCTGAATTTATGATGAAAGGGATTGTTTTGACACATGCATGAAAGGAGTGCAGCATAGTTGGATGAATCCTGTGATGTTGTATTTTTTGTTTGTTGTTTCAGCTCCTTGCCTGACAAGCTGCCAACAGACCAGTCGGGCTGATCTAATTAAATGCCATTGAACATCTCTTCTGTCATCTCCTGCTCTTTCTCTCACACACACACATGCACACACGCGCACACACCACAAACACACACTTGCTCCACTTTCCCAAAACATTCCTCAGGCCATGACACATATCCACATTTTTACACACTTAAGAACACACTTGTACTCTCTCTGTAATGTGCAGAAGTACATATGCTACACAATGAGCCTTATCACACACACAGGCACAAACACATCTTCATAGCCTCGGAACAGACTGGTTTATTTTTTTGGGTGATACCAGAACCTTAAAACAAATCTTTATCTTTTCTCGAAATTTGTTAAAAAACTCAAGGACATGCCAAAAAACAAGATTTGCTTTTCTATGGAATCCAAGTCAACAGCTTCTGACATGAAAATGCATGGGTGTAGCTTTCTTGTGGTTACATAGAAAGGAACGAATGGATTGATTAGCACATAAATCATATTATCGTACCCAGCACCTCTAGGCCTGTCCCTCTTTTTAACAATTTTTGCAAAGGAGCCCTACCCAGTAGCCTAGAGAAATATCTGGGTAGGTGGGGAACATTTCATGGCCTGGCAGTGGCTTCAAGCGTGAGGGAAGGGTGGGGCAGATTAGGTAGGCTGATTTAACGAGGGGGTGGGGCTACATTAGTCCAAAGGCAGCGTGGGACATCAGCGTGGCCAGTGCTGGGGAAGGAAAGTCCTTAAAGGGATAACAATGGGGAAAAAGAAGAAGAAAAGACTCTCCAGAGAAAGAAGGAGGCAAATGGAAATATGCATCTTTTCTTAAACTTACTGCACTGCAAAGGATAGAGTGAGGGAGGCAAGTGGGGAGGAGGAATGCAGTAAAATCCCAAGGCAACGCTGCAAGTCTCTGGAGGACGGAATGAGGAATTTTTATGTGCTGCAGGTGAACAGGACAGAGAGATGAAGGCGGAGGGGGGAGAGAGAGTGTAGGGGAAGCGGAGGGGGGACATGTATATAGGTCTGAAATAGAATAGGGCAAATTCTTCTCAGGATTTTACAGAAGTGGCTCCGTGAAATCACTGATAGCGATGCATACTGTCTTATGCAGGTACAGACAGGTGAATGAATGGAGGAAGAGGATTCAGCTGGTCAGGTGGAAAATACACTTTGAAGGGCAAGACGGTGATATAATCACAAAGAAGAGATTGGAACACAGAAAATACAGATCAAACTGTGTAAATGTGTAAACGTGGCAAAAGAAAAAGTTTATTGCTGCTGGTTATTCTTTCCAATCAGCTCTATGAGTGACTTACACTAATATTTGACAATAGGTATGTAAGTGCATGACAGTCCTGCCTTAGACCAGCACTTGTCAGAAGAACCTCATACCCTTTTCATAGGTCAGGAGATTCTTTGGATATTATATTGTGATTTAAATTAAATAATATTTGTAGAAGTGACGTACATGAAGCACATACTAGGAAGTCGTTATCAGGATGTGAAACATACAAACACCTACGCACAGTGATTCACAGAGACACGCACGCACACACACACACACACATACACACACACGTATGTGGGCCAGCAAACTGAATGCACGTTGCACACGCCCGGGTGATAAACCACAAAGCTGCCATTGTGGCTGGCTCACACTATAATAATGTGCGTGCAGGTCCTGCACCATGGCCGACTCAGAGGTCAGTGCAAATCCGGCGACCTCGCGCGGAGATCTGGCTGCTCGGAGTTGCCGTGCCCTCCATTTCCCCGGCGGGGGCATCCCTGCTCCTCCCTGGTCCCGTGACGACGGTGAGTCAGAAGGGCAAGCTCAGCATGTCAGCACCGCTCTCAGTTAACCCTCTAATCTCCTTTCCCCTCGGTGAATGAGTGAGTCAGCGTGACTGTGTGTCAGCACGTCAGGATGATGCCACAATCACTTCTTTCTCTCCATCCTTTCTCTCGCTGTTCCCTCTTGTCTCTTCTTTTGTCATCCTTTGAACTCCGCATAGGACTGACCGGAAACGGGGAGGAAAAAGCGACGCTCTTACAGCCTTCTTTTCATGCCTGCCCTTTTGCCTACTGATTTTTTGTTTTCTCCCGCCCGATGTTGTCAGCTTGGCTGCTGCCGCCGTTAGTCTGGGAGAAGATACTAGAACTGGCACCGTGCGTGAGAGGACGGGGGGGACCAGGGTGTGACAGGAAAAGAGGGAGTGCAGGTGTGTAGCTCGGAGGAAGGGAGAGAGGGATTCTCATTGATCCCATAATTTCACTGCACCAAACCCCGCCTGAGGGGCACTGAGCGGAGGGAGGGAGTCGCTGCAGCTTCGGTGAATGTTTGCACCGGCGTGCCCGCCTCAGACGTGTCTCTTCAGACGTGCTCTTTTGCCCCGAAATCCTCTCCTGCGGTTCCCATGTTCCGTGAGGCGTGAGAGAAGTGGGTAAGGCCAGCTTCTGGTGTGTCACAAAGGAGGAGGAGGTGAGACAGAGCGGAAGGTAAATTAAGGAGGGGGAGGCAAGACGAAAGGCAGAGGAACAAAAAGAACTTGCTTTCACTTGGTCGTGGCTTTTCTTCTTACCCCAATTTCATGTGTCCCATCAGTTATATAAACAAAACCACTGTACGGTATCAGCCTCATCCATGAACCTCCTTGATTTTTACTCGTTGACTCTATCATATCCGGTACTAATCCTTATTCTGCCGTTACACAGTTCTCCAGTACCAAGCAATCACATACTAGTATCTGTTACTCTGGTTACTTCTAATTACATGTTTATACTGCGTTAGTCTTCCATCTCATTGAAGTGTCCATAAAGAAATAACCAAAATGATACAGAGTATCGTACGTCTCTATTAAAATTCCTGTATAATTACCTCTATATATTACCACAGTCTGTTTTCCACATCAGCAAATAAATAGTTGCATTCAATAAATATTACCACAGTCATAGTGATAAATAAACACACAGGTACACATATACCAAAATATACTTTAGGTAAACTATCAAAACATACAGGTGCCTCTGTATGTTACTCGGTTCATTATATATACCTGTTTTTAACTTAATGTCGAAAGTAAACCATTGGCCAATTACTGGTAACAGAACAACATGGATTAAGCATGATGCAGTATTTCTGTAATGTGTGTCCTATGATCTGAGGTGTTACTGGGGAAGTAGTTAACATAACCATGTGTGTATTAACCTCCCCCACCTGACAGTTGTTCTCTGACCACTTTATCGTCATCAGGAGAGCCAGAGGACTCAATTGCTGGAACTGCCAGTACCGTGTCGTGCAAACGGGCATACGGTTTAAATCTACTGTTTAAAAATAGCTGAGAATAAAAGCCTAGTATTGCTCGACATGAAGTGGAGTGGGTGTGAGAGCAGACGTCATGAACTGAAAGCTTTTTCAGATCGGAAGAGCGTGGTGTAGGGAAAGCGGAGAAAAGAAGGGGTGGATCTAGGTGGTTGG
>JAODKE010000015.1:1945829-1960640 GCA_026779605.1 Mormyrus hasselquistii
ACAACAAAAGGAGTGTGCGGGGGGTGGGGGTGGGGGGGGGGGGGGGGGGGGGGGGGGTGGGGGGGGGGGGGGGGGGGTTGGGGGTGGTGGGCGCGCCTCGGTGGCCCAGCGTGAATCTGATTTTCTAATGCTGCCAGATTCTGGGCTGCTTTGGTAACATTACCTTCCATGTTACTTCTCAACTGTGTTCTGAACCTCTGAAGTCCAAGTTCACGGACCCTGACTAAACAGGATCTTGTATTCTGTGGTGTAAATGTCAGCTAACAAGACAGGGATACAAGGATATATAGGAACATTTTGACCTATCACCCCCTCAACATACACACACACACACACACACAAACCAAACTGGTTTTTAAATGTTCTATCATGAATATATTCTATATTTCCATTTACAACTTTAGAAAAAATAACACTAACTAGTACATTAACAAAGAAGTTTCTATTGAATCACTGAAAATAAAATCCTGATCACACAATCCTAATTCAAACCATCAGCATCACATCTGATAAAAGATTAACTATGAATACCTCCATCAATATACTCACAATACATAGGCTACGCGTGTAAGTTGAAAAAAGATTTTTTTTTCAAAGTAGCAAGAAATAATTTATATAAAATCAATATATAAGATCATATTGTCTCTTTCGTTCCTATAATTAAATGTTAAAATGGGTATATATTTTATTCTGTGAAAATAAGAATGATATAATAACAAGATATGTAAAGTAAATGCATTATATTTATCTCCCAAAGAAATGAATGGTGTAATTATATCTAATTGAACCATTGTCTTACCTTCCCCGTGTCGCATCTCAAGCTTCGATCCGGTATTTCTTCGAAGAACTTAAAGATTTTTTTAACTTTAAGATTTTGTTTCTTGACTTCTATAATTTTTAGTATAAATCAAACTGCAACTTATAAAATTCACCCAGACCAGTTCTTAATATTAAGTTTATTCTTAAATTGTTCAGACCCTGATAGTTTCTCGCTTTCTACTTTTCGAAAAAGTTCAGTTAAACTTTTTAAGGACGAGGAATTACCCGGCATATGACGTAGACGCAATCAATCATATTTTTGATTGATAGTTTACGGTCTGAATATGGCAGGCAAGTAACATCAATAACTAATTAGTATCACCAAGCTGTAGGTATCAGTTTCTGAGCTGGAGGTTGAGCAGCCGAAAGCCGCACTAGGTGCTGTTGACGGGCTGCCGTCTTGACGGGACTGACTGACTGACGGCGGTGCGGTTTATATACGGGGGCAGAAAGAGAGAAAGTGCTGTCCCCCCTCTTCCTCCCCATCCACCTCCCTCTCTCCTGTCGGTGATTCAGACAGTTCATTGCCTAAAAAAGTACAGGACTTGGAGTTGACGAGTTCTGGTATTTCGTTACTCTTTTAATCTCTTTGTACCCACTAGTCTATTTTTCTCTCTATCGAATTACTGTTTTAATTTGCCTCGTATAATCACTTACCATTATAAATACTGATATTTTATGTTTCCGCTGCGTGATCCAGATTTCTCACTCTTTGATTATTTCCATAAATGTCCTCGAGTTTCTTTATTTTTGCCGAGCTGTCTGTTAGTCTCCCTTTGATTTACACCATGAATGGAAGTTTAAAACGACTTTTCAAAGTTATGTGCGCTGAATAACTTCATGCTGCGGCGATTAATACAACGTGTGAGAGGGAGATAGAGAGAGAATGAAAGGATCAGAGATGTAGAGAGCAGAGAATTGAAAAAAAGACGCTGGCGATTTTTTTTTTATCCGTCTGCATTTGTGATCATATGCGGGTGTATTGTGTTTGGGTTGTCCCTGTGTGTGCAATCCCCTGTGAATTATTTTTTTGCCTATTTTTTGTATGTGGTACGATCTGGTTCAACGCCTGTTAAGTATTGTGTTTCAGTGATTTTTTTTTTTTTTTGTGAATTGTAGGTGTATGATGTTGTGTACATGTATCTATTCCTTTCAGTTTTTCTAGCTCGTTGTATTAGCATTAAGCTATATTGACATTGAGCTTAGAGTGATCTCTCTCACCTCATCTGTCATTCACCCTTTGACAATGTATATAAAACACAGGTTACATTTCGACTGCTAAACTTGTGTGTGATTGCATTTTTGTTGTGCAAAATGTAAATTATACAACTGTAACACGTATGTATAATTTATTTTATAATGCATAGTTTTATATTTTGCGTTTTTGTTAGCATGATCATAATTCAATTTCTTAGTATAGAAGTCAGAAAACATTTTCACTTATATGATGTGGGGAATAGCTGTAATATTTTAAGTGTTTTTAATTTTTATTTATTTTAAAGACGAAAGAAAAAATACGTTTGAGAGTTTGGCAAGAATTTTGTCTAATTCCTCTACCGAGGCTTTGTCGCCCCCTGCAGCTCACTCATTTTTTCATTAACGCACATTATTCCACCACTCAAATGTTGCAGTTTTCCTACCTTGAATTACTGCGAAGGTAATCAAAGACAATGAACTACAAGTACAGTCTACTGAGATAATAACAAGATAACCGACCATCTCACTGTATCGAATCGTGCAATATCATATCATCACGATTTTAAAATAATTATTCATAAACAGCTTATAACATTCAGTTTGGTGAACATAGTCCCCTTCGGACTCCTAAACAAAGTACTTCAACAACACTGCTTCAATTACAGGTCTGCCATTTATGGTAAAATTCCGACTGACTTTAGTTAACTGTTAGGCCTAAGTACTATTCATTTATATTTAAGAGAGAATTACGCTTAAACCATCATTTGGACTACTTGTCGGTGGATCTCATCATAAAGCATACTTCTGTTGTTACTCTAGTGTCCCCCAACGGCGAAAAACATGCGGTTTAGGTGAAATTGTATCCTTAAGTTGTGAAATTAATTGTGTGTGCTCTGAAATGGGCTGGAATGCCATTACCCTGTGCTGCCTAAGATGAACACCAAACCCCCACGAGTTTGCAAACATAAGCAGTTGCATGATGGACAAATAAACTCTGTATTTGGTACTGACAATCCGTGGTCCGTGCTCCAAAAACATTGCGTTTTAAGTGAACTGGCGTTTTTACATGTCCCATAGTGTATGACTGAGTGTGCCCTATGGTAGACCGGCATTCCATCCTTGGCTTCTCCTGTCAAGGTTCCAGGCTATAGAAAATTGAGGAGTTTAAATATAATTTAATACATGTAATGGCGATATAGCAACCAGTAAAGCAGTTAACTCCTTGGTCAGACATTCATTATTTTATATTATATGATGGAAAAAAGTCGGTTTTAACGATCATTAGTTTGCTCATAGATATTTGTGTAAGCCTCAGGGTAAAAAGGTGCATGAATACAGACTTGTTCTCGTGCTCTTGTTGCAGTATTATTGTAATACTTACTTTAACGTTTGTATACAAAATCAAAATGTAAGCAAAAAATAACACCCAGTCGACGGTGATAATCAGATATGCCCTATATGACATAATATTTGCAGTTTCACATGGTGGAACTCAAAACAACAAGAGCAACGCACCTGACACAACCTCATCTATTTCATCCCGTTAAGTCCCATTAAAAAAAGTAGTTTGCGTGACGTAGACCGCTGAACGGGAAGTGACGTCGGCGGAAATAATTTCTTCCGGTGTCGTTTCAGAGACGGAGCCGACGGTTCACGCGGGAAATAGTGCTATCGCCTGTACACGAGTGCTGCGAAGTAATTATAATATTTCTTTTCATTTTTAGAAAGTCTTGTGACTCCATTGGTTGTTTATTGCGAATTTGCCTTTCCTGTTTTCGAGTGATCTGAGGGAGTTAGAATCGTTTGCGAACGCGGCGAGATTTTGGCAGACTTGCAGTGTATTGACAAATAGCTATGAGCTAGCATCTTAAATTACAAAATTTCAGTCGTTATTAATCTTTATACATCTTACTTGGAATTCTGTCCATATTTGTTGTGAGAAATAACGGACAGATTTAAACAGTTGGAAATCTATACACGTGAATAAGGCACTGATGTGCACTTCAAAGATTGAACAAATCAGGCTATTACTTGAATACAGTTGCATCGTTACGAGCTGATGTAGTTTGGAGTTCGTGTACTCTTTAAGAAGCATGTGACTGTTTTAGCAACAAGCTTTAGAGGGTAAATAACTTGTCGCTTTTGTGTATATCAGCTTGCAGTCCCTTGTCGAAGTTAAACATGGCAGGGCCTGATTTTGGCCAGAAGGGCAAGTTTAAAGGGATGTGACTGCGTGGTTTATCAGTAGTGAAATGGTGCCGGTACGCATAGTGTTGTTTCTAGCAGCAGATGCCGTCTTCTTCGGAAATGTCCTGAAATGTTATACAATGATTCAGAATTCATAAAGCTTAACCAAAACTGGAGCGATAGTCACCGGTTCCGGGTATATTCCAAATGGATGGCTGAGTCACCCCCAGGTCTACCAAATGTACCCATGATTTGTTACTAGATCTGATCTAAATTACAAAACGTGTGTGTGTTTAAGCTTTTAAAGACTATGAATCAGGGTAGCTGTTGTTACAGATGTGAGTTTTATCATTAGGACCTAATAAAACCGCTTAAAAAATCATATCAGAAACGTAACAGCCACAATATTGAGTCAGACATCAGCTTTACTTAATAGCAGAACTGTATTGAATTTATTTTAAATGTTGTATTGCAATATTTAAATTTGGGGGTCTCAGAATTGTACTTACTGCTCCGTGTTTCAAGTTTTTGTTCCATTTTAGTGGTTTAAGCTCTAGTGGCTTGTATCTTTGCAGGCTTGCCTCGTTCTATTAGTCAAGGACAGAATTAAGAAGAGTGCACGAACCCATCTGGGTGGTGAATTTCATTCGATTCTCTGCGTGCCCACAGGTGAGTGCTGTGGGACCAGGAGGCAGAGATGGGTGACACTTTGGAATTTAATGAGATATACCAGGAGGTCAAGGGGTGCTGGGTGAGTACTGATTATTTCACCTGTCCTTTTGCATCATTTATTCTGAATTTTACCTCGTTGATGCCATGCCATGTGTGGCGTCTGGTGTGCTGATCATTCCTCCCTCTGCAGAATGACGGCCGCCTCCGTTTCAGCAAACAGTCGGTGGTGTACAAGAGCAGCAAGACAGGCAAAGTGGACAGCATTTCTGCCCCTGAGCTGACCCTGGCGCAGTGGCGGCGGGTTTGTCTCGGGCACGGCATCAAGCTGGCGACCAGCACGGGCCACGTGTACAAGTACGATGGCTTCCGAGACTCGGTAAGGGGGAATGGGAATGGGGCCAGTTAATGGGGCTTTGGCATTTGTCAGTACTACACAAATGTAATCATAGAATGTTTTAGATGGAAGATGGTATAATTCCAAAGCTAAATGGGCTGTATAAACCTGCTTGTTTTTTTTAAACAGATGTTAAAAACAAAATCATTTCGTTAGGGCGCCTGTAAAACTCCCAGTAACCTGAAACCCAGTAAGCATCCGACTGTCCTTTAATGCCCAGCCCCCAGTACTGCCTCTCCGGGCTTCCGGCCAGGCTCCGCCCCCTCCCCAGGCTTGGTCCCACGTCGCCGTGGGGCCCAGCGCTTCATCAAGAGTGTGGCCTGCGCGCTATTGATGATGATTAATGGAGTAGTGTCTCTCTGCTAATGAAGGTCTAGGGACCTTTGGCTCCAGGCGGGATGTTGATCTGCATGTGGGCATGAGAGCCAAGAGCAGTAACGTCCAGATTGTGTTTGGGGTTTAAGTGAACGGCTGCCAGGCGGAGATGGCCACCAGGGGGCGACAGAGATAACGCTGGGCAGTGACGCGAGAACGCATGCGTGCACCTGGGGGCTGGAGGTGGTGGGGGTTACACATGTGGAAGCCATCGCAGTCCGGTCCCGTGGTAACAAACCTCGGCTGGATAAATAAACGGCTTGATTGTAAGCGGCGGCCTTGGGGGAGCCCTTCCATGGATTACGCTCACCCCCATATCCTGAGAACGGGCAGACGGGGCTGCGAGGTCATCGGGCTGCGATTAATCAGCTGTAATGTTACACGTTTCTAATGCAATGGTCGCCCTCTATAACCCTGAGACAGAGACTGGACAGATTGTGTGGTGATTGGTGGTATTGGGGGTGCCTTTTGGGGGGGGGGGTAGTGTAGGGAAATGGTTTGTGGGGTGAGGTGAGGAACGGGGATGAAACTTGAGATTTGGCGTAAAGGTAAACAGTGTTTCTCAGCATCTGAAGCCTGAACTCTCCCCTCTTCCGTGTAACACTCCTGACTTCTGTTCCTCCGTTTGCCCTCAGGACTTCGAGAAGATCTCAGAGTACTTCAAGGCCAACTACAAGGTGGAGCTGACAGAGAAGGACATGTGTGTTAAAGGCTGGAACTGGGGAACTGCGAAGTTTTCAGGTTACTTGTGGCTCTTAGCATGTTTCGCTGGGGGGGGCGGGGCATTCCACGTTTGCTTACGTGGGACTGATCAGACGGAAGGCAGAACGGCAAAATTACTTCCCAACGCACAAAGAACATTGTGTTTTCGTGCGGATGCTGCCTTTCCTCTGTGGTGGTGACAGTACGACTAGCTTTTAATACACATGTTCGGCAGTGATGTTACTGTCCGAATACGCCTCCAGGTGCGGAGCGGAGATGGCAGGAAGTAGAGGAATTGTTTGTTTTTACTAATGACTTAAAAATCTGACTGTTTTCGTAGGACCCCCACCCCTCCCCTCCCCCCAATGGGAAGGGCGTGTTAAAATTCACCAGAATTTCTGATCTTCAGGCCCTCTCCTGTCCTTCGACGTCAACGACAGCCCGGTGTTTGAGATCCCCCTCTCCAGTGTGTCCCAGTGCGCGACGGGAAAGAATGAGGTCACGCTGGAATTTCACCAAAATGACGATGCTGAGGTGTCCCTCATGGAGGTCCGCTTCTACGTCCCACCCAGTGTCGGGGACGAGGGTGTCGAGCCGGTAGAGGTAACTACGCCTTTCTGTACCGTGACTTTGTTGTGACTGTTTGCGATGCCGGGCCACTAGGGGGCATTGTCTGTCAGTCAGTTGCTCTTTTATGGTACCTATCACCGAGATGATCGCTCAATATAATCAAATTTCTCTCATCTTGTTCCATAATAGATTCCTGTTTGAGTGTACCCTGTGTGTGATGCGGTGGAGCTACGGAAGTGCGCCTAACGTTGTTGTTTGTTCTAGGCTTTTGCCCAGAACGTGCTTTCGAAGGCGGATGTCATCCAGGCCACCGGCGACGCCATTTGCATCTTCAAAGAACTGCAGTGTCTGACGCCCAGGGGAAGGTGTGGAGCACCCGCTTGCCGGCCATTCGAGCCTTTCTTAGCGCCCAGTGCTGCTGTCTGTTGATCTAACGCGACACAGCATCCCATGAAACCTCTCATTCTCGTACACTGCAAAGAGCAAGCGTCTTCTCTAACGGAAGTCTTCCTGCTCTCTAGGTACGACATCCGTATCTATCCTACCTTTCTGCACCTTCACGGTAAGACTTTTGACTACAAAATCCCCTACACCACAGTCCTGCGCCTCTTTCTGCTGCCACACAAGGACCAAAGGCAGATGTTTTTCGTGGTGAGTATGTTTTATAGGGTGAAACATACGCAATCTCGTTCCCATTGGTGTTATCGCTTCTGTTTCTGTCAATAGCATTATGCTAGCTGCTTGACGATGCGCTGAGGTTCTCACGCCTGGTCTTCGCTCTCTCAGATCAGCCTGGACCCCCCAATCAAGCAAGGGCAGACCCGGTACCACTTCCTCATCCTGCTTTTCTCCAAGGAGGATGACATCACCCTCACGCTCAACATGAGCGAGTGAGTCTGAAGAGGGGGGGGGGGGGACACTCACCGTCCAGAGGGGGTTCTGAAAGTAGTCCACCGAGCACTTCCTGCCTCTCTCTCACCCCCCCCCCCCCCAAATGCTTTCTTTGTCACCCTACAGGGATGATGTGGAGAAGCGTTTCGAGGGGAAACTCAGCAAGAACATGTCAGGATCGCTATATGAGATGGTCAGCCGAGTGATGAAGGCTCTGGTCAACAGGAAGATCACAGTTCCAGGCAACTTCCAGGGGTAATGCCATAGGGTGTCTCCTTGGTGATGGTTTCCTTGGCGACCCTCCTCTCTGATGTTTGTACTGATACCATCTGTTTGCTGCGTTTCTTTGTTTAGAAGTTTCAGCACTTTGCTGGAGAACAGCTCCCAGCAGCTCGGTGCAGTCTCTGGGGTGTAGCTCTGTCTCTTCTCTGCCCCCCCCAGGCATTCTGGAGCTCAGTGCATCACCTGTTCCTACAAGGCCAGCTCGGGTCTCCTCTACCCCCTGGAGAGAGGTTTCATCTACGTTCACAAGCCGCCCGTGCACCTGCGCTTCGAGGAGATCTCCTGCGTCAACTTTGCCCGAGGCACCACCACCACGCGCTCCTTCGACTTCGAGATCGAGACCAAGCAGGGCTCGCAGTACACCTTCAGCAGCATCGAGAGGTTGGCCCGCCTCCGTTTGGTCTCCGCCGTCCTCTCCTCCTGTCCCTACTGTTGCACATTGTTAATTGCAAGATTCAACCTGTGTAGAGAGATCCAACTGACCAAAATATGAGGTTCCTTTAGAGCGGAAGTTACCACTTTTATCAGCAAAGGGTTTTTGGGTTCTCTAGTAATCTAAATAGGTAGTTGCTGTGAAAAGCCACCCATGATAACCCACCCATGCTTTAGACAGACACCTTTGTCATGTGCGAGGTGTACGTTTAGTTCTTGAACCGCTTTCCCTCCTTGTCTTTCAGGGAAGAGTACGGTAAACTCTTTGATTTTGTCAATGCTAAGAAACTCAACATCAAGAACCGAGGATTCAAAGAGGTAATTTTTGCTACAAGCAAACAGAATCAATGCATCTTAATATCTGTTACTCAGAGGGGTTTTCGCTGAATACTGACACCTTTTTTTTTTTTTGAAATGTACCCTCTATTCCCCCTGTTTGTGTTCCTGAAGAAGAAGGTCGGTATTACCTCCGCACTGTGTGTGTTTTTATTTTGTAATTTTTTTTTTTTCTTGGGTGTGAAAATAACTTGCCTGCATGTCGTGTCCTGCCTGCACATTTGGAGGACTGTCACTCAGTGGCAGAGGTGAAAATCATGCTGACGAGGGTCTGTCCAGCTGGCTTTTAGGGGAATCGTTTGGGGGGGGGGGGTATAGAGAATCGAGAGAGCCGGAACGCAAAATTACATGATGCCACATGAGAACGCATAAGCAGCCGCATTTTGGCGTTTTCTTACTGTCCCTGCGTAGCCTCGGGTCAGTGGGGAGGAGAGACGCCACATTATCGGTAGTGTCGGATTTATGGGGCAAACTGTGACGCTTAGACGATTGAAAATTACCCTCATTTCCATCCCGAGTTCCCCGGGGGCGGGGGAGGGGGGGGCTTTTGAAGGTGTTTTCCATAAATTTGTGATGCTATCTCAGGAAGACGGATCTTTTTCCTCATGAATCACCGAGTGGTGCTGAAGGCCCAGGATGCTGCTGCTGTTTTAGTTTCATCCTGTTTATTTAAATCGAGCAGCAAGATGTTATGATAAATTCCCTCCAAGCCTCAAATGCCACTGAATAGCACGTGGGCCTGTTCTTGAAGGCAGGGGTGTATTTACTGCGTATTGTTTTCGGTCCTGTGGCCTGTACTGCGAAGCGGGGTTACTGCCTTATCGGTAACTTGTCGGATATACCTTAAATCCGACAAGTTACCCTGATAAGCCAGTAACCCCACTTCGCTGTACAGGCCGCCGGTGTCCGGAGCTGGTTGCCATAGTATCGCTTCTAGGGTCAGAGCAGGCTGTACACACGACTCGCCAACACCGGAAGATCTTAGTGCAGGTGTCCACGTCGCTGATTAACAGCTGAATCATCTGTGGGCGAGCGAGGGATGGGCGGGGCTGTGATTTCTCCTGGGGTCTTTCCGCTTCCTGCTGGGAGATCTTCGCCTTCAGTGTGTGGTCTGAGCGTGACCAGTGTGAAGCAGAATCTCCCCCCACCCCCCCCCATCAATATAGCCATGTGCATTTCTGGGTCTTCACTAACCAAGGGTGCTAGCGACCGGCGTTTTTTTTGCACGCTCGTGTCAGAGATTAACAATGACGGGTGAGCACTTGTCATGCCGATTACACACTGGAGTCCTGAAGCCTGCGAGCACTCTGTCTCTAAAAACTCACTCCTGTTTGTCTTCAGAGGAGCCAATCTCCATGCTGTTGCCGTCTGCTTAATGAGCTTGTCTTCTTCCCTTGATTCAAAGTTGATTTATCTAAGGCTCCCCCCCCCTCCTCCACTTCCCGATCACGTCCTTACTGCTTTCATTCCTTGGTCACTCAGGGCATGAAGGGCAATGAGAACATGTACAGCGACTCGGACGACGACCAGCATGACGCCTACCTGGAGCGCATGAAGGAGGAGGGCAAGATCCGCGAGGAGGCCAACGACAGTGACTCCGAGGGTGGCAGCGGTGAGCCGGCCTGTGTGGGCAGATCCTTCTCCAGGATGGGTCTTGGCATCATCGAACTGTGGCATGCGGTGTCACCGGTGGAGTTCAACTTAATTTTGTGTGCTTCTCTCCCCCCCCCAGATGAGTCTTTCAACCCTGGTGAGGAGGATGACGACATCGCTGAGGAGTAAGTCCTACTTCCTTTCATATTGACCTTTGACCTCTGATGTCATTTCCATCCAAAAGCAGAAATCTCCTGGTACCTAAACACCCCCAGCTCTGCCCTTTCAACATCAGGCACGTGTACCGCTGCCCCTCGAGCAGATGAATGTAATCACTGTCTGATGTAAAGCATGCATCTCCCAAAATCCATTATTCCAGGAGCGTGGAAAAAAAAAAAGCATTTTCTCAGAAACTACTTTACAAAATAAACCTAAAATAACACGATGAGGCCCCCTTAGCACCACTTATACAAGCCTGTCTTTACACAGCCGTCAGGGGATGGTTTAATGTTAACTTATGTGGATCATGTTCACCGAAGCAGGATATGTCACTCTCAAGATACGAAGTAATCATGGTTTATATTCATTATTAACAACGATATTGATTACCTGGCTCTGTAGCAATCAACATTTAAGTTGTTTCAATCACCAGTAAGAGGTGATTCATGCATAATATAAATTTTAACTACTGCAAACACTAGTTAAATAGATAATTTTATGAATCATCTTTTCATTGAGTCGTCATTAGATGTTAACCACTATTAGCGGGGAGAATGGGCATATTCTCTCTGTAGTGTAAAGTCACAATCATCAAAATGTGGACATGCATGGTTTTCACCAGACAGTGACGATATCTAGATTGATATACCAAAAATACAATTTAACATAGTGATTTAATACTTATATTCAGAAGTGATTCTGAATGATTGAATTCTAACACTGTATTTGATTTGGCACTGATTGGGTACGGTTTTTGGATACATGTAGCATGCCTGTTAAGTAAATTCCTATTTCAAAAAAGTGTTTCGCACTGTGAAAATCATGTGAGACCCCAGGTAACTGAGTTTCATTGTATGATCTTAACGTGAACATTGAACAGTGTGATGTGTAATGTTCGTTTACATTACAGTTGTGATGCAGTATGTATCAATTTCTGACGTCTGCTGTTTTTAATCTATTTTTAACTCCAAGTTTGAGCTAGATTCGATTCTTAAAAACTGGCTGAATCTCTGATTTGGAAATGCTTTTTCATTTTGCTCCTCTACACCGTCTCAGGTACGACAGCAATGCGTCGGCCAGTGACAGCAGCGCGGAGGGTGGCGACGACAGCGAAGATGACAGCAGGAAGAAGAAGCCAGCTAAAAAGCCCAAAGTGACCAAGGAGAAGAAACCGCGGAAGGCCGGGGTGTGTGCAGGAGCCGTCTGGGATACGTTGCCAGCTGGTCTCAGCGAACGAGGCCAGATTTCAAAAACAGTCTTCCTTGTCTCTCTCCACCCCGCCCTCCTTTCCAAAGACCAAAGCTAAGGAAAAGGACGCCGGTGCCCCCAAGAGGCCGATGAGTGCCTACATGCTGTGGCTCAACTCCAGCCGTGAGCGCATCAAGTCGGAGAACCCAGGCATCTCCGTCACGGAGATCTCCAAGAAGGCTGGCGAGATGTGGAAGCAGCTCAGCAAGGACAGGAAAGAGGTGAACGGCTGCAGAGTGTGCCCACTGGGGGGGGAGAGGATTGAGTATGTTATAACTTCTCTGCTCTTAAGTGAATGAATATCAGGTTGAAGGTCAATTCCTTGTATGCTCTTTAGTTCCACTCTGTCTTCAACTGCTGGGAAACTGAGACTGTGGTAACTCCCCTCTCTCTCTCCCTGTTTTTCTCTCTCTCTCTCTCGCTCCCTGTTTTTCTCTCTCCGTTTTTCTCTTTTTCTTCCTCTCTCCCCTCTCTCTCGGTTTCTTCCTCTGTCACTCTCTTCTCCCCTTTCTCTCTCTCTCTCTTTCTGTCCCTCCTCTCTTTCTCTCTCATGTTCTCTCTCCCCCTACCTCTTTCACTTTCTTTTGCTTTTTGTCTCCCTCTCTACTTCCCTCTCACTTGTTCTTTTTCGTTCTGTCTCTCTCTCGGTTTCTTCCTCTGTCACTCTTCCCCCTTTCTCTCTTTCTGTCCCTCCTCTCTGTCTCTCACTCTCTCTCTCTCCCCCTCCCTTCCTGTATCACTCTTTTGCTTTGTCTCTCTCCCCCTCTCTACCTCCCTCTCACTTGTTCTTTTTCGTTCTGTCTCTCTCTTTGTTTCTGTGCCCCAGGAATGGGAGCAGAAAGCTGAGGAGGCAAAGAAGCATTACGAGAGGGCCATGAAGGAGTACAGGGAGAGCGGCGGGGCCTCCTCGGGGCCCTCCAAAAAGTATGGGGTCTCACAACACCCCCATTTATCTTACGTTAGGCCTGTTCTATGATGCATGTAGTCTCATTGCAGTGTTGTTTTTGTGTAATGCTAATTAGTCATTTTCCTTTGATCAGTTATTTGCATTTACTGTTTACACACACTTTGCATTATGATTATAAACAGTTGTGTTCAGGTTCCCCTGCTCCACACTCTCTCGTGTTTTGTACTTTATTGTGAAAACCCTGTGTGCCCTGCTTCATGGGGCTGCTGTTGTGCGTTGCACCAGGGTGGTAGTGCTCGGGCGGCAGAGGTGGCTTGTACGCCCGAGAATCGAGGATCCCAGTGGCCTCGGTTCGGTTCCAAGTAAGACCGCTTGGCGTTGGGCCGTCTCGGGTTTCGCCCCTCACGTCTCGCTCCTATCTCCGCGTCCCAGGGAAGCTAAGAAGAAAGGTGGGAAGAGTGACGATCGGAAGAAGAAGCCGCCGGCCAGCAGCCGCGGGAGCGAGCGGGAGAGGGAGCGGGAACGGGCCGGTGGCAACGACAGCTTCAAGAGCCGGGAGTTCATCTCCAGCGAGGAGAGCTCGTCCGACTCGGAACGTGGCAAGGGCACCAAACGCAAGGTACGGGTGGTGCCAATTGAGACTGTTACCCAAAATGGGTGTTTCCTGAATCAGTTCTAGTCTGTTCAATATCTGGGCCTCTTCCAGCACCCATTTTATTGGCAACCTATGTGGTTCCTGGTGGTTACCTGATGTAATTCATGATATGAATGCACACTCGAAGGTGCAGAGGTGAGAGTCGGCCCGAAGCATTCACTGAATTATGTATGTTTCCCCCCCCCAAGACTTTTTTAGTTGAGGTTACCTGAAGTTCACATTCGAGCAGTTGACCATCGCAGAAGAATGATTGTGTATTGCCTTAAGACAGGAAGTGCCCTTGATTTTACTCTTCCTCTTTTCCAGGGTTCAGATGATGATGAGGAGGAGGTGGTCAGCACACCTCCCAGCTCAGAGGAGTCTGGGTCTGATTAAGAAGATGGGATATCTTTGCCATCACTGCCTTCTTTACCCCCATGGGTATTGGGGTAAGAGGGCCGTATAGACAGATTAAAATGTGTAAATACTGCTTTCTGTTACACAAAACGTCCAAGGGTTATTTTATTGCATTTTCTTTCCCCTTTTTCCTGTGGGCCGCCCTTTATTCCAACTTTTTGTGGTTTTGGGTTCCGCCATGTGTACCACACTTCCCGGGATATTTTGGGGTTATGTGTAGAGTCGCCAGAGTTTTGATATAGCACTGAGCATGTACATTTATGCTCAAAATGGTCTGGGTTTTAAGAAGATGTAGCGATGGGGAAATAAATCTACACTTTCCTAGAGTCCCTGCACACTTCCATTATTTGAAATAAAAACTGAAAACTTGTTAGTGATGTATTGTGTTTTTGCTTAAAATAAAATTGTTTTGTTAAATAAATGAATAAAAATAAACTCACATTCTTTGTGTTCCTGGTGAATCCTCCTGTTTCTGGCATTGACGTTGTCTCACTTGTGTGAATTATAATGTACATTTACTCCGGTGCCACTGGAGAGTCCGAAATCGCACAATTTGCCAAATCGAATTATCAAATAGTTAATTTAACCAAGTTTAACTTGGCACCATATTTATCAGTCTTGAACTCAGACTATTTACCATGGATTTTAATAGTTCACCAGAGTGTTTGACTGTTCAGTGGGAGCGTTGGG
Organism: Mormyrus hasselquistii; assembly: GCA_026779605.1. NCBI lineage: Eukaryota > Metazoa > Chordata > Actinopteri > Osteoglossiformes > Mormyridae > Mormyrus > Mormyrus hasselquistii. Next base: position 1,960,395 of record JAODKE010000015.1, read on the forward strand.
ACCAGTTTTTGGTGAGTGTAGACGGCCGGATGGTCAATTGATGTACATGCTGAAAGTCTGACCACTCAGACCTATGAATGCTCAGAGCTCCCCTTCACAAATGTCTCCTGTCATCCGTTTGTCTGAAATGCTGTTCATCACTTTATATGCCTGTTGGGTCTCGTCAGCCTCTCGATGATATGTGCTCATAACTTGCCCAGCCTTGAGTTAACCCACTTTCGTCCATATCCGTCCCATAAAAACACC
>JAODKE010000015.1:1972436-2013488 GCA_026779605.1 Mormyrus hasselquistii
CGCCGGGTAAGTCCAGGCCAGCTTTTCTAATGTAATACGATCGTGTAATATCACTGAAGGAAGAAATATTGTAAATCATTGTAAATCGTGCGCAACACCTCGCTACCAATTATTCTCAATAGTTTTGCCTTATTTTGGAAGTTGGCAGAACAAATGTAAATGTGGAGTGGCTAGCCTTTTAAGCTAACAAGCGTGCTAGCTCTGCTATACCTATATGTTTTACTAACTCTTCGGAAAATGTTCAGCATGTCCTTTTATGTTGTTTACACTCCAATACTTGTCGCAGGGCCGTAACATTAACGCGGATGTTATATTTTACTCTTCAATCAGCTTGCTATTTAGTTTATTAAAGGATAAGACAGAGTGAATAGGCTAATTGTCGGTTAGGCGTAGTAGCTAAAGTAGGGGAGGTCTTTCTTACTCATTAGCAATGGTTTTTTTATCGTACGTTATACGTTTGTAAACAAAAAAGGCAGTCGGGAGCTACTAAGGTGTTTAATTTTGCTCGGTCAGAGCATGATCGTCTTGCTAAAGGAACCAGTCTGTGTGCCCTGTAAAGGCGGCATCTGACTGTATCCGGTTTGATCCCGGTGCCGTTTTGCGCTACTGCTGGAGGCGACTGGCTGACTTTTGCCTAGTGGCTGCGGAGCGTATTTCCCGGGTTGCCCCGCTCAGCTGGAACTTACTGGAAGCATTGCTGCGCTGCGAATTATAACGCGGTGAGCAATCTGGCTGAATGTGTGACGCACCCTAGTGCCTCTGCTGGCGCCTTGACTATGCGATCGCTGTCTTCCTCAATGCAGCAGCATCAGTCTGAACACAAATCATGGCAGAAGGAGAGCCGCAGGTCCAGTTTAAGGTAGGTTTTGATCCGACTTATTCCTGCGCAATGATTATAATGTAATGACTAGATAAGTACACACGGTGCCGCATGCTACTGCGGACCATCTTAATCGGGTTGAATTTCCTGCCTTGCAGTTGGTGTTGGTGGGTGATGGAGGTACCGGCAAAACCACCTTCGTGAAGAGACACTTGACAGGGGAGTTCGAGAAGAAGTATGTTGGTAAGTGCTCCATCGCCCTAGTTTTCCTTGCTTTTTTTAATGCTTGGTTTTAGCCACATCCCATCATTAATATAGGTTAATTGTGGTATTGCCGTCCACATTGAAATACACCTTCTAATATAGGCTAATATAGAATGTTGCAAAAGCTGGCATTCTAGGTCCTCAGCCTTTGGCAAAGGTTTATTATGGTGATTTACACCCTAGTATGGCTTTCTAACTACATCTATAGCTTCTGGCTTGAGAGTCTGCGTTTGACTTCTGTTTTATTGTGATTCCATTGCTGTGTAGCTACCCTGGGAGTGGAGGTACATCCCTTAGTGTTTCACACAAACAGAGGGGCTATCAAGTTCAATGTGTGGGACACGGCTGGCCAGGAGAAGTTTGGGGGACTCCGGGATGGTTACTACATACAAGGTAACCAGTTTGTTCATCGACACCCAAAATGTGTTTCTTTGAGTTATGTATTTGTGTTTCTTTAAGTTATGTATTTGTGTCTGTTTTGAATTGTCCGTGTGCTCGCCGTTTTCCCCGTAATTCCGAGTTTTGTCGCCACGATTTATCAACGTGGGTTCTCTTGTTTTAGCTCAGTGTGCCATCATCATGTTCGACGTGACCTCGCGGGTCACCTACAAGAACGTGCCCAACTGGCACCGTGACCTGGTACGTGTGTGCGAGAACATTCCCATCGTCTTGTGCGGCAACAAGGTGGACATCAAGGACAGGAAGGTCAAAGCCAAGAGCATCGTCTTTCACCGCAAGAAGAACCTGCAGGTGCCGGCGCCGTGTCGCTATCTGCTGCCGTCCTTTCATCGATCAGCCTTGTGCAGATTAGTGTGACCAGTATTGTGTCAACTGTATTTTCTGCATTTAGGTACACTTGCATACAGTTATAAAATATATATTGCGTGGCTTAAAGGTAGGCTTACAGTTATGTATAAATGTATAATATTTGCGGAAAGGTTGTTCATGTTTTAATGCTTCCCATTTTGTTAAGTTTTGCTGAATGTTTTTCAGTTTAGTAAAACTGTTTTGGTTGGAAATGTGAATTGTCATGACCGGTCACTGCAGATCTCCGTTCTGAACCACACTGTATGCTGAGCGGTGAAGTTTACGGCTGACCGATTTAGTTAGTTACTTTTAAATGTGTGGCCATCAGCCAGTTTATTTCTGCTCATTTTCCCCACCGCTGTCCAGATGATATTCATTTTGACATGTGAACCTGCATCCACCCCCCACCCCAAATCTTTCCGTGTAGTATTATGACATCTCTGCCAAGAGTAACTACAACTTCGAGAAGCCCTTCTTATGGCTGGCCAGGAAGCTGATTGGAGACCCAAACCTTGAATTTGTGGCGATGCCAGCTCTTGCGCCCCCTGAGGTCGCCATGGATCCCACCCTTGCTGCACAGTATGAGCATGACCTCAAAGTGAGTATGGGTCGCTTTTGCCTTGTGTCTCTCTCTTAAGTTGCCTTATATTGACCAAAAATAGATTTTTTTTGGGGGGGGGGGACCAAAATAATCTTTATCTTTGAATTTCATTGTGTTGAAATCTGCAGAAATCTTTTCAAATTATTGATTGGGAATATTATTTAATAGTCTTTTAAACAATTGTCATTTAAATTGATATGTTTTACATTAGACTACATTAATCTCTGAGGCAAAATTAAAGTCGGAGACCTGGATGATCACATACTAATCTCTTCCTTAAAAGGTGGCATCGGAAACGGCCCTCCCAGATGAGGACGACGATCTCTAACCTGTGACCATCTGACCTCACCATATAGTTGGTGAGGTGTGTAGGATGCTGGGCGTGTTTGGATTACCCTTAACCTTTTACTGTAAATCCCATTGCAGATTATTTTATTTTAAATTTTTTTTTGTTTGCATTTTGGCCAGAATATGACATGTAGTTCACACATTTCAGTGTAGATTCATTGCAGCACATACATGCGTGCATACATACATTGCGTAAACACCCAGTACGAAATAGTCACTGTCATACAGTTTAGACTTATTATACAGTACTGATGAAAATACAGCTAAAATGGAAGCACTTTGAAAATGGCTTTGAATAAACTGTCTGTATTTAATATTCTTGTTGTCTTTATTTACCCAGAATTGTGACAAATTCTGGGGTTGGGTGGTGGGGGCAGCAGTCTAAGCAGGGATGCCCAGACCTCTCGCCAGCCAGCTCCTCCAGGGAATACCAAGGCGTTCCCAGGCCAGCCAAGAGATATTATCTCTGCTGCATGTCCTGGGTTTGCCCTGGGGCCCAAAGCACCTCCCCAGGGAGTCGTCCCATGGGCATCCTAGATAGATGCCCGAACCACCTCAATTTCCTCCTTCCAATGCAGAGGAGCAGCGGCTCTACCTCAAGCCCCCACCCCCCGAATGTCCGAGCTCCTCGTGCTATCTCTAAGGCTGGGCCCAGACACCCTGCAGAGGAAGCTCATTTCTGCCGCTTGTATTCGCGATCTCATTCTTTCGGTCATTACCCAGAGCTCATGACCATAGGTGAGGGCGGGAGCAAAGACTGGCTGACTGATAATTCGATAGCTTTGCTTTCCAGCTCAGTTAACTCTTTACCATGACAGAAAGATACAGCCCCCCACATTACTGAAGACGTGGCCCAGATCCGCCTGTCGATCTCCTCCTCCCTTCTTGCCCCAGTCATGACTTGTTCACCAATGTAATTAAATTCCTAGTAACGTTTTTAAATATATATGAGTGATTGTGTGTGTATTTATTGAGATATATATATATATATATATACAGAATTATTTTGGTGCTAGATCTATTTTCTCTTGATGGAAAAATAATATGCGGATTATTCTTTGACCTCTAGGTGGCAGTGTAAATGCGTCGGAAGGAAAACGAATGAAATGACCTGGATCCGATTTTGTTTGACATGAATACAATGTAATGTATTGACCTATAGAAATCGTGAGCCTAGCAGTGTGTCACAGAACATTATGTGGTGAAAGTATAAATTCAAAGTATGAGTCTTTAGTTTTTACTCAATTAGAGCAAGTGTATCATCAGACATGGGAACGGGTCTGGAAGCCTGGCCACGGGAGTGGACTGCGAAGAGGATGCAGTGCGAGGACTCTACGTTTGTGGAGTATGGATAACAGTGGGGTGGAACTACCGTTATTGACCTGGAGACGCAGTGGTCGACTTGAGACAAGAAACCTGGACAGTAAGACTGACCTTACTGATCTCAGAAAGAAATTCGGGTGCATACCGCAGCAAGAGTGTAGTACACAGATGAGCGTGCGTAACAAACAAATGCAGTACATATAGTCAATGTAGTGGAAGCTAATTTAAAGAGTGCATACATTGCCGGAAAAAGTACAGATTCTTACCTTTTAGGACGCAATTACTTGTCACCGGCGCTGTTCCTTCTAGGGTCTGCCAACTGTATAGCTTTTAAGGTACAGAAATTAACTTTGAGGGACATTTTCGTACTATTGGGGTACATTACTGTTGCATGTAACTGGGGGCACAAAACTGTACCAGAGCTGTAGCTTTTTTTTTGAGTCATTTATTTGTATAGCGTATTTTTAAAAAGCAGAAGTTGACCCAAAGTGCTTTCCAGCCTCGATAGAATTGATTAACAAGTACTACATGCGTAGCGAAATATATAAATGAAATGACATGGAAACGTGTATGCAAGAAATAAAATGAAAAATTAACGGAAATGTATACTACAAGCAACCGATTCAAAAAGAAGCAAGAAGATAAAAGTGTCAAATGAATTAAAAGCAACTTGATAATGGACTTGACAAAAACCATTGGAGAACCTCAAATGGGGTTGAGGGCAAGAGGGGAAAAAAGGTTGGTCATTAATTTAGATTTAAACTCATCAACAGTAGAACAGGACTTAATGTTGGTTGGGAGATTATTCCAAAGTCTGGGGTCAGCTATACAGAAAAAGCCTGGTCACTTCTGGTTTTAACACGTGAGTGTGGAACGAAGAGGAGTTGTGAGGATGACCTAAGTACACAAATAAAATTTCCTGTTTAATAAAAGGACGAAGTCCTAAACGCTGTCCTATAGTGGGAGAAGATTAGTGGACAGAATTTTTCCATTTATTCAACGAGTTCTCCCACATGCACCTCCAGTATTGATGGTGATGGAGGTTTTACACATTTTACCAGTTACAGGTGTTTCGAGGAAGTTTTCTCATTTACGCTAGAAACGTTATAGACTAGATTAAAGAAAATGAATTTCCCATTTTCCCTCCTCTGGCACCCACCACTTTGCTCCTGTCTCTTTCTGTCACACTCAAGGCTGCAGCCATGGAGTCATCACTGTGAGGAACCAAGGTTATAATTGTAATATATTGGGTATTATGGGCGCATGTGAATACTGGGGGATGTGTCCCCTTCAATATATATTATAATTACAGCATTGCTCATTGAAATAATGGTGGGTCTGAAGCTAGAGATCTGTGCCACCACTTGTACGGTTGCTGGTTTGAATCCCGTGAATGCGTGAGTGATCCTGGTCTGTTGGGCCCTTGATTCAGCCTCCCAGGGGTATGACCATATGTCACAGAGCTGTTTCCATGAAACCGGCGTTTTCAAAGGCGATTTTGTAATATCACTTGCGCCTTGCTTCACTTTCACACCCAGGCTGCATGCTGACAGCCGGACCGTCCTGACAGCCCGCTTTGGTTACACGCTGAGTCATACTCGCCTGAATAGAACCACAGCAATGCTTCTATAATGTGCCGGGAAGTGGTGCAGACGATTCTTCTGTCCGGGATAAAAGTCTGAAACAAGCATTCATGTACTGATGTCCAGCACACTTCAACTAAATACATGGACAAGCTCTTATCCAGGGCTATCTATATCCTTTTTATTTGCTTAATTCGTGTTGTAATATACGATTCCAATTTCGATTTATGTTATATCCCTTCCCCATATTTTCGATATATTTAGGGGGACGACAGATGTGATGAGACGTATGAAACAAATACACATTACAGACGATGCACACTTAAATCATTTTGATATTAAATGTTAACCACAAGACGGGAAACACCAAATGACACCTTTTTGTAAAAGTGACACCTTCAGTGAGCGACATGCCTGTGAATGAAGTGATGCTTCTTACTCTGCAGTTATGCGTTTCCTCACACACAGCAGCCGCTCTTTGCAGAGACTACGACGAGGCTATGGTGCAAAGAGCCACGATAACGATCAACGCTCCGGTTCCTCATCTTCTCTGCTGAAAAGCTTCGCAATTTTTCTGCTGAGAATATGAGACAATGCCGAATTTACGAATTAAAACACAGAATTGGATAGTTAGTTAAGCAAAGAATGACGATTTAAGGTCTTTTAAAAATCATTTACTTACTTAGCGGACGATTTAATCCAAAGTACATTTGAGAAAGTTTTGAGAAAGCCAGTGAGTCAGCCAGTCCCTGGAGCAATTCGGGTTAAGGGCCCTATGGTGAGATCATGCTGCCCACGACGGGATTTGAACCAAAAACCTCCCGGTCACTCACAGGCACAAAGTGCCAATCCGTATAGACAATACAGCGATTTTTTTTTACTGCCAAAAGTAAGTTAATATAACATTACTTTTATATAACATTAATATACATTTGTTGGTGAAAAACGTAGCGTCTCCCTTAAGTGGGCTACTTTCCAGGTCGGTAACTACAGGTAACCTACAGAGGTGTGGCAGCGTACGTATCCCATCGGGGTTACTGGGCATGCGTAAAGCAGCACCTGCGCCCTACAATGATTGCAGGGCGAGACGGGCGCGCGCAGGGAGGGAGAAGGAGGTTATCTGCGCGCGACTCCGCTCTCTTAATCCACGCTGAGCGGATAGACTTTGTAAAACTACCAGGATGAAACGAAGCAGCCATATTGTATGGACATTACTTGGGAAATCAGTATTTCAAACTTAGTAAATTCATTAGTTAGGGAAATTGTAGGAGCTGTACGAGCCTTGGATTGAATTAGAAAAAAAAAAATCCTGTTGCTGCTACTCAAGATACCTTTTTAAGATACTGTCGCAGTAAGTGTGAGTCCTGCTTGCTTTTTTTTAGTTATTTATTATTAGATTGTTCTTCAAATTGTTGGCGCGATTGTGAAGTTATCAGAAATGAAAGACAGATTGGAACAACTTAAGGCGGTAAGTACCACTTAATTCCCCAGTCAAGTTGTCTGTTAAAGTTTATTACAAAGGGCAAGTTTAAGAGTGAAATTGTTACGAAAAACACAATATCTCTGTGTTTGTGTGGTGCTTTTGTGGATAACTGGCAGAAATCATAAAACTGGCACAAACAGTTTTTTTTTTTTGCTTCTTCAGTCACACTTTAGTATTAATGGCTGAAGACAGACCGTCTGGGGGCAGGTATCGGAACGGCTCTGTTCGTGTAACTTGCTTAAAATTAGTATAGTAGTTGTTAATGGCAGAGTACGTGTCGAAGTAGCCGTTAACACATAAGCAGTCAAACCAAACAACATGTATTTTTCTTGTGACGTTTCAGTAAGTTAACTGCGTGGATATCCTTGAATGTTTTGCATCGTACAACTGTTATTTAATCAGGTCAATTATACATGTTTTCCCTTATATCCATGCCTTGATTTTACTGTTTTGTCTTATGTTTATGTGTCTTACATACTTATTCCGTCTTGACAAATGAGAAACGAAACTTTATCTCGGTGTATGGCCCATGCATCGTAGACCTGGCATATGGCAATAAAAATATTCTGACTAGATTCATTGGAGACCGATTGTAAGAGTTCGGTTGCCTTCGTTTGTCACAGCCCCTTAATATGCTTTGTGTTGGATTCATCGTGATCCTATACTATTGGATCCCATTCTGTCCTCTGACCGGTGGTCCGTGTCCGCTGTTTTCGCATCATCGCCACCACCTATAGCCGCTGGATGACCCGGCGGATGCGTGACTGTCAGCTGCTTCAGGAGCAATTCCAGGGGGCGTGGTGGGGGCCCACAGACCTGATGATGGGTCCATGAATCATTTCACAAATGCCTGTGCTTTTTATTATGGCACGTGAGTCCTGCAATCGGCTCTTGGAATAGTTGAAACTCGTCTCTACTTTTCAGTCTATTGTTTTGTGTTTACCCCTTGATTCAGGGCGTGTTGACACTATTGTGCCATGTTGTCGTTATTTTTGCACTTCCTCTAGACCCGTTTCCTGATGTAAATACTACACTTTCCGTAAACTGTCAAGCCTTTCGTAATACGGTGTTATATTTTGTTGTTTAAAGGTATTTGGCTATCGGTAGAGCTGAAAAAGATCTGGATGCGTTGTGTAAGACCAGGTATTGACGTGGAACAAGCTGTTTGATTAGTTCCTGTTTGGTTTGTGCGTAGGTATTATGTGGCAGGTTGGGTGTTTAAAAGAGGCGCATTTGACAGTAAGAGCGTGGCCAGTAGCGAGGAATCCTGACTGCTTATTTTGATTTTGAAGCTGTTTGTGATTAGGCTTTGAATGCAGGTCTGATGTTTGGCTGAAACTGGTAATTTCAGCACAGTGTTTAACATGCAACATGATGACTAGCCCTACAGGTTTGCCCTTCCCTACCCTCTCTCTAATGTTTAACCAGTGGTGCTTTTTTCCATAGAATTTGCTTGTTTCAGCAGATGCTGAGCGATACCATTAAAAAGCAGCTCATTTGTTTTACTCCCTATAATACCTAGTTTTCAGATCCCTTCAATAAAGATATTTGTGGTATTTTACTTCTCTTTCCAGCTTTCAATTAACACTTAATGGTGACTGAGTTGCTGATCGAGTCATGGCCATCATCTTGGCATTTCTGAATTTTATGAATATTTGTAATTGTATTTCTACCAGTGGAAATTTTGTACTGTATTTTTGTCATTTGCAATTACAATTACAAGATAAAGGCAATGGTAACTGATGATTTCCTAATATTCTGCCCTTTGAGCAATGTACCATTTATAATCATCAAAATGTGGTAATTTATCTTATCACAAATGAAGAGCATTAACTTAAGGGACTACATCCAGATTTTAACAGTTTATATTCAATCAAAGAAACACACAGCTTCTAAAGGTTTTGCCATGTAAAATCACATGTAAGATTTGCCTTTTAAAAAATTCAGTGAAATTTAGACCTGCATGTCTTCAATTGCATCATTTTAATGGGTTTTCTTCCCTTCAATGTTTTTTTTTTTTTTTTTTTTCTTTCTGTATTATTGTGCTGGGCTGGCATCTCGGTTCTCGTAATCGCGGTGTCTCCTCTGCCGCTCCCAGAATCCTCATCATTCTCTTTGATTGGACCTGAGTACACAGACTAGAGCTGAGGAAGCAGCCGAACGCAAGTGCTTTCGCAGGCTTTCAGCATCAAAGTCATCAGCCTGGTTAGATAAGTCTGCGTGAATGTGTTGACCCTCCACATGAGTATGTGCCTTGGTTGTTACTGGTGTTTTTTTAAAGTTCAGCATCTTAGCTTTTCAGAGGTTGCCGATAGCTGGTGCTATTTTTTTTATATGAATTCTTGAACAGTTTGTTGTCGTCTTCAGGTCTGGGCGGTATGACAGCTGGTTTCGTGAGGGACGCCCAGGCTGTATAGGTACAGAGAGAGGAGAAGAAGATATTGACGTCAGCAGAGTTGTGCAGATCTTGACTTCCGTTGTTAGACACATCAGGTTAATGGTGTGTGTGTGTGTGTGTGTGTGTGTAGGAAAAAGGAGGTTCCAGGAAGGATAACCATGAAGCAGGAAGAGGCTGATTTTGCCTGGAAAAGCAGGCAATACCGTGTAGAGCATCGAAAAATGATAAATGAAGTTAAGGGGAACTGATCAGAATGAAAAAACAAGAAGGAGAAAGGGCTGATTCATACTTCATGTTGCATACTTGCTACGTCATTCCAATAAAGATATCAAGGAGAAAGAGCTTGCGTATGCACACTGTGTCTAGAGATGTGCGTACACTGTCTGCGTGGATGCAGATTTGGAGTGCAGCACGCATTCATCCGTGGAGGTGCATGATGACGTACAACGCATCATAAGTCACGCGTGGAGAAGCATTGACCGACCTTAAACACGGCTGCGCTGTTAATGAATAGTGGCGCGGAAGATCTTTGATCATGTGTCTCTGTCAGACCTTCGAGCGGCTGCATAAAATGAGCAGTGGTAGGTCTGCTGTAGGTGGGTCTACTCGGCACATCTGACAGCAGAGACATGGAAAAAGGAAATGTTGAAACAATGGTTTCCCCCTCTAGAAGTGGGTCTCCAGTAACAGCCCTCAACTGTTTGTCACGCGATAAAAAAGCAATAAAAACATTCTCTTGGAATCTAAGCTGAGTAAAACCCGACACGTCGATTTGGTTCACGTTGATCTACTTTGCATTGTGGTCTTTTCTGAGGGACACCACGTGTGACTTCGACTGCCTTAGTAGAAGCTTTTAGCTGTGCAAAATGATTAAAATAACTGGTTTCAGTCTGAGGGACTTTTCCTGTTTGTATTCAGATAAGTGATGGATACAGTAGTGCAGCCTCTCATCTGCTAGGTGTGAGGCAGCCATTGACATTCATTAGGCTGTAATGTCCAGGATGGTTGAGAGGATAGTTTTCATTCAAACATGGTAGGTTTTCCTCATTCAGTTTCATCTGTATTTAGGACAAGGGCCTCCTTTCTTGCAATAAACCATAAAGCTGGTTGTAACTATTTAGTTGTTACTGTGTTTTTCTGGCCTTCTGCACACCTGTTAGCATATCTGTTTTCAGTTTGTATGACAGTTGGGGAGTATGCGGGAAGTAATATCATTACTTTAGTGACATGAAAGTGCAAGAGTAAAACTCATTTCCAAAGGTGTATTATCAGGCAAGGTGATTTAGATCCTTATTGAAGCTAAGTGACTTTCATTCAGACTGTAAACTTTTTTTCACCAGACTCTCTCTGTCTAAAACTAATGTAGTCATTAGTCTTCTGTTCGGAATGCCTTTTGTCCCCTGCTTCTGCAATTGTGGACGTGTAAGAAACGACGTCAACGATTTCATGGTTCCCTGCTCAGTGTCCTGCAGACCGTTCCACCTCCAGAACTAGAACAACTGCCTGTGGGGAACTCCCCGTGGTAGCATAGGTGACGTAATGAGATTAACCTGCATGATCATATGTGAAACTGGAGCTGTTTATGGGGGGGGGGCGTTGGCTAGATACTGCTTGTGGCTAAATGTACATTTGTCAAAGTGAAATTTCTTGTAGTGCATCAATGCACACTTGTATATTAAAAAAAAAAAAAAAAAGAATGGAATTAATTGATTCTGTTTTTAAGTGTTTTGTGTGCCACTGCTTGGCTTCCTGCTATCGCAGTCAGGATGCTATGGACTGGACTCTGCTCATGGCTAAGTTTTGTATTTGTTCCCGCAGACATGTGACACGGATGATGTTGAAGATGTGGAAATCGCTGTGGACAATCCAGCCTTTATGGATGAGTTCTTTGATCAGGTAGTACCCTGAAATATTGTCAGTATCCATAAAACCACATTTTTATAACCCCTGATTCTACTTTACGAGGGATTATGTGATTGCTGGATGAAGAGAATTCTGCTGTGCGTGATTTTTATTATTTTTTTTTTTTGATTTTTTTTTTTTAAATGTATTTTTTTTTTGGGTGGGTGGGATGATTGAAGCATTAAAAAAATTGGTCACAGACTTAAATGTCAGCCACTCCTGCCTCACGCCCTAGCAAATGGCTTTTTTGTCAGGACTGCTTCTTACGAGCATGTTGTAATGTCAGTTCTTTGTGCGCTCAGTGGTTGGGCGTGACTGTGACGTGCTGCAGAAATGTTTGTCTCTGCGCGTCTTTTTTTTGAGCCTTTGCCTCTTTCCCCTCAACCCAGATTGATGAGATTCGCGTCAACATCGAAAAGATGGAAGGGAGTGTGACTGAAGCCAAGAGACTCTACTCGCTCATCCTGTCCGCACCCACCTCAGACCAGAGTCCGTATACAGCGTGTTGGCCTCTATCGCAGATACTCTCTCTCTTTCTCTCTCCCTCTCTCTGTACATCTCTTTGTGCCTGGCATGTAATTTGCAGTATTTGCACTTGCGTCCATATAAATTATATATTTTGAATTCTGTTTTCCTCTCCCATCCTCCCCCTCCCCAGAAACACAAGATGACTTGGAGGCCATCACTAACAACATCAAGAAAAGGGCTCGAAGCACTCACAGCAAACTTAAGAGTATGTTTAGAGTCTCATTTTATACAGTTTCAATGACTTTATGTCGTTGCTATAGAAGTGGTAATTGTGAAACATCTGATTTTTGGGTAGTAACCTTCTGTTTTTCTTTTTTTTTGGCAGGTATCGAGCAAAACCTGGTGAAAAACGAGGAGTGGGCGTCCGCAGACATGCGCATTCGTAAATCACAGGTAACGCAGGAGCGCAGGAGGGCAGCAGGCCGTAGCTAAACGCGATAAGGCTTATATCGTCTTTCTTTTGGTGTCCCCAGCATTCTGTCCTGTCCAGAAAATTTGTGGAGGTGATGACCAAGTACAACGAGGCCCAGGTGGACTTCCGGGAGAAGAGTAAAGGGCGGATTCAGCGACAGCTGGAAATCAGTGAGTCTCCATTACCGCCCTGTCGCATTGTATCTCCCGTTCCCGTGTCCCCCTCATAGCCGCTGTTGCCACTGTAATTATTGTGAAGCTGTCACTGTGTTGTTTGAAACCTCAAATGATTTATCTAGCATTTTGCTAATTATGCTAACAGTGTGACTGCTTTATTGTATTTAAAAATGCTTTGTCTGTTCTCAATCGAAAGCAACTCTTGCTATGTCCTTAAAATTCAAGTCTTTGCTGCCGTTTGCACGCCCTTGATGACACGCCAGCTGATAGCAGTACCAGTTAAATGTAGACCGTTTCCAGTTAGTTCTGGTGATTTGTTCTGCCGGCGTTATGGCTGTTGGTGTGAACGACCCTTTCCTTTGTGAGTTTCGGTCTCAGCGAGCATTAAGCATCGGCGTCTGTCCGGAAGTAAGCGGTCCTCCTTTTCCTTCACCCAGCTGGCAGAACCACGACCGACGAGGAGCTGGAGGAGATGCTGGAAAGTGGGAACGCAGCCGTTTTCACGGCAGGGGTAAGGCAGGCCCGCCGGACTGGGTGTGCGTGCTCTCTCTAGGGTGTGCCCCGCGTTGACCTTGGCCCCTGCGCAGATCGTGGACTCGGGCATCTCGAAGCAAGCGCTCAGCGAGATCGAGGCTCGGCACAAAGACATCGTGAAGCTGGAGAGCAGCATCAGGGAGCTGCATGAGATGTTCGTGGACATCGCCATGCTGGTAGAGAACCAGGTAGCGGCAGAAGCTGGATGTTCACGTCTGTTTCTCTGTAGCCACCTTCCCTCTGGCTGAGTAGCCTTTAGCCCTGACACTAGAAGCCTCAATGAGATTTACATCTTATATATTTTCTCTAAGGCATTAATCTGCATCTGTAATCTGAGCCTCTTTTTATCAATAATCTAATGCGGCCTGTGTGGACGCTGCCATTGAGGTAGGAGTCTTCATTACGATTCTGTTACCGGTTCGGTCTCGTCAGTGAGCCAGAGTGACTGTGACTGTCACCGTCACCCTGTTGATGACGCTCACCCGGGGCCCATATCTCCTGTGTTCCAGGGTGAAATAGTAAATAACATCGAGGTCCACGTGTCCAAAGCGGTCGATCATATAGCGGCGGCCAAGATCGAAACCAAAAAAGCGGTTAGGTACCAAAAGAAGAGCCGCAAGGTAGGGTGCTCCCGCCAGCCCCGTGCACGCACTCTCCTGTCCCTCGTGCTCCTGCACCCTGCGGCCCGAGTTTGGTATTTGAGTGACAGATATTTAAGCCTTGTGTCTTTGAGACACTCTGTCCCTTTACTTCTGTCCCTCCTCTTTTCTCATGACCTTGATTTTCTTTTTCTCGCTGTTTCCACGCCTTTCTGCTGTGCACCACGATCTACTGACTGACTGCATTCGAACAAAGGGGAGTACATTCTATTCCTGTAAGCCCAGCACTTAACTACGTATAACCTCTGAGTAACTACCTGTTTGTTTTGTTAATGGTCCTCAGTGTTAGCATTAATCTCTCTCCCCCTTTTGTGACATCCTTCCCTTATCGAGAGGCCCAGGTTTTCCATCAGTCCTCGCTCTGACTTGCCACGCAAGTCAATAAATAGATTGAACCAGACGGCATCTACTAGGAAGCCTGATCATAACCTCTGGCAAAGGAGAGGTCCTCTCACCCGTCGCCCAAGCGCACGGTCACACACGCACACACTTTTCTTTCCATTTCCCCCCCTTTTTTTTTTTTTTGTTTTCACCTTCCATCCTCATTGCTCTGATGTTTGGAGTCCCTGCTGATTTTTGGACTAGCCGGAATTTCGGAGCCTGAAGGCTCATGCAGCAGAGGTGCTCCGGGCAGTTTCACGGAGTTTGTCGTCGTGGCATCGTGATGTTAATCTGTGTTGTTATGGTGGCATATGTGCAAGTGTCTAGATTGTGGGGGGGACGGGGGGACGAGGCATGTGGTGTTTCCATGGCTGAATAATTTTTTTGGTGGGGGGATGGGGGAGTAGATCTGAACAGCCGTGTCTTTGATTGGGTGGGCAGTTAGCCTGTCCTGAGGTTTTGTCTGAGGCATTATGGTAGAGGGGGCTGTGGCACGGAACTGCTAGAATAGCAGTGACCTTGTGCAAATGAGGAATGTGAGGGAGTAGCTTAATTCTGTGTGCTGTAATGCGGATTTGTCTAGTTTTCCCACGATACAGGTGTGTGTCCTCAATTGGATTTTTATTGCCGGAGAGTATGCCTTTGTGTCTTACGCACGTGTGATTGTGCCCCACAGAAAATGGTGATTATAGTGGTTATAGTGCTGGTGGTGCTTGCACTCATAGCCCTGATAATCGGGCTGTCAGTGGGACTGACAGTGAGAGGTAACACGTGAAGGGTGAGTAAGACCCCGTGGCGTGGTTTGGGGTGCTCTTGGGTGTAGTGATGTAGCTGGATGCCTCGCTGCTTCGTTATAACAGTTTTAGTTCTCTTGGCTGGGGTTCTGGATGCATTTCTCCTCAGTGCTGTGTTGTTTCTCCTCTCTCTCTCTCCCCTGGGTTTTCTGTGGGGGCACCAAAGGGTGAGGGTGACGGTAAGGGGCTCTGCCACATGCAAGAGGTCTCCCCTGAAGTCTGTGTTTCAGGGGTTTCTGCATATGTCCGTCCTCCTGTCTGAACTGAGCCTGTTCCATGCCCGTCCAACTGACATTGTTTTTTTTTTTCCTCTCCCCATAGAAAATGATCATACTGGGTGTTTGCATCGCCGTCCTGCTTGTCATTATCCTGGCCGTTGTTCTGTCGCAGACGGTGTGACAAACCCATCCCCAGTGCCATTCCTCTCACGCCCTCCTCCTGTTCTGTGCCTCAATCCCTTCACCAAGCCCGCCTGCTCAGTTGAAAAGAACTATGAGAACCAGCAAAACAATCCACATCTTCCACTGCAGATACTCTAGGCCCCGGGGGGGGGGGGGACAAGATGTCCGGTTGAGGAATAAACTCTCCATAATCCTGCTTTTGAACTGCATGTAAATAAGGGCAGCGAGTTAAGCCAGGATGGCAGAACCATTGCTGACATCATTCATAGTTACTGGAAGAACAACTGATATAAATACAGTGCCGCTTAAAATCACTACGTGTACACACCTTAAAAGACGTTTTACATGTGACCTTTCGAGGCAGAAGGAAAAGCTGCATTTGATACTATGTACACAATATAAACCTTGTCAACACTTTGCGGTGACTTCTCGGCCAGTTCGTACCCATTACTAGAGTCTGGATCCAGCCAGTTTAAAAAGGGTCTCGTAGGAACCAGTGTCTGGACTTTACTGTTACCTCCTGTTCAGGGTAGGAAGTCTCTCCCCACTCTTATGAAGTCTACAGTGCCTTTCATAAGTGTCACCTGACACTTGATATACCCAGTTTTAAAAATCCAGAATGAGTTGACTTGCCTTCCAAGGAGGTTGAGCTACTAAAATTTTAGCTTGTTCCTGTCGTGCAATGAATGTTCTGGTGATTTACTCTTAAAATGCAAACCTTTTTGCTCTGTCAGATCAGCAGATGCTTTCAGTTTTCAGTTCAGTTTCAGAGTGTGTATATAATTAGTTTTTTGTGTAGTGAGCAAAACGACTCATTCTTGGTGTTTTCCCATCCAGGAAACCGTAGCATGACTGATGTCTGGGATCAGTTACTGTATATTGTAGCCAGTGGTAACACATTTAAAACTGGGAGGTTCTTAAATTTTAAGACATTGATTGTTATATTTTTGATGTTGTTTTTATGGAGATCAGATTTCATTAAATGAATAAAATATATTTTGTATATTTGTGATTTAAATTTGGTTCATAATTGTCTTGAATTCTTTATATAATCATTTTCACTCTTCCTTCAGTATCCTTCAGTGTTTATATTTACAAATGTGACGCATAACTAGCCTGTAAACAGACTTTACACAATGGGGGAATACATAATATGTACACCTGTAATGACAGGTGAATTTTTGTTCCAGGGAAAAAATGCTGTGCTTTGGTCACATAACCCCTGTTCTTTTGTGTTTCACTGTATAGCTGCTGTTTAAAAAATAAAATAAGGTAAATTGCGCTTGCTACTTAACATGCTGAGCATACCGTGCTGCATATGTGCGGTAATGATACACGGCCCAGTTCCTCTCTGATGCCGTTTCCTTCCACCGGACCTTCCCCAAGTCCTTGAGCGTAGGGGTTTCCAGCCCTCGTGTCGTGGCAAGTGTCACGCTGGACCGCGGAAAGTTGTAGGTTTGTCGGAGGGGTCGGTTTATTTTTAGAAAGTATTTTGTCGATGTTTACGACCACTGCTTTCGCGCGTTCTGTTGGCAACTGAAAAATGGAAACGTTTAAACTACTATAATAGCTAATCGATTCCCCTCGACCGGACATTATTCCGGTCCGTGCTAGTTCAATACGACATAAATCGGTTTGCACACACAAGTGATTGAGTACCCTACTCTAGCTCCCTAAATATAGGCCTACTAGCTGATTAATTTCTTGTAACGTTTAAAGCTATTCTAAGGGTAAAAGTCCGATTATCATGTCAGATCTGTTTTCGTTTTTTAATGTACTGAAATAATTTCTGAGTTAATACTTGTCTTTAATTAGAAATACTTGAACTACTTATTTTACCTTTATTTCTGCAAGCAATCGAATGCTATTTTTAATATATATAATTTAGAAGTAAAATTATGAGCGTAATATAGACAGTAACTTTGCGTCACCAAAATGTCTGTAAGAGGCCCCATTAAGGTAAGCTCATTTTAATATGGTGTTTTGAAAATGAGAACAACGTGAATTATGTCACTGTTTAGCATATGAATACCATGGAAATTTCACTACGACATAAATGATCATCTTCACAGTTTTATGCAGTTTTGCTGCTTCTGGGGAATTTACTTTAGTGACCCGACCGAGTAGAACAAATCTACGCCATTTATTTTCTGCACCAGATATGTCGTGTTTCTTTGACATTTCTGAGTTTGTATTCTTTCTCCCGTCTAATCCCTGGCTGTTTAACACGTATTTTGGGAGCTACGGAAGAAGATTATGGTCATGCTGTGTTGTACGATACTTATCTACGTTCTGGGTGCATGGGTGCAGTTGGGTGCAACTATACTACTCCTGAAAGCTGCAGGTGAACAGCTAACCGTGAATGTAGCTCGCTGTATAATGTTACATATGCATTCCAAAGAAATCTGTTCTATTAGCATGAGACACTGAAATCGCCGGTTTTCTATTGCAGGTACAAACCAGCCCAAGTCCATTGGCATTCGCGTAAATGACATAGTGACCAGCTCGATCAACACACATCAATAAAAGTTGTACAGATTTCACCACAGACACCTGTTAAAAATGAATACAAAGTCAGGCCACTGTTGATTTCACTCGTTCGGCTGAATACAAATTATATATACCGTTTTTCAGGTTATGTTTTTAGACATATTACTGAAACAGAGGTGGTATGTGTCTTTATGTGTGCTCTTTATTTATTAGTGGTGACAAGCACAGTAATGGCAGTATGATGTTCGTAATTCCAGTTTGTTGATTCTCTAATAAAACACGTATGAATTGAACACAGCTGTTCAGCTTACACTGTCAGGAAATATAACTTCAGTTTTGGTTTGTCTGTTAATGCAGGATTAAATGTTAATTTGTGTTTTCTCTATATATGGTTATTTTTCTGATCGAAGTTGCAAAGCCCATTTATTATTTTCAGTAAACAGTGAAAGTGTATCCTGTCAGACTACTATGCACTTTTTAAACAAACGTGTTAACCAGAACCCTGCAATTTCTGTGCTCCTCAAATGGTAAAGCGGAAAATTAAAGATTCAGTAGTATTTTTGCTGGGAAATGGCTCTGAAACACTACAGCTCTGACAATGTTTCAAGAACCCAGCAAGAAGGTCTCCTGTTGACGCCCACCTTCTCGAACCCCAAATCTCCCGGACCCATCCCGCCATTGGTTCTCGTCCATCAACTGACCCGTTCATCAACTGACCCACGTGGGTGCGGCCTTACGTTTTTTGTTTTCTCTGTCCAATCCCGAGCGGCCATTTCTCAAGAAGAGCGACATTCGTACTGTCCAATGAAAACCGGGCCGGCGCAACGTAGGCATGTCAGCCATTGGGTGCTACTGTAAGTGGGTCGGTAGTGTGTGTGTGTTTTGCGACGAGTTGAAAATGGCGGCGTGAGCTAGATCCTACAAACTTTAGCGGATAATAACAAGAAGAACAGCGATTTAAAACCCCTTTTCACGTTTAAGAGAAAGGAGTCTAAGGAGAGCTTAAAACACGCTTTTATCGCGCTTCCCCGAGCGATGTTTAGCGCAACACCCTGCAGTTCTTTTCGACTGATATGGTAGAAAGTTCTTCCAAATTATTGCAGCCGTTCAGTTTTATATAGCTATAAATCAAACTTCGACATTTCGCGGTATCGAGACGCTTAAATATTTCGCTATTTGGTTTACGTGGGATAAGGCAACTTTTATCTGTATTAATCGGTAGAACCTCAGCCATTATACTGGACACGGGTTGCCGCTTACTAGCTAGCAGGTTCACTTAACATAATATCATCAAATAAAAATATATTTTAAAACTTATTGCTTTCTGACCAGTTAGTCACGTACACACGTCAGATCCCGTTCATAAATTTAGTAGCCCGCCAGCTAAGACAGAACGTAAGCTTTAACTAGCTTAGCGGGCAAGGCTAATAGCTGCAGCTAAGTGAGCAGGCTACCAGTAGTTGTTTGATTCCACATCCATATCGTTTTATTCTCCTGCAAAAATGTTGCCTTTTAGTGCCGGATAGCTAGCCGGCTAGTTGATCACAGATGGTTAACGTTATTCGTGTTTGTGTCCTCATTAAGACCGCGTTTGGTAATATAGCCGCGCGTTGTGTTATTACTGATAGCTTTCCGGCTACGTTTGTACTTTAGTTGAAGTGAATTGGTGGGTATTTAGCCCGCATAGGTCGTTTCCAGTTATGTAGGGGGGGTCTTGGTCTTCTGTAAGGTTCTGGTACCGTAGCGAATGATTTTCGGGGTTTAGCTGGCTTTTCACTACCCTGTGCAACAAAACTTAAAAAAAAAAACTGACCCACTTGGTAATCTTCAAAGTATATACATTTTTTTTTAAGAAACAGCCTTTATCAAGGTAGAATCAAATCGTCCCGAGTCACGTCTCCGCAGGTGAATTTTAATAAATTGCCCCCCTGAGAGGAGTTTCGCTTTAACATTAAACATGGAAGAGGGACACACTCGTTACAGTAAAAGATTGGTAAGTGTTACTCCGTGTTGTGCGTCAGTGACTGATCATTGTGGTAATGGGGGAGTTAAGGGTGGTATTGGTTCGGTTTCCAGTATGTTGGCATGGGGATAGACTTCGGCGTGCCTGGAAGGACAGTAAAAGTTCAAGTTCAGGTCTGTCACACGGCCGCTCACAGCACGTACCTCTTTCGGCTGCTGCCGCACGAAACGAAAATGCATGATTTTGACTCATTCGATTCCCATAGGATTATTCCAAAGCGTCATCCTCTGCATTTCGGCTGGTGGGAGCTTTGTTAAATATCATTGGGGTTAATCTGTTTAGCAATACAAAATAATCGGGCACCACCGTGAAATGATTGTAATTTTTTAATTTACACTACCTGTATTCTTAAAAATATGCTGTAGGACTCTAATACCTGGTATAAAAGCAGGTTTTTTTGGTGGTTAAAGTGTCAAACACGTGTTTGTGTACCGGCACAGTGGAGCCAGAATACCGGTTCCATGTGACAGTTTTGAAGGTATTCTGGTTTGTCAACTTAAGTAGCTTTCATCCTATTGGAGTCATCTTTACTTCCCGTTTGTAACTTTTTGTCGTTGTTCAATGAAAACAAATGGTATTTATCATTGAGTTTTAATCTACTTATTAGTTATACACGTTGGTACGTAAAATAATGAGCATTACTGTAAAATCATGATGTTTCCTAATCAGATATGGAAAATCAGGGAGGTTTAAATTCAACGATGGGGTTGAAAATAAAGATTTTAATGAACATCCCTCATGCGTTGACAGGAGACAGAATGTATCCAAAGCTCTTATGTTTGACGATAAAGGTGCTAGCGATTGTTGTGGCAGACTTCTGAGTGGGGAGCTGACCAGCTCGCTGGGGTCTGCATGCTGTCCACAATAATGACCCATCTGCCGCGTTTACAGTTGCTCTTTTCTTTGGTGTTGCCCTGTGTCCCTTATAATGGCATGATCATTACTATTATTTGTATAATGTACTTGCTTTTAATAGAGGATGCATTACATGGTAGCCGTTGAGCATATGATATGGCATATTGCATTGTATGGCGCATTCAAAGACAACATTTTTTTAATCTGTCAGACATTGTTTACGGTACCTAATTACGAGCCACTGAAAGCAGACTCCGTGGCTGAACAGGTGGCTATGTAGGACTCGTACTGTTGGGGAGCTCATTGAATTGCAATATTAAATTCTCCCACATTTGTTTCTAACAAATTAGGAGATGCTAAGTAAAGCTGCACTTTGAGAGACTTGGCCAGTTAATTGACTTTAGATTTATTTTTGCACTTGTGTTAATTTCTGGTTTCATGGAGTGAAAAGCTTGGTGTAAATTGTCTTCAGTGACCCAGTTTTGACCCGTGCCAAACATTCTTCACCTATGTTTTTGCAATTTATATTCTTCAGCTATATCTATTTTTTCTACACTTAATAATTAGAGTAATTATTCTTTATATGCTCTTAAAATTGAGCATTCAAAAATGCACTTTGGACATGACAGGGTTAACAGAACTGGCGCAAGGACCGTGCTTTTTATGTAACAGTCCTACATTGTATTTGATGAATGCATGGCATGATCGAAATTTGGTAGGCACCTAAACGATTTCAAAGTCATTAAACGCTTGACCATTCACTTGGCTATCTTAAGTTGAAGGTATTGTGTTGAAGCAGTTACTGTTGAAGTAGAAAATTGCTTGGTTTGTAAATGTAGTCCAAGGTTAGAAATGTATGTATAACATTAGGTTGGGTTGGTGTGGATAGGATGGATGCAGAGATGTTAGTTGAGTGCGTGTGCAATACCTTGAGGTGTTAAGGTACAGAATTAGATATGGGGGAATGGAGCATATATTACAGGTGCGGGGATTCCTCCTCTTTGCCTTGGCTGCTCTGTCAGCCTTAAATTTGGAATACATATTAATTTATGAGGGATGGGTGTTGTTTATGATTAAAAAAATAAGTCTGGAGGATAATGTGTCATTATAAAGCATTGCATTACTGCTTGCTTGGGCTTGCAGCAGTGCTCTTTGGGTAATGAGCTGGCCAGTAGACATAAGTTTACTGGGCTGAGATTTTCTGCACTTTCTCCCCTTAATCTCTTCTCAAATATCTAGAGATTTTAGGCAATTTTGACCCAGTCTGCCACGGTGTAAGGAATGCCAATACTACGAAGGGGCTGTGTAATTCATTAATGTCTGGTTATTTTCGGGTTTGATGAAAGAAAATGTCGCACCATTGCTGCTGCGATATATTTTGGAGAAATGATGGAGCAAAGGATGTAATTTATAATCATTTTTAATGAAAGCATTGCTGTAACATTCAGTAAACCCCCTAACCATGTAATTGGCTCCATGCCTGGTAACCGGAGAGCTCAATGGCAATCTGAAGGCGGTGCAGTGTTAGTTTGCTTTAGTAAATTTAGAATATACATTTAACAATTATTTAAATTAGAACATCCTGTCACCTGGGATTTGAATGTGTAACAGAGTTGGGTTCCAATCTCTGCGATGTTCTTTTCAGAGAGAGTCCTCTGATTATGTAATAAATGTTTATTTTGTGTGATATAATGCTCATAGTAAGTGACATTGAGCAGAGATATAGATTGTGAACAAGCTACCTTTGGATCTACATCAACTGACGGACTAGTTTTTGATGAAAATTTGCTTATGTGCCAAAGTATTTCCGGGGGGGTAAGGAACACTGTGGACGGAAAATATGGATACAAGACATTTTCCCACTGTTAAATATACCCTGGTTTACTAAGGTTTGTTGTGTTCAAAAATGAACTGCATTGAGTTTTGCTATTTTTGTGTGAGCATAGGATGGATGGATGAATGGCATTTGAATTGCTGCTTGCCTCCCCCCCCCCACAGCGGACAGGCACACGACGGCGGTACCAGGATGATGGCATCTCTGATGATGAGATTGAAGGGAAGAGGACCTTCAACCTGAATGAGAAACTGCATTCTGACAAGTACAACTCTGACCTTGTGAAGCGCATGGAAGGCAAAGGTTCTTAGCACATTTTTTTCAATTATTCAGTCCCCCAGACTATATGGCAGAAATCGACACACAAGAAGGTCACGTGTAACAACCCAAACTCTTCTTAACTTCTGGAAGCATGTCTGAGGCTATATTGGTATTTTGTGATTTACCTCGTATGGAATCGTCAGCTTTGTGCTTTGGCATTTCGATTCTAGGCGCGTGTTCCTCGGAATTGGAACTCTTATCTTTCTTGCAGATTTTACCTTTGAGTACATCCAGAGGGAGGGACTGAGGGACCCCATTATCTTTGAGAAAGCAGATGGACTTGGCATTCAGTACGTCGGTTACTTTCTGCCTTTAGGCTCATCATCTTGTCTTTGTTTCTTACCGTTTTCTGACTCCTCACTTCCCCATTCACTTTAAAAGTACCTTTTATTTTTGAGTGAACATTATAGTTTTAATCTCTGTCACACTGCAACTTCAGTGTGTGTGTGTGTGTCATTGACAGCTGTACAGTTGTAGTATAACATACAAATTTACTGTAAAATCTGCTCTGAGAAGTATCTACTCTTTAAGTGCGGATATTTATAGATCATTCTCTCCCTCGTCTCAGAATGCCGGATTCTGATTTCAGTGTGAACGACGTGAAGCTGTTTGTCGGTAAGGTTTCTATGGCATTCTTGCGCTTTCCTGTTGTCGAACCAGCAGTCATACTGACGGCTATTTTGTGTGTGTGTGTCTGTGTACACGCACACGCAGGCAGCAGACGGGTGATCGACGTGATGGACGTGACCACGCAGAAAGGCATTGAGATGTCCATGGCCCAGTGGAGGAGGTACTACGAGACGCCAGCATCGCAGAGGGGGAAGCTCTACAACGTCATCAGCCTGGAGTTCAGCCACACCAAGCTGGAGAACCTGGTGAAACGGCCAGCATCAGTGAGTCAGTCTTTGTAAACTTTAAACTGAGACCGTTAGGAGGACCGCTGAACTACTTAGACTTAGACGAGCCTCTGTGTCTCAGTGTTTGTCATTATGCCTGTTTCAGCGTAGAGCTGCTGCCAGTCTTCCGCATGTCCCCCAGCGCCTTTCCGCCCGCTAGGGTAATAACCTCAGTGTGCACGCGCCTACAGGTGGACGTTGTCGACTGGGTTGACAACATGTGGCCGCGTCACTTGAAAGAGAGGCAGAGAGACTCGACCAACGCCATCATCGAAATGCAGTACCCCAAAGTACAGAAGTGAGCGGCCCATTTACGTTTAATTTCATTTGCATTTTATCTAGTAGACGCTTTTATCCAAAGCCACCTACGATCTAGCAGATCGGTTCAGTTAGTCCCTAGAGCAGTTGGATGTTAATGGCCTAGCTGAGGGGACCTGGCCGCCTCCAGTATCGCGGTGTATATAAACTGTCACCCCTTCTTTTCTTTTCTGTTTATCCCTGAACCCCCCCCTTCCAAAACAGGTACTGCTTAATGAGTGTGGAGGGCTGTTTCACAGACTTTCACATTGACTTTGGAGGCACGTCTGTCTGGTACCATATACTGCGAGGCGGAAAGGTGAGGTGGCTCAGCAGACTGAGGTCCGTTTCCATATTGAGGAAGCGGATTGTGGGTGGGGAGGGGGGGGGGGGGCTTGAGAATCATCAGTGTCCATTCTCTACTCATCGTCCTCGGGCACGTGTAAGGCATTAGGGCCCCATATAAGTCATGGCTAGCGAGAGTAAAAGAGCGCCTGCGCTCCCCCCCCCCACCACCACGCAGATCTTCTGGCTGATCCCACCCACGTCGCAGAACCTGGAGCTGTACGAGAACTGGGTGCTGTCAGGGAAGCAGGGTGACATCTTCCTTGGGGACAAGGCCTCACACTGTCAGCGGGTCGAGCTGAAGCAGGGCTATACCTTCATGATCCCCTCTGGTATGTGCTCTACACCTCCATCACTTGCATGGCTGCATGTCAATGTGTTTTTTTGTTTTTTTTTTCTCCTCCTTGCTGTTTGGGGGGGGTCATAACCATGGTGTGAAGTTCAGCAGTGGGCCCGATGTTCAGCCAGGTACCTGCTTGTGAAGGCTTGCCCTGCAGTGCAATTCAAAATGCTAGACAGAGAGGGCGGTGTGAAGTTAACTGTTACAGTATGTATGATGATTTCTGCAGTAGAAAAGCAAATAATTTGCTTAAACTTTACTTCTTCAACAAGGATAATGTCTGTAGGGGAAAATTAATCTTACTGAAGCAGTGCGTGATTGCCAAGGACCAGTCATCAGCAAGGTTTCTCTGTTTTATGCGTTTAGGCTGGATCCATGCAGTCTACACCCCAATGGACACGCTGGTCTTTGGGGGCAACTTCCTGCACAGTTTTAACATCCCTATGCAGCTTCACATTTACAACATTGAGGACAGAACCCGGGTAAGGAGAACTGTCACAATACACCTGCCATCGCTTTTAAGTACGGACGCTCCTCTACTTACAACAGAGACACATTCCAAACGGCCGTTCGTAGCTTGAAATGTTCGTAAGTCGTTATTCAGCAACATTTTAAGGGTATACGCAAGTACAAAGAACTAGGATGCTGGGAGTACGCACACTACGCTGCTGTGCGGAGGGAGTAGCGGCCAGAAGTCGCACTACCCGGAATTGGCGTGCAGAAAAAAATAATTGATGTTGCGGACAGGAAATGGAAACCCGATGAACATAATTTGGACTTGCAGTCCTCTTCGTTTGTATGTCTGAAAGTTTGTAAGTTGAAAGTTCGTAAGTAGAGGAGCATCTGTACACCCGTAGGATATGTGAATTTGTTCTAACCCTGGCGGTTCTCTGGCAGGTGCCAACGAAATTCCGTTACCCCTTCTACTATGAGATGTGCTGGTATGTGTTGGAGAGGTACCTCTACTGCCTGACCAACATCTCTCATCTCACTCCCGAGTTTCAGAAATACTCTCTGGGCATCGGTCAGTATGAGTGCTTCTTATGCTTCCTTCACACTATGCCTTTGACTGTTGTGCTAATTTTAGTTTAAGCTAACGTAATAGTTACTGTAGCCAGTTGTCTCGATGACTCTTACTCTTCAGAAGGGGGATGTGAAGGGTTTTGAAGATTGATGTCAATCCCTGAAATGTTACTTCCCCTCAGGTCTGACCCGGGAAGATGCGTCAAGCCCAGAACAAAATGTCAATGGCCATGCCAAGGAGGAAGAGGAGGAGGAGCAGGTGTCCCCTCCCGTGAAGCCCGGCGTCAAGGTCCACCTCACACCCTTCGAGCTGGAGGGGCTGTGGAACCTCCTGGGGAAGCTGGAGTCCCTGCCCTCACACAAGAAGTGCGTCCCGGCCGGAATCCACAACGCGCCGGCGCTGCTGCACGGCATCCGGGTAGCTACACTCTCTCTATCTCTCGTTCCTCTGTCTTAACTGTTGGTTTGTTTGGCTCTTATATACATCCATTCCAATCCTTTGTGGAAAAAACTCTGCAAAACTCCTAAATAAGTCAAAAGTTCCTAATTTGTCTTGATGCTTTGTTATAATGGGAATGTGTACATAACACCTTCCTCTTGTACATGTACTTATTTAGTATTTATTAGTACATATTTGGTATTTATTAATTCCCTATTTAGTATTTATTTATTGGTATGACTAAAGGCATTTTTTGGGACTGTGCTGCTCTTCCCTTAGGCTGTGCTAGAGGAACATGCCAATGATGACCCCAAACTGGCCTACACTGGAAAACCCATTGTCAAGTGGCCTGAGAGGGTGAGCTTTTTACAGCCGGAACCACGTCTTTTATAGTATCATGGTGCTGTGGAAAATCTGACCCTTGTGTGCAGGAACAGCATCACTATAAATGTGCTTATAGCTATCCCTACCACAATCTATTTTCCGAAAATATAGTCTGGTTTTCATAGCCCCTTTGCATGTAGCTTTAAATTGTCTTCATTTTTGGTGTCGGATTTTAAAAAAAGCTAGGGTGTGTCAAACTTGACTCTCTTTGACGGCCTGCAGCCCTCCTGGTACCAGCCTCCTCCGCCTCCGCCCTCCATACTGAACCGGCCGCGCCTCTCGTCACTGCCCCAAGGCCCGCCGCCGCCTCCCCGGCCCGTGAAGCCCCCCTCCTCCATTTCGGCGATCCGCCGCAGGCGCGTCCGCTGCAAGCGCTGTGAGGCCTGCCTGCGCACCGAATGCGGCGACTGCAACTTCTGCAGGGACATGAGGAAGTTCGGGGGCCCTGGGCGGCTGAAGCAGACCTGCGTGCTGCGACAGTGCTTGGCGGTAAGCCTGTGCTTTGCCACGCCCCTCGTTGCTCTCGTCACTCCGCCCCCCTCTGACTCCGCCCACCCGCCCCCACCAGCCGGGACTCCCTTTGTCAGCCGTGTGCTCCATCTGCGGAGAAAGCGGCCAAGATCCTGGGGAGACCACCGACTTGTCCTCCACACTCATGGAGTGCTCCAACTGTGCGCAGATCACCCATCCAGAATGCATCAAGGTAGGCAAAGACGGGCAGCCTACTGACGGCCCTCTGTGCCCCCAGGGGTAGGGGATGTACCTCACAGACTCCCTTTTCCTCTGCAGGCGCAGGGCGAGGGCGTGATCAACAAGGAGCTGCCCAGCTGCTGGGAGTGCCCCAAGTGTGTGCTGGAGAAGAAAAACAACTCTGAGGTATTTTTGCTCATCCTCGTGCTGCTGAACTATTTGTCACCAACACCCGTTATAAACCCTTTCATGTGATTCTCCTGCTCTTTTTTTTTTTTTTTTTTTTTTTTTTAGTCCTCAGGTAGTGATGACGATGACGACGACGATGATGACGACGACGCCAGTGTGACGTCACCAGGACCTCGCCCCCCCGCGTCTCCCACCTCAGGAAAAACGTCGCATGGGGAGGGGCTGGATAAGGAGGATGAGTGCGGGGGCAGGCCCACACGCCGAGGCCGGCCCTCGCTGGCCCTGTCCTACCTCTCGCCGTCACGTGGCCGGCGTATGGTGCCCCCTCCCTCTCAGAGGCTGTTACTGCAGCAGCAACAGCAGAACAGGAAGCGGGCGGCAGCTCTGGAGCTGAGACTGCGGCGGAAGGTGAGAGCAGAGACCTGCATCCATCTGGAGGCTGGAGTCACTGCTATTAAATACAGTACATTCACAAGTGAGCTATTGTTTTGATTGGTCATTGCAGGTAGAGAGTTCAGGTCCAGAGAGTGAAAGTCCAGACCCATATTTTGTTTCAGCCAACCAGTTGAGTATAAAGAGTCTCAGTTAGAGTACTACTGGACTTTCAGAACTGGTTGGCTGAAACAAAATCTTGGTCTGGACTTTCACTCTCTGGACCTGAATTACCATCCTCTCATTATATTACACAAATCCAAACATGGGCCACCAGGGTTAAAAACAAACTGTCCAGACCTAATATTTAGCTGATTTTTTTTAATAATAATTTACCTCGGATGCAATGACCTTGAATGCTAAACTGTAGCTGTAATGTTGTTCTACTCCAACGCAATTGTATGTTTTTATATAGTGATGAGGTCTGTTTATGGATTCCTGTGGTCATCTTCAGCACTGCCTGACATAGCAGGACTTTTATTCTTGTTTTTATTTTTCAATATTTCATAGATAAAACTGGAGCGGGACAAAATTTTGCAGAACGTAAGTATACTGGCCTTCAGACCGGACATTATCTGGATGATGTGTTTGTCAGTCACCCTGTTGGTTCCCTCCCTACAGAAACGAAGACCCTCCTCTCTGGATTCTCGTTCTCCCAAAGTCCTGCGCAGCTGTAGCCAGGGTGTAGACGACGACGGTCATGCTGCCCACCGGCGTCTCAGGGGCTCGTCCCGCCTCTCCCCAGATGTGCGGCTACCGCGAGGGGGGGGCTCCGGTAGGCGGGGCCTGTGGAGGGGGTCTCCTTACCGCACCAGCCGAGGAGGCAGGCCAACAGTGGGCTCGCCCCTGATGAGACGCGAGCTGGGGATCAGGAGGGAGAGGGACGGGCGCAGAGATAGAGGCCGGGGGGTGCGGCGACGAGGCATGGTCCGACATCAGCGCCCTAGGGAAGACATGGAGGAGAGGAATGAGGAAGACAATAGCAAGGGAGAAGAAGCAGATAATCAACGAGGAGGGCTTCTGGACAAGGAGAACCGGCCCCAAGGACTAGGAGCAGACGACGACAAGATTGTGGAGATGGACCAGGATGGTACAGAGGAGGAGAAGATGGATGAAGATGGAGAGGAAGGGAGCCAATTGGATTCTGACGCAAGCTCACAGCTGCTGCTAGTGTCTGACCTCAGTGATGACCTGCTGAAGAGTTCTCGTCTGACTGTGACACTGCAGCGCCCCCCAAAGGCCAAGCGCGACCCCGGCGCCATCGTCCCCAAACTGGAAGCAGCAGTATCAACTAGGGCTTCCAACGGCCAGGGGTATGTCCAGCGGAAGTCTTTGCAGCGCCCTCGACTCAATAATGGCAACGCCGCATCAGAGCGAGGGAGGATCTCCAGTAGGTCAGGCTCTTCTGGGCGACATCCGCATGTGCACCTCCAAAGATCCTCCCTCAGCCACCTGGGCCACAGAAAGGGGCTCTCCTTGGAGGCCCGGGCCACACCGGCCCAAACGCAATTGGCGTCTGATTCCGCCTCCCCGTCAACGTCTTCATCTGAGGCCTTGGCCTCCCCCATGTCTCCCCCCCCCTCCATTCTCTCCACTGTTAAAGATTCAGGCCACGAGCCGGGCTGCGAAAAGGAGGTGTGGGTGTCTGTGTTCCGCTATCTGACCCGCGCAGAGCTCTGCGTGTGCATGACCGTCTGCAAGAGCTGGTATAAATGGTGAGGATCCTCTCTTTCAATCATCAGTTCCTTGATACTGAAGAACGTCTGTCTTGGATTTAAATGGTATAAAAACCATTTTACGATAACCGTAATTAGGGCTGCCGCGATCACGTTGCAATGTAATTGCGATTTATAAAGTCCTGGAATCACCAGGACTTTAGATGACAGGAGAAACATTTGTCCGGATGCTGACTTTTCAGTACTGATATGTATGTTAACATGCCCATGGTTTGGTAGCAGTTTAGTAGTGTGCCTGAGATGTTCATAAGATGCATATTGTGACGCTAGTGATCTGTAGAAATGCGGTGTATATTTATTTAATAAACGTGTTGGACTATAAACTGCAAAAAGTATCGCCACACCACTGACATTTATTTACCTTGTTTATCCACAATATGTCCTCTTTCAAACGGTGTTGGAGCTGTTCTTTTCTTCTCTGCCATTTCAGTGCTTATTTTTTTCATAATTTACTAAGACAATAGCATGTGGTGTGCTCCGCTAACTGAAGTTAATATGCATAAGGATACGCTGAATTTATATAGACTCCTGACTTTTGGGTGTCACAATATCTCATTTATATCTTAGGCATACTACCAATCTCCTTACCAAATTGTGGGTGCCAGTAAACGGCGTCCGGACAAATGTTTCGTCCTTCATCCAAAGCCCTGGTGGTTATTGTGCATGCGGCATATAATTTCGATTACATTGCGATGTGATCGGGACAGCCCTAACTGTAATGTTATTTTATTTGGGGAATTGACCCCTCTCCCCAGCACAGAACATCAAATGTTAGTCATATGGTGTCTTAAATTATCTTAAGAGTGCTATTAACTATAGTAACAGTGGTGGTGTAACATCTTCTGGAGAAAGTAATTCCAAAATAGTAATCAAGCCATTCATTATGGATTCTGACTTGTGGCAACTAACACCTGAAATGGTGAAATATGCACTAATAGGAATTTGCTGTGGGACAGCTCTTGACACACAGAGAGGTCTTTTTAATATGACTTAATGCGTCTTGAATAAAGGGGCATCAATAGTGTCACCCCTGCCTCTACAGGAGCTGTGACAAACGCCTGTGGACCCGGATTGACCTGAGCTGGTGCAAGGCCATAAGCCCACAGGCCCTGTCTGGCATAATCAAACGCCAGCCTGTCTCCCTGAACCTGTCAGGGACCCTTATCTCCAAGAAGCAGCTCACCTGGTTGATCAACCGTCTGCCAGGTATCAGTCACATTCCCAGGCCGGCAAGAAAAGCTAAAAGCAGAGAAGGTACAAAATTAATTTCTCCTTTTGGTTTTTTTCCCCCCAGGCCTGAAGGACCTGATGGTCTCCAGGTGCTCCTGGCCTGCTGTCTCAGCCCTCAGTTCTCCCAGCTGCCCCCCTTTGCGTTCCCTGGACTTGCGATGGATAGAGGGGGTCAAAGACACTCAGATCCGGGACCTGCTCAATCCTCCAGGTCCTATACTGACTAGACCGTTTGGGACTTTTCTGTGTACAGCCCATGGCGAGATGTGTCCATGCACTGTTTTGCCACACTGTAAATTTGACATTAAACATTTTTAGGTGAAATACAGGTATGTTGGAAATCTCATGCAGAGGTCACTCGGTTAAGTACCTGCATGATACATAGTGAGGCACGGACAAGCAGAGGACGTATATATGTATAGTATGGAATAGCTCTTTTCCTATTTTTTTGAGTTTTTTTTTTTCCTTTGTCTTGTCCGGTTGTAGCAGATGGATGGAGGGCTGACATGGAACACGTTCACATCATCCCTATTGAATAAAAGGTGGTAACAGCCAGCGTTTCAGTTAGGATAAGCAGGCCTTTCTCTTGCCCACCAGGTTGCAATAACCGCAGCAAGCTGAGGAACTTGCTGTCCTTCCGGCTGTCGGGCCTGGAGATCAGCGACTCCACCCTGAGGCTGATCATCAGGCATATGCCACTGCTGACGCAGCTTGACCTCTCGCACTGCCGTGGCGTCACCGACCAGTCCATCAACCTGCTGAGTGCCGTGGGCTCCTCCACCCGCAACACGCTCACTGAGATCAACCTGGCAGGTGGGGGGCGGCTGTCCCTGTGTGCAAGGATGACCTTTGTGTACATCTCTTGCTAATCCTCCTCTTCCTTCCCCCTCAATGTCCTCCAAGGTTGCAGCAAGCTGACTGATACCTGCCTCCAGTACTTGAAGCGGTTCTCCAGTCTCACCCTGTTGGACCTGCGGGACTGTCGGGGTGTGTCGAGGAAGGCGTGCGAGAACTTAATCTCTGAGCTGTCTGTCAACACCCTCTACTGCCTGTCTGAAGACAAGCTGATACAGAGGATATCCTAGGCCTCTTTCAGCGATGGGGGTGGGGTGGGATGGGGGTGGGAGATGGGGGCAAGTCTACTGCCAACCAGGAGGAAGGCATATTCCAGATGAAAGACTGGAATACTTTGCAAGTTGTACTGACTATTATCAGGAAATTGGGAATCTAATAGAGTGAAAATAATGACTGGAGTCAGGAATTATTTGGCCTAAGCTATAGGAAGACATGCTGATAGTAGTTGCTGCCCTGGTGCCCACAGTATGGAAGGAGGACTTTGCTGGGCTCGCTACCTACAGAGGGCATTTCACACGGCAGGAGCAACTCAATCCATGTAGTTTGTTCCTCAAATCACGCTTAGTGTGACTGAATGGAATATAGTGGACTACTTACAGCCCTCTGAGCCAGATTTTGACCTGTTCAGAGGAACCGAGGTGCTATACTGAAATGGTGCAAACCGGGGGGAGGGTGGGGGAGGGGCGCAGTAACATCACATGGGTAACAGCAAGCAACTAAATGACTCAGAAGAGCATGTTCTGATATTGGATTCTGAAAAGGAGAAAACGAAGGATAAGAACATTAATGGTCTGGGGGAAAATGCAAACACTCTTACTTGCGATCTATTTGGAAAAAAAAATGTCTTGGGTCATTATTCTGTTATGTCCAAATCTCTTCCTCATTTTCCCCCCTGTTCAAAAGGATGTAAATTGTACTTTTTCATAGAATTTCCATTACTTGTTTACTTGTATTTAAAATTTTCTTCTCAATCCACTTCCCTGTTTTGCCTCTTAAACTGTATTTTCTGAAAATCCGATGGACAGTTTCTGTTCGTCTCACTTTCCTCTCTTTAAAAATATAAATATATACTTTTATGTAAATTTGTTTCTTTCATCTAGTCTACGATGACGAAAAAACTGTAGCATTATAATTTTCTTGAAGTATTTGATTTTTTTTCCAAAAAATTAAAGAATTGCCGTTTCGTAAAAATCAAAGTGACAGTCAAGCTTTTTCTCTGTAAGGAGAACCATTTGGAAAAACTTGGTCTTGAAGAAAAGCGTGATCAAGATCAGCCGGCGAGTTCAAGCATTACTTTTGCTGTGGACTAATAGGAAACCGTGTGTAATCGACTGGCTTTGCAATTAGACGGAGAATCAAATACTGTTCCATTTAATGCGGATTTATAAAAACTAATATCACCATCATCGTGAAGCAAGTTTCACTGTTTGCTGATCTTTAATTCACATTTTCTAAGATTTGATTTTTTTTTTTTTTTTTTGGAGGGGGGAGTGGTGCTAATGGTTTTATTTGTACTTTGTGTGGCATATACACATCGTTGATTTGCAGGTTGAAATTTTACAGGTAATTCGGTACACTTCTATACATTTCAATTTAATGTACCTTACACGGTGTTTGATATTGAATTTCTAATAGATATGGTTATACCCATAACAGTCCGTGTTATAAAACGATTTATCTGAATTGAAATGCCAACTCTAGGGGCCGCCTGTGTAGTACCATTAGCTAAATAACCAGACAGTTTCAAACAAATTCATTAATAAATAAAACAGAAGTAATAAATAATGAGATTGCCTGTCTCTTTTCCATTGCATGCCTCTCCTCCTTCCTCGCATAACCTGGAACTGAAGCTCCGGCCGAAAGCTGACGTGAGAATTAAATAAATAAACGGGGGAAACAGCCAACGAGGCTGGAAGCCGGGTGACTGAAAGCGTACGGGCCGACGGACGACCACCTCTATTGTTTCTGCTTTTTAAAAAGAAAAAAAAAAATTTTAGACAGTACGGCGACGGGCTTTTGGAACACCGATCGGAGGAACTGGACACTGCCGTTCCGAGCAGCCTGCGCCGCGGCCGCTGCGTCAACTCGAGTGACCTGGATGTGAAAATGGGAAGTAGGCCGAGAGTCAGTGCGGTGGGAAGGCAGTGAGGCAGCAGCAGAAAGAGGGATGCTCAGGAACCGGATACAAAATAAGCTAAAGAATAATAATCCCACCATCCCTGGAAAACGCCGTCGCCCCCCATTTCGCTTTTCCTTCATACGCTGATGAGCTTCGCGGGGATCCGGGATGCGGACTTGCGGTCGCACAGCCGTTAACCAGCTAGTTATTGGCATATCACGGGAATAACGATGCGCAGCATCCAGCCACCTGAGCTGTTTGGTTCCGTTTAAAGGTGTAAAGGAGCGTGTTGTTGCATGTTATATCTCGTTAGAAGTGAGGCGTTGCACTAACGTATGCGCCCGATAAGATATAGATATATAAGCGTTCGCCTGTTAGAAAATTTGTACCTAGCTAAATTTCTAGCTAAAATAGTAATATATTGCATGTTGCAAAAAACATAAATGTACTAGCATTCACAGAATTAATTAGTTAGATTTGGTTTTTGAATTCTTGCGTGCTGAACATTTAGGGTAAATATAGCGGTGATTGAATCTACCCGGGGGTGGGGGAGCGACTGGGCAGTTTATCATAGGGATACCTGTCAAAGTTACAGTGCCTCTTATCACGGATTCATTGTAACCGACGCCAGTACAACGATGGCCCAAGAAGCGTTTCCTTTACATTTTCTGGTGTGGAATAATCAATACCTGGAGCTCGACCGAGAACTGCAGAAAAAACAGGTGCGGTAATAAATATTGTTCCTCGGATGTCGTTGGCAGGAAACGTTTGGTGTGTGTAGGTGTGTGGATTGCACGTTTTCTGTGCTCATAGTGCTTCTGTGTAGTAACTGCACTGCAATATGCCACGTTTGCTGTTCTGCACTAAACACTTCCCTTCTAACTTTGCAGCATGATGTGGAGAAGTTAGACCCTCGGAGTCGAACCCCGCTGGAGCTTGCTATATGCCTGGGCCACTTGGAGTCCACGCGTGTGCTACTAAGACACTCTGCTGACCCCACACATTGCAACGCCCAAGGCTGGACAGGTGGGTAAAGGGGAGGATTTGTGAGAGTGGGAGGTGGTGTAAGAGGGAGAACGGAAGTTAGGGTCAGGAGTGTGGAAGGAGCTAGATGAAGGTAAACAAGAAAAACGGATGACATACAGTTTGGGTCAGTAAACTTACAGGGGAGCTTTTGCGTTCAGTGCTGCAGGAGGCAGTCAGTACTGGAGACCCAGAGCTTGTACAGCTGGTGCTTCAGCATAGGGACTACAAGAGGGCCACGGAGAGGCTGGCTGGAATTCCAGAGCTGCTCAGCAAACTTAGACAGGTAAGCATTGCTGACGCATGCCCCCTGCAGGTCATAATCAGGCAGTACACTTATGACAGACATAGCATATTGATTATACTGACCAACTTCCCTGAAAAACTGTCATTTCCATTGACGCAAGCCATTATTAAATATTAAATTTTATCTTAATTATTGTTGTGTCACCAGGAATGAATCGTATCAAATACCATCACTAAACTGTCTGAAAGAGTTTGATATTTGAGGGGACACAGCTTAATAATTTATATGCAATGGTCTGTTTATTGGAGGAGATTAATGAAGCCAGATTGAATATTGGGGGGGACACTTCACCCCCGGTTCCTACACTCCTGGTGCACCGTAAAGTGCGGACAGATGGGCGCAGGGGGGCGTTCAGACATGTGCAGGACCCCGGAACATGCCAGTCTTGGGCTGGCCTCACCCTCGTCGGGCTTTTGGCAAAAGCTCTCAGGCTTTCCAGTCTTGAATGGCTGATCCTTTCTGCCGTACTGGCATGTGAATAACGCAACGACGGGACGCGGCATAGATGACGTAGCCTTGACCTCATTTCATTACCCTTTAACCTATTTGCTGCTTAATGTTTCAGGCACAGGATTTCTACGTGGAAATGAAGTGGGAATTTACGAGCTGGGGTGAGTCCCTGTCCGGTCCGCATGGGCCCACGGCCTCGCGGGGGCAGTTCCTCTTGCTGTCGCCTTATTTATTACGCCTTGACTGAGGTATCGTGTCGTTTTCGCAAAATGAACAGAATTATCATTTTGGAGCGACGGTCAACCTTTCTAAGGTCAGTGCAGTGTAATCAACTAAACGAAGCAGAATTGCTTTCGTAAGGTCAATCCAGGTATGCTTGTTTTAATTCGCTTAATATGTTTTAAGTGAGGTCTGAGGAAATATGTTCATGTTTCATAGAGGCCTCTGACTGCACTTGCCGGTCATATTTAAAAAAAAAAAAAAAGACAAAGAAATATCTGTGTAGGCTTTTTCTGCTCTACCAGTGTTGGTCATTTTGTATACAGGGTCTGAAAACCGGAATGATCAGCCCGTTGCACTGCTTGTTTGTTTTGGCAAAACTAAATCTTGATATTTTGTGTATGAGCCATTTCTGAAAAACTACTTGGTGGAGTAACTAATTCCTTTATATGGAGTAATTATAGGTATGCATGTCTGAATGGTGTGTGAGTGAATGGTGTATGAGTGTAAATGAATAGGGTGTGAGTGAATTGTGTGCGACTGAATGATGTGTGAGTGAATCATGTGTGAGTGAATGGTTCGTGAATGAATGGTGTGTGAATGAATGGTGTATGACTGTGAGTGAATGAGGTGTGACTGAATAGTCTGTGAGTTAATGGTGTGTGAGTATGACTGAATAGTGTGTGACTGAATGGTGTGTGAATGAATTGTGTGCAACTGAATGATGTGTGATTGAATGCTCTGTGAGTGTGACTGAATGGTGTGTGACTGAATGGTGTATGAGTGTGAGTGAATGGGGTGTGACTGAATAGTCTGTGAGTTAGTGGTGTGTGAGTATGACTGAACGGTGTGTGAGTGAATTGTGTGCGACTGAATCGTGTGTGAGTGTGACTGAATGGTGTGTGACTGAATGGTGTGTGGCTGAATGATCTGTGAATGTGCCCTATGATGGGTTGGCGCCCCATGCTGGGTTATTCCCTGCCTTGCGCCTGTAGCCTCCATGATAGGCTCCGGACCCCCCCCCCCTTCCCCCCGGACCCTGAATAGGACCAACAGTGACAGATGTGATGGATGGATGGAAGGAATAATTATAGTCTCATTGCAGATTATACAATTCTAAAAATGAACATTTGTCAATTTTTCATTAACTGCAGGCTTGGCCGGTATCTAATTTTTCACACCACCATGACTTCTAGACATTGTACCATAGTATATGTTATTTTGAAATTTTGCTGATAAAATTTGATTGGGTCAGGGGGGCTCAACACTTGCCAAATGGCAAATGCTGCGCCAACAAAACAAATTTTGTCCCCAGGATCTCAAAATACCACAGCCCACCATATTACTGTGAGTGAGTGTCATCGTTGACACGCCACAGCGGGTAACAGTGAAATTTGCCCTCTGCATTTAATCCACATGTCACACTGTGAAAGCAGTGGGCAGCTAATTTGGCACCCAGGGAGCGACACTTGGCGGTGGTATCTCGCCGGTCGGGATTCGAACCAGCAACCTTCCAATCACAAGCATGCTTCCCTAACCATTAGGCCACTACTGCCCAAGCCTGCAGCACTGTCCCAGTTTTCAGACAGCTTCCCTAAATGACTAAATGTCTGCCCGGCTGCGTGGCTCTATGTCCTCTCTCGCGCTCTCTTAGTGCCGCTGGTGTCGAAGGTGTGCCCCAGCGATGTGTACCGAGTGTGGAAGAGCGGCTCCTGCCTGCGAGTGGACACCACACTGCTGGGCTTCGAGCACATGACCTGGCTGAAGGGCCGACGCAGCTACATATTTAAGGGAGGAGGTGGGTACCTTTGAATGCCTCGCTTTGCATACCCTATCTTGCTCTCCTTTGAGACAAACGCGCTCATACAGTACTGTGCAAAAGTCTTAGGCAATATCACGGAAATGTTTACAGCTGATTATCTGGGTGTTAAGTGTATATTGGCTCAGAACAACAACAAAAGACACAATTTCACCACCAGCTCACTTAATTACCTGATTAAATTAGTTTGATTAAGTTAATGAAGTACTGATTAGCCAAACAAGGTGTGCTAGTGGTCGAGTCAAAAGGTACACTGCTCTAGTGGACGGTTGTTGTAAATACTTGGGTGACTTTAGGAGAGGTTTTGAAATGGCTACTTTTACAGATATTATTTACGTAGTTTTGCAACAACATGAATATCATTTAATCATCATTGTCTTTGACTGCATAAGATGATGTATATCAGGGGTGGGCAATATTATCTGCCATAGGTCAGCTGTTCAAACCCAGGTGTGAGGACTCTTCAGCCAATCAGTCCTCTAATTACTAATCTAATTAGGGAGTTGCAGCGAAAACCCGCATACACACTGGCCCTTTGCGTATAAGATTGCCTGCCACTGATGTACATATATCTACAGCAGAAAATGAACCTTGGGGTCCAATCGCAAGGACCACTTATCTGTGCACGTATGGAGCATTTCTGGAGGTAGGGTGTTTCTCATGTGACTATTCCACAGAGGAAGGGATTTGAACCAACAACCTTCCGATCACTGCCACAGAGGCCTAGCCCACTGAACCACACAAGACCCCCTTGTAGGACTTTTGGTCCCATTGAGGAAATGCCCCCTCCACCCACTGATGATGTGTTATGCTGCATTAAGTCCATTTGTTTCCTCTTCTTTCAGACAGCGGTGCCGTTGTTATGGAGGTAGACCATGAGAAGCAGGTGGTATACACAGAGCCCCTCTCCCTGTCTCCCCGGGATGCCTCCTCCCTCCTAGCTGCCATGTTGCCATCCCAGGAGAACACGGCCCAGCGCCTCACGTCCCCCATTGTCTCCACCCACCTCAACACCCGCAACATCGCTTTCGAGAGGTTCGCAGGCTGCCACTTCCTGAATTCATTTATCCTGCGTCAGCCGCCTGGCACTGCAGAGCTGTTAGCTGCTTTTAAAGCCTTGACTTCCATGAAAAGGTTGTTCATAATGTATACATTTTATTACGTAAGACATTTACATATTCATGAATGAGTGACAAGGAACACAACACTTACTAATGTGGGAAAAAATAGAATAGCGTATATATATTATAAGCTTGATTACTAATCTGTTAGACTATAGGCTGGAAACTTTGAGGAAAAGAGTTAATCAGTCATAAACAATATCATGGTGCCAGTTTTTTGGTAGAGGTTTGTATTTTGAAAATATTAGAAGCATGTATTTGTGACTGATTTTCCACCCCTGAAGCTGGTATACGTTACTGCTGTTCACTCTCCAAGATAACAGCAACAAGGCCTCATGGGAAATATAGTTGCATCATTAAGTACTGGTTAGATGCTGGCTGTCCATTGGTGATGTCAAGGGTATTACTACCATTTTGTAGTATAAGTAAAGAAGGATTCAACATGAAAAGAGGTTTTGTGGAAATGGGAAATGCGAATGCTTTTGAGAAATAAAAATCACCATCTTCTGCCCAGGAACAAGTCTGGCATCTGGGGCTGGCGCTCAGAGAAGACTGAAGTAGTCAGCGGGTACGAGGCCAAGGTGAGAGGGAGACCAGAATCACAGCAGCCATGCCTTATACCACATATCTAAGAGTGGCTAAGCTTGCAAATGACCGCATTTTTTATGCAGTGGTGCCTTTTTCAAGGGAAATATTCCCTTTTGAACTGAACTCTTGTTCAAAAAATCTTGTTCATTTTGTGAAGCTGCTTTGAGACAATGACCATTGTTAAAAGCGCTATATAAATAGAATTGAATTGAACTGGCAGTCGTCTAATTACCAGGTCATGTCTCATACCAGCACGCTATATGTTCATGTAACTCTGTTATCAGGGATAGGAAACGTCCAAGGTGAAAAGTGTGAAAGCCATACGAAGAGCCTGAGCCACGAGGAGGAAGATCTCAGCTGTGTTTAGATGTGGGAGGGGTTTACATGTCAGCCTTCGTTTTGGCGTTGGATAGACGTGTGTAAACATGGGGAGCCACACTTGAAGGTGTGCTTTTTACTCAGACTTAGCGTACCTTTTTTGTTGATCTTGCTTGCTTGCTCGTTGTTTGCTCTCACAGGTGTACAGTGCCAGCAATGTGGAGCTGGTGACACGATCAAGGACAGAACACCTCTCAGACCAGGACAAGTCGCGGAGCAAAGGTGAGCGATAGAAGAGTGAGGGGAGGAGAAAATGACAGAAAGGGAAGGAAATTCTGCAATCGCTGAGCGTCTCGGGCAGTAGAAGGACTCTGTCGATGTGCTGAAAAAAATTTTGCTGATGTCCTGAGATTGCAAGCATGGGAGTGTCTGATTGGTCAGGGCTTGCTGGCAATCCACGGTGAAAAGCCCCTATTATGCAGTTTTCTGTCTGTGCGGGTGATACAGACAGTTAAGCCTGATAGAGTAAAGACCAGCATTCTGCTGAGCTGTAACAGGAGAATTTGAGCAGTAACCAAGTAGGCAATTTTGCAGTAGGTTTTGCAGCATTGATTACATCTTTCTCCAACCTTCCCACCCCCTCTTTTTTGTAATTCAAAGGTTCAAAGACCCCTCTCCAGTCCTTTCTAGGCATAGCAGAGCAGCACGTGCCTCATAACGGAGTGAGTTGTCTTCACGTTATTTTGCGATCTCATCTCATCCTTATTTCGTAGATTGATTAGCCTGTCTGGCTCATAGGCATGACTGAACGATTGTCCGTCCAACTGTATTGCAGAGTCACGTCTCTCAATGCGCGAGTCCTCACAACCCCACAGCCATCACCGCCGAGGAGTACTTCGACCCGGAGTTCGACCTCAACAACAGGGATATTGGGCGGCCGGTGGAGCTCACCAGCAAAGTGCAGAGGTTTCCTGCCTCGCTGTAGCACCACTGACATTCAGCTCCTTGCCCTCTGTGACTGCAGAGATAGGCGGGTTACCCACTAAAACACCCAGTGATGCCACTAGGTTGCTTTACTCTTGCAGCTTGACAGCCAAGTTCCTTTTTTTGAGTGTTTAGGCCTCACAGTCAGTGTCACAACAGGCTAACACACATGCGAAGTAAAAATGGTAGATTACCTGGATGCAAATAACACTCTGAGGGATAGCCGACATGGACTTAGGAGAGGTAGATCCTGTTTAACGAATCTACTTGAGTTCTTTGAGGAAGCTACAAGTGAAATTGATCACAAAAAG
>JAODKE010000015.1:2020055-2042454 GCA_026779605.1 Mormyrus hasselquistii
ATTTTTTTTTTTTTACTGTCCCTGTCTGGACATGTCAGTTGCGTAACAGGTAATGTTACTATCTCACGTTTCATCCCTTTCTCTCCTCTGTGTTGATACACTCCCTCCCTGCTCCCTGTCCCTCTCCTTCTTCCCCGCAGCACAGTGTTCTCTGGAAAATGGAAAATAAAATCCATTACAATAATTGTATTA
This sequence comes from Mormyrus hasselquistii, assembly GCA_026779605.1. Taxonomy (NCBI): domain Eukaryota; kingdom Metazoa; phylum Chordata; class Actinopteri; order Osteoglossiformes; family Mormyridae; genus Mormyrus; species Mormyrus hasselquistii. Next base: position 2,020,248 of record JAODKE010000015.1, read on the forward strand.
TTATCCCTCATGCTTTATTTTTAAATTTTTTAAAACCGATTTCTTTAAAGGATGAAGCAATTCCAAGGAGAGGACAACTCCAGAAGAGGTATAACTACTGGAATTATTGGAAAATTTATTTTTTTCAAATTACAAGCAGATTTGTTTAGATGGTTGTACGTGCTTCTGTGTTGTCAGCTATTATGATGTTGAGGGTTGTCTTGCAAAAACAGTGTTTACGGTCATCATTTTTGTCATATTTTCTCATTGTCGTACAAAGTCACCGTTACTTTGTTAAAATATCGAGCCACTTTCATTGGCAGAGAAAGTTTTGCCCTGGTGAAGGGGGCGGTGCTATTACTGGAAGAGGGTGAAGGAAGAGAGATTGAGACCACGCCCCCTCTGCTGAGGCACAGCCTACAGGGGGGCGGGAAATCGGAGACTCAGCACAGACACCTCCAGGCCATGGTGTCCCTGCTGCGACCGGAGGACACCCTCAAGCTGGTGCGAGATGCTTGTCGTGCGGGGTGGTGCACGTCTCTGCTGTGCTGTCCCTCCTCTCACCTCCTCTTCTTCTTTCTCTCAGGCTCTCAGTCAAATTGGTTTGCAAAGTGTACATTCATGCTCCTGCACCTTGTGTGTGTGTGTGTGTGTGTGTGCGCGACCAAATGTACCCCACAATGTAATAAAAACCTGTTATTTTGACGTTGTGGTGACCATTTTTCAGGTCCCCACAAAGACCCGTGAATGCAATCAAAAAACTAAAAATGCCGAAAGTCTCGCATTTTGTCTTTTTAATTATAAAGTTAGGGCTGGGTGGGGGTTAATGTTGTCATGTTGGGATTAGAGTTTCCCCAGCAGAAATGAATGGAGAGTCCCCACAAAGATATAATTACAAACCTGTGTGTGTGTTTGCATGCGGCACAGCGAAAGGACAGGCCGGGCAGGCAATGGCCTGGGACCCCGAGGGCGACCGATTACATAGCACATTGCAGCGACAAATCTGCTGTATTTGTGCATTCTGTTTTTCACAAAAGTGAAAATAAAGGTCTTGTGTTTAATAAATTGTCTTTATTGAAATGATTAATTTACACTTCAGAGTAAAATAAAGGTAATACATTTTTACCCCCCAGTGTCCCTCGAATCACCTATGCATGCATACATACACACACTTTAAAAATATAAATATGTTATTAATATGTGTTTGTTTATATATGATGCGTAACACAAACTTTTTCTTTTTCTTTTGCTGTCAGGCGGTGAGGTTGGAGTCTGTCAGTCCGGTCCGAGTGAGATACTTGTTAGTTATTTCGACCGACTGTAGTAAAAATGAGAGCATCCTACTCGGTGTGGATTTCCCCAACATGGAGAGGTGTGTATACCTCCTGTAATTATAGCTTCCAGAGCTTCAATCTAATGCTTTCCAGCTACTGCAATCCAGTGGCAATTCAGGAACATTCAGATGCATAATGATAAGCTACATTACATAAAGGACTCCGCAAAAATGCATAATAATTTTGCCTCTTTCTCTTACAGTGATTGTTGCACGATTGGCCTGGTTCTCCCCGTTTGGAGTGACACGCAGGTCTACCTTGACGGAGACGGGTAGGAGATGGTGATACCCGCGCACTGTTTAGCACTGAGAAAGATTTTAAAATGAGAAAGTGAGAAAGGTGACTGGAAGAGGTACAGAGAAAAAGAAAAAAAAAAACGAGGCTAGCAGATTATTAGCCACAGAGGGACGGGACATTCGTCACGACAAGTGAATGTTAAAAATGTTCCTGCACAAGATGCAGTAGCTCTGGGTGAACAGTGGCCTAGAGCCCTGATGAGTCTAATGTTTATACAGCTGATTTTTTTTTCCATTCTTCCATGGTTTTTGTAATGCAAACAAATGAGATTGATTATTTAAGCATTGGTTCTTAATTGTCCAGAAATGGCATGCTCAAATATTGCATGGGATGTTTATTTAAGGTTCTCTGTGTGGGCGTGTGAATGTGTATGTTTGCATGTACGCATATATGTGTTTTACTGTGGTTGTTTTGTGCTTTCTGAAACCTTTGAGACACATATTTCACAGGGGAGAAAAAATAGTTCCATTTCTCTCTGGGGTAGAAACATGCAGTGGGTTTGGTTAATAGGTTTGGGTGCTGAAGGCAGAGATGTTGCGGGAGCCGAGGTGGTGAAAAGCAAAGCCTCCTTGTCAAAATAGCCTTTTCGCAAAACCACCACGCTCCTGTTTCTTGGTAATGGCTGCCACTGATTCAGTGAGCATGTGGAGTAGCACTATTAACGTGCATCTTAAAACATTTCAGCTACAGTGCTTTTTTTTCCCTCCATTTCAGTGGGTTTAGTGTCACCTCAGCAGAGATAACAAGGATCTTCAAACCTGTATCCATTCAGACCATGTGGTGAGCACATATTGAAGGACTCGATTCTACCTGCTTCGGGACTCATTAATTTACATTTGAAATGTATTTACCCTCCACTTACCACGCTCAACTGCTACAGTCTGTAATGGCGTCGGGGTCTCAACCCTATAACCTCCTGTTTTCTGATATTAATTGGAAAGTGTTGTTAGCGCACTTGCTAGCCTTGCTTCGATCCCCTTGTTCTCCTACAACCTGTTGGATTAATCCTTGCCTCTTCACGCAGGTCAGTCCTGCAGGCCCTGCATGGCTGTTGTGAGAGGGCAGTGAAAGGTGTCATCATCCCAGGCTCTGGACTGAGCTGGGCCCAGAACTACTTTGCTCAAGTGGAGTCCGACCGCCTCTGCCGCAACGAGTGGGGAGCAATGATGGGCCTGGAGTCGGTCAGGAGGGACAATATGGGGCAAAGGTCAGCGCTCGTGCCCAGCTAGGCCTCGGATATCAAACGCTGCTTGGTGTGTCCTGGCTTTAGCATTTGGATGACGAAGCTTCACCATTTCGCCAGTTCTTCAGAGAGAGTGTCGGTGGAGAGGAGGATCAAAGCCCAGCTAAGGGAGATCATGAGGACCGAAGATCTTGAGAACATCACATCCAAACAGGTAGGGGAAGGAGAGAGATCCGGGAGCCAGATATTTACCGTTACATCCAGGGGTGTCATTAGTGATTTGGGCCCCAGAATATCATTTTGAGCCCCCAACTCGGACCAAACATATTATGCTCCAAATTTTTTAGGGCCCTGTCACTCAAGGGTCCTAGGAATCACCCTAACTGCCTCCCCCCCTCTTACTGTGCCCCTGATCACAACTTATCTGGGCTTGTGATTCTGATGGATGTTATTCCGTATCTGTAGGTCCGGATGGATCTCGAAAAAAACTTGAACATGGACATGAAGAACTATAAGGAATACATCGACAACGAGATGATGGTCACCATGGCACAGATGGACAAACCCTCTAAGATATTCGACTACCTTTTCTTGGTGAGAGAAACCCCCTTGATAGATCACACGTGCAGAGCAGAGGCAGCTCTCCAGAGTCCTGTGCTGGCAGGATTACTTAATTTCCTCTTTGTATCAAGTGTCAGGGACATGAACAGATATGAGTGGAATTCTTTCTTAAGCACTGGCCGTGACACTGCTTTTATCGGAGCAGCAATTTTTTCAGCATCTTGAAAACCATGGTATCTTGATTTTTGTGTGCATGAGAGATGTTTTCATTTTGTCTGTTTATCAGTTACAGGGCATGATAGCTCTGAGTCGGGAGATCGATAGAAATCAAACAATTAATTTGATATTGTTGTTTTTAAGGGCTCCGAGTGGAATGCGGCCAATTTTGAAGAACTGCAAAAGAACAAGTAATCACGATTCGCCAAGTTTCCTGCTTTCTGCTGCCTCTTGTGTTTCGTGTCATACTATTTCCTTCCCTGGCTGTTCTTTTGCTGTAAATGACCTCATCTCTTGCATCACTGGGGTAATGTGGCCTCTGAATGGCAAATTATGTCATTTACTGCTGGGGGGAGGGGGGGGGTGTGAAGCACAACAAATCCCAGGTTGAGAGTGTGCTAAAAGGTGTAGTGGAACCAGAGCATGGGAGTGGAACCAGAGCATGGGAGTGGAACCAGAGCATGGGAGTGGAACGGAGGGATGACTGCTCCGCTCGTTATCGCTCCCTGCTCCAATGAAATCGCTCACTGCTAGCTCCAAAAAAAGAAAACAATCTGCATTGTATTTTAATTTTAGCTTAACCAGTAGCCTGGCATCGAAATAACTGAGCAGCCAAAATTACATTCAAGCAGAAATGATTTATTTCAAGATGCGAGTGGGTTGCAAATTTTGGTCAGCGGCTGGCGTGCAATTTTCAAATCAAGACAAATCTGCGCACTCTCTTCCACTGCTCACTCCCGCTCTGACCATCATCCTTTTACGCTCGCTCCTGCTCCACTCTGCTCTGCTCACACGCTCCACTCCTCTCTGCTCCACTCCTCTGTGTTCCACTCCTCTCTGCTCCACTCCACTCTGCTCACACGCTCAGAGCGGAACCAAATGAATATGTGATTTTCAAGTGGGAGCAATAGAGACGACTCTATGTTTTTAAAAATCTGCAGCTTTAAATCCTGGTTCTGCTGGCAGAAGGCTACGCTAAGAATCAGCAGGTTGCTCCCAGGTTAAAAGTTTTTAAGACATCAGGACACAAGAACAAAGTGAAGCAGGAGACACTGGGAAGTACCAGAAACCAGCCAGGTATAGGGTGGAGGCAACTTTCTAATGCCAGAGATGACTTAAGTTATCTGACAGTTTCTCATGAATCATAGGACCACACTGCTAGGAGAGACCGATCTGAAAAATAGTACGGGTTAGGGTGGCTATGTGGGGAGGCGATGAAAGGTCAGCTGCTTCCAAAGAGGCGTGACGGAAACAGATTGAGAGTCATTGATGTAGCATGCGAGACAGGCAGTGTTATTGGGTAAATTGTTACAACAATGTACTGTTTGAAATGTATCTGAAGTATTATGGTTTACAGTTTCCATTGCATTTTCACTTTTGACAGTGTTGGCTACATCTTGAATGTGACCATGGAGATAGACAACTTTTTCCCAGAATCCTTCACCTACATGAATATCCGGGTGTATGACGTGGAGTCAACGGACCTCCTCTCTTACTGGAATAACACGTACACGTTTATCAACAAAGCTAGGTACTTCCTCTGGCTGCTTGGGGTGTTTCCTCTATTTTCCACACAAGTCTAGTAAAACAGTCTATTGTAGGATAAAAGGTATTCTGGAATTAGCGTTGCGTAGCTCTAAATGTACACTGAGATTAAATCTTCCATTCTTCTTCCAATATGTAGCCAGTTTCTGGCCATGAGTGTCATGATTGGTGAGTTTGGCAGTCATGTGGTGACCTTGTCACTCCCAGGCAGAGCGGCCAGGCCGTCCTGGTCCACTGTAAGATGGGCGTGAGCCGGTCAGCCTCCACTGTGGTGGCTTTCGCCATGAAGCAGTGCCGGTGGACGCTGGACGAGGCTCTGGGCCACGTACGCGAGAAGCGGTCCATCATCAAGCCCAACGAGGGATTCATGAAGCAGCTGCACACCTACAACGGCATTCTGAGTGCCAGGTAGCCATGCCAACCATGCAGTCACATGGTCCCTGACTGTCTGTGTGCTAAGCATGTTATGCATGGTGTATAACCTGACTAAGTGCATTTGGGTTGAGTTTTTATTGACTGGTTGGTGTAGTTTTTTTTTTTTTTTTTTGCTTATTCTGGGGAACATGTACAGGAGAGCAATGGAAACTTTCAGATTTAGGAAAACTTTTATATGGTCTATAGAAAATTCAAAATACTGTTTTTGGAAGGATGGCAATGTGGTAGTCTCTACCTTTAGGTCTACTTCAGAATCAACATGTATATGACTTCATATTTCAGTCTTCAGACAGATAAAAATTACAGAAAATGTAATGTCAAAAGTTTGGACACATCTACCCATAGAAGGGTTTATTTGTACTGAACTCTATGTTTACGAATAGTTAGAAAGCCATCAAAACTATAAAATAACATGGATTTTACACTGACCATTTTTTTTTTCTTGTGAAGGGGAGGCAGCTCTGTGGGTTGGTTCAACTATGGTTGTTAGTTCAACTATGGGTTGGCATAGTGATCCCACCATTGGGCCCTTAACCCCAATTACTCCAGGGACTGGCTGACCCTACAGTCTCCTCTATGCCAGTTTCATGTGGTGGCCTCCTGTGATGCTTTTCACCGTTGACATACCACAGTGCACAACAACGAAATGTGTTCTCTGCATTTAACCCATATGTGGCAATTCATATTAACCCATATGTAGCTAATTCAGTGCCCAGGGAGCAGTACCTCAGTTGTGCCTTGCTGGTCAGGTATTTGAACCAACGATCTTTCAATTACACTTCCCTAAGCATTAACCCATCGCTGCCCACAGTTATAGTACATTGGGAATGTGATTGTCTGGGATTCAAACCCAGGATCTCTTGCACCAATTGGTAATCATACCCCTGCACCCTCTCCAGCTGTCCTGAAGGAGGTGCCACATTTCCTAAGTACTCACTGACCAAAGTACTCCTACATCATTTCTACTGGGTTTCGGTCAGGTGGTCATGTGATGTGACATTACCACCCTCCTTTGTAGGTGACTTGGTGTGTCCAGACTTGACTGGTGCTGTACCTGTCTCACTGAGAAGGTGCATTTCACTTTCACTTTTGGCCAGCAGGCTTATTTGCCTACTCGTGTGTCTGCCAGCAGCCGTCTTTCACGGTGTCTCACTGCCTCTTAAGTCTGCAGCGTCACAACCTCCTGTGGAAGCAGCGGAAGTCAATGCACAGCAACGAAGAAGGCAGCGGTGAAGAGCAGGAGGAGGAAGATGACGGGACTCCAGAGGATGAAGAGTTTGATGAAGACGAGGGAGAGGTAAAGCTGGGAATGAATAAAAGTGCAATTTACTATCAAAGATGCTCAACAAGCTTAGTGTAAAACTGACCCTTGAGTATGGCTGGTTTTTATTTAATTTCCTTTCGTTCTTCACATAATGGAGTAAAAGTGCATCCCTTAGCAGGCGATGTGATGTCACACTGCAGCCTATTATCGCTCCTTTTCTGTAAATCTCACTTTTCTTCTCATCACCGCTGACATAAAAGCATTTTTCTGTAATTTTCAAGACAAGACAGCTCCTTCCCTCCATGCCCTCTTCCTCCTTTAGGTGTTCACTGAAGGTTTTGTGGATCCGTTAGCAGGCGGCTCTCTGCTCCCTTCCCTTCCTGACCCCCCCTGTCCATCTCAGGAGTCTGAAAGATCCACCCATCACACCACTGTCCCAGATGGTGACAAGGTGGGTGCAGTTACCCCTTAGATGTTCACTTGTTTATTTCTGTAAATGCCTGCCCCTCCTTTGGGGTGCTTCCTTAAAGTCCTTCCGAATTAACTTGTGAGCTGAAATGGTCTTTCAAGCTAAATTTAAATACCTTATTTCAGGGGTGTGAAATGTGACAATATTAGATGTCAGGTCAGGTCAGTTCAGGTCAGGTTGGGGAGCATGCGCTGATGCAGCATGTTGCCACACCCACCACACGGCGAAACTCCTCGGGATCTCCAGGAATAGACACCTATCTGCCGCAGCCAGGTGTTATGTGGGCGTCCCCTCAGCCTGGTCCAGTCACTTGGGTAATCTGTAATGAGGATCCTGCAAGCCGGATCACCCTCAGGGAAACACGCCACATGGTCCTAGTGCCGAAACTGATGCTCCTGCACAACGCCTCAATCGGGCCTCCTCTACCAACCGCTCATTCAACACAAGGTCAAACCAACGGTACTGAAGGATTCTCTGAAGAGATAGTTCTGAAGGAATCCAGTCTTCATCTTCGCTCATTGGATAGCATCCATGTCTCACAGCCGTACAGAAAGACAGGGAGCACCAGGACTCTAAAGACTTGCACCTTTGTCCTTTTTAAAAAGCGCCACACACCCCTTTCCAGCGACCTCATGACCCCCCACGCTCTAACAATCAGTCTGTTGACTTCATAGGAAGAGTCATCAGATCTCAATTTGATTGAGTGGTTCGCGGCTGATTGGATGATCAGCTGGAGAACTGTGGACCCAGAGATGTCCAACATCCTAGCTGGAGGGTCAGTTTTAAACAGCTGCTCAAAGTAGCCGGCCCAGCGGGTCGCAACTGCAGTGTCATCCATAAAGACCGTCTCATCACCCACCCTGACGACAAGTCGCTGAGGAACAGATTATGATGTGCATAATGATTCCTCAGTAAGCAGAATGTGGGTCACTAGACCATAGATGGTGTGTCACCTGCTCTCAGATTCATCTAACAAAGGCCTCCTTATCAACCAACAGAGCCGTCATAGCCGTCCTCCTCATTTCCCAGTACAGATTGGAGTTGACACCAAGTCGTGCGCTGCGACTCCTTTCGATAATATCCAGGGTGCCCTGCGAGATAAAACATGTCCTTCTGGGAACACTGGCAACATCAGCATAGCCCTCAGCAACCCTCAGGATCTTATCACAGAAGGCCTCCCACATCACATTAGAGTCAGCAGTTGCACCCAAGTCTGCAAATTCCTCACACAAACTGCGTGCAAACTCATCAGAAACAGCTTGATCTTAGGATCTGGCCAAGTCCAGCCTCATTTTCATAGTAGGTGGTAGCCTACTGGATCTAAGCTGACTCTTCAGAATAGCAACAAGAAGTCTGTGGTCAGAATTCACAAACTGGGCACTTCGGTATACTTTGCAGATCTGCAGGAACCTCCAGCGTCTGCCTACAAGGGTGCGCTCGGTCTACTTCACCGCACCACCAGTTTTGGAGTACTGAGTCCAATTATGCCGCTCAGGACATTAGAACTAATTGACCCGCAGCCCCTGACCTTTTGCAAAGGTAAGGAACATGGAGCCACTTTCACCCTGGTCTCTAGACCCTTGCGGACCAACACAATGCTCATAGCCGGCCCTGACAGTGCCTGTGGTCACATTGAAGTCACCCATGACCAGAGCAGTGTCACCTCGTGGGCAACCATCAACCACTGAGTGAAATTGTGAGCAAAACGTCTCCCTTGACTGGACATCACTCACCCCGGTCGGAGCATATGCTGAGGCAACAGACAAGACCAGACTGACCAGACAAGAGGTAGATGTAACCCACCTACAGAGATCTGGCCACCCCCCTCTGCATTCCTCAGAGATTGCCACCTCTGAAATGCGGAGTTTATGAAGCTCCTCCAACAGAAGAGGAAGATGGTCATCTTGCTGTAGAGATAAGACGATCCACGCGCCTACCCTACACGTTCTTAATATTTACCCTTCTGCTCTCCGCGGGAGTAGTACCATACCAGATGCAGGGTTGGATGCAGTTTAACGTCATACCCAGAACATAATCTTAGATGTGAATGGTTAAAATGTCTCTACGATCCCTCGTTACGGAGAGGTCTTTGGAATGTACACTGTAGCGCGATACTATCAGTTGCAGTTTTATGGCTCATGCACGCATCAAAAGTTGTTTTGTCAGCCTAATTCGACACAGCAATAAACCGATAATCAAAATTTGCACCTTCATCCCAACATGCAGTGTGTAACACGCAAAATATTCCCTCTTGGGCAACGTACCATCCCAGACGATATGGAGGAGGCTTGCGGGGTGGAAGGCAACACGATGAACTTTGTTGACCACCTTAAGAACCCCCAAAAGAGTCTGCTGACAAGCTCTGCTGTTTTTGATTTTAGGTTGTGTTAGATATTGGGGCAGTGTGTGGCTCAGTGGGCTAAGCCTGTATGCCTGTAATCACAGGTTCAAACCCGACCTTAGCATCTGTGGCTCCTTGAGCAAGACCCTTAAGACCCTGGGCACCCCAACAGGTGGCTGCCCTTTGTGGACAGCTTGCTCTATAAAGAGCAACTTGAGGGAGGCATGAAAAAGAATTAAAGTAAAGATCAATTAAGTTGTAATTATTATTATTATTGTTACACTTTGTCAGTCAATTAATTATTACCATATATCTCTTATCTTTTTAAAAAATAAGAATTAGTTTTGGTTGTACTTTTTAGTGTCTCGCAAAATGTGTCTTAAAAATGTGCATGTTTGCAGACCGTGATCCTGCCTGAAAAAAAATTGCAATGTGATATTTTTGAAGTATTGCCCATTCCTAGTTTTTTGAGATCAAATCAGCTTAGCTTTGCAGTTTATTTTGCTACTATAACTGGATGTGGGTTTGAACTTCCTCAACCATGTCAAGTTATTGACTGATCAACTTTTCAATCCATCAGGTTACCCAGAGTCCAAATCGCAGTGGAAGGATGAATCTCTTTTCCCTCATGCAATCAATCTGTGAACTGGATGAGGACGAGGAGAGGGGCAGCAACAAGGAGGTGAGGAAAAGGGAGCCCGTGTGATCAAGACTAGGCCACTACAGCACATGCCATTCATTGTTTGTTTTGTGCTGTATTGTTCTGCCATTGATGCAGATGGCTGCCAGTCATGGGAGGTCACCTGAGCAAAGGAGGCGGAGCCTGGGCAGAAGGAGCCTTACTCATCAGAAGGCTCACGTGGATGTATCTCCAGAGCCACGCAGCCTGCGTGATGATCGGACCTTGGAGAAGGAAGGGGCGGGGTCAACTGTACCTAAGACTGAAACAATGGAAGAGGAGAGTGGAACTGAGGGAGGATGTGGAGAGTAAAATATGAAATGAGAGCTCAGGAAAAAATGGTGTGTGTGAGTGAAAGAGAGAGAGAGAGAGAGAGAGAGAGAGAGAGAATATTCTGCCAACAAATCTATGTATATAAAAGACTGCGAGTTTTTGAAGCCAACCAGCTTTTAGTTTCACTGCTTCCAGTCACAGAAGAATGAACCTGGAAGTTCATTAATGTAGTATTTTACAAAACTATAGCTAAATGACAAACTTTGACCAAGTATCAATATTGGAAAACTCAAACAAGGAAGGTTTATCTATGAATCCTTGTTTTGTTTTTAATGCCAGTTTTTATATAAGTATATATAAAAATCATACAGTGCATCCCATAATTGTCAGTGCTGATTTTGAGCAGAAAGACTCTTAGGTAGCCCACACTTGTGTGTGTGTGTGTGTGTGTGTGTGTGTGTATGTATTCAAACACGCCTCTCAGTCATGTGACTGTCAAAAAAAATCATCCGTTATGGGTATTTTCCTCATCCAAATAGGACCAGTCAGTAGCATTCGGTTGCAGGGATATGCAATATGTCGAGGTAATATTTTAGTATTTGAAAACAAACAAGTAGTTTTTGCAAGATCTATTTTTGCACTAGCATTTGCACACACACACTTTCTTAGTAGTCTCTCTCTCTCTAGGTGTTCTATGCAATTCATTGTTTTGTTTGTTTTAGCTCTGCAAATGTGAAACTATGCAGGTGTTGGAGTGTCGTCAGGGCCTGACATTATTAGTTCCCTTTACTGTATCGCGAAGTCCTCCAAGTGGGTGGATCATTCTGTTCTGCACTTGCTGCGTTACTAGTGCGATGTCTGCCAGCACGCTGATGACGTCTGAATGGAAATACACTGTTTGGCTATATTTTGAACCTATTATTCACCACACTAAGAACATATTTTATTGTAACGCTACAAATATTTGTATATCCATGAAAAAAATTGGATTAATAAGTCACGGATATGTATTTTATATTTTTATACCTAGGATCTAGCAATGCCTTGAACAAAAATAGTGATCATCATATGACCCTAGATGTATATTATTATTAGTGTTAGAAAGGGGTTGTGAGGTGACGGCTTATCATTTTCAGTATTCGTCACTGTGCCTTCCTGAGAGTTCAGTACCTTGTAATGTATTTGTTTAATGTGTGTCTGTTATGAACTGTATGCATGAATGAATGTGGTTTCATTGTTTATCTGTGAACATTACAGAATTGACTCCAGTGTGGATATGGGCCTGTCATGATCTGCCGCATGAACCTAAGAAAAAATTAAGTCAAAGGAAAATTGAACAAACCAAAGATTATCAACCAATTCTGAACTGCATTGGCTCAGACAGCGAGATGATCCATTTGTTTTGTATTTTGTTATACCGAATGACTCTTCAAATTCTCAGCTCATATTATTCTGAATAATATGTGCAGTAAATCACAAATGTTTACAGTGGTTTATGTGTACTTCCTACCAGTCTGAGACAAAAATGCTGATGTACAGATCAACAACTTCACACCTCAGGTTTACGGACGTTTTTGCTCCGATCGGATTTGCTTATCTTGATGGTTCACATTCTTAATACTTACAAGTGACCTGTATCTATTTGTAATGTGAATCGATAAATCTTTGTATGAATCATCTGCGTTACCTACAAAAAAAATGCTCGGCACATGCATATGCGCAAAAAAAAAAAAAATTGATCTGACTGTTCTCATTCATGTTGCATGCCTACGACCACATTTTAATGTAACGCAAATCTGATTTGAAGAGTTTGGGTTTCTGGGGGTGGTTTGGTGGTGCAGTGGTTAGCATTGTTGCCTCACACCTCTGGGACATGGGTTTGAGTCTCCACCCTGGCTCCATAGGCGTGGTGTTTACATGTTCTCCCTCTGCTGTCATGGGGTTTCTTTTGGGTACTCTGCCCCCCCCAAGTCCAAAATCATACTAAGGTTAATTTGCTTTACCAAACTGCACATTGGTGTGAATGGTGTGTGTCTGCCGTGTGATGGGTTGCTCCTTGCAAAATATGAGCAGTCACGGAAAATACAGAAATGAACTTGTGTGTCCAAGTAGCCCGTGTCCCCTTAAGGCAAAAAAATAAAGATCCAGTAATGTGAACATAGCTTATGTTCTGAGGCAGATCTTACACATTTTATTTAACGCAACATGTAAGGTGCACAGTGATCAGCAAATGGACATTTATCCAGTGAGACAGTGGAACCCATGAACCACCTCTGGTTCTCAGCCGACGTATTTCCTTCGTGGTTCGCAGAGTTTGATCCCTCCTCCTTTCATGGCCAATCTGAACTTTTTAACCTGAGATAAACATACAGGGAGAAACATATTTCAGGAACGCACACCACTGCCACAATCTTTGTAATTTCATAAATCTGGAGTCTGTAATGTATTCAGGTCAAGGATCTCTTTTTTTGCATTCGTCCTGCCTGTTAAGGAAATGTGCAATAAAAGTATTTCTGACTTTCCCTATAATTCATACAAGCTGAGGCTGCTTTTTAGACACAAGTAGAGGAAGATGCTTTTATCCAAAGCTATGTGCACGTGACGATTGGAGAGCAGGATTAGTTAGTCCCGGAAGCAACAGGAATCAGAGTCCTGCACAGGTTCGTGAACCCACAAGTGTGCTTTATGTTTCCATAAAAAAAAAAAAAAAACATAAAATTGTAGTCTACTTATTTTTAATACACATTTCCCATTTAGAACTGTGGTCCATTGGCGGCCTATTAATTTCCGCCTACACCCATACCCACAAATTTAATTTTAGTGACACTTTTCTCCCATTCCTTCTCAACTAGCCTGAAAACAACTGAACGGTTTAGGGGGAGTTTTTACCCACAAGCAGTGAGACGACTCAGCCACAGCACAGACCTGGACAACATGATGGACAACTACACACAATCATCTATAATTTAATTTCCTTCTGGAAATTATAAGAATATCTGTACCTCATGGCACATCTGCACCTTACGGGACACTATTTATTACCATAGTTTACATTTCCAAATGCATCTATATTTATGTATAAATATGTATATATTTTAGTTTTTTTTATACCCTTACAGTGCAATACCTCGGCTATATATATGTACATATACATATGGCTGCTACATTTTTATATAGATTTTCCTTGTCTTTTTTTCTTTTTTTACACTTATAATTTTTCTCTTATTTTATACTTATCCTCTGTTAGTACTTATTTCTTATCTCTCATTTTTTAGTATGTTTTAGCACAATTGGAGTGTACTTTTTCAGCCAGAAAACATTTCACTGTATGTTGTACCAGCTATAACTACATGTGACAAATAAAGAATCTTGAATCTTGAATCAACTCCTGGGTTTAACTCTCGGGCACCCGTGGGTACCCAAACCCACACAGCACTCGAATAGTGATTAAGGGTCTTCGTCAAGGGTCCAACAGTGACATTACCCAGCCGGCCATAAGGATCTAAACCTGCGACTTTCTGGGTGTGAAGCCACAGAGCCTCACCCCGCCACGTTTTCGGCCCGAGAACGGCACAGGACTCACGGATTCTGAGCGGAAAGTCCACGGGACGACCCTGAAGGTGAGCCTGAGGAGGCCAGCCTCGCGGCAGCGCTGGGCCAGAACCTCCCCCACCGCCTGGCTTGCTGCCACTGAGTGGGTGGAGGCCAGCTCCCGCTTCAAGGCCCACTCTTTGGTGGAGCAAGACAGCACTGGGGAGGAGGAGTGAGGGGCGAAGATTTCTGCTGTGATGTAGTTCTGAGAGCGTGTGAATACCAGCCTAGGAGTGAAAACGTGCAAAATAATCACACTGATTAGTACAGGGTCGCACGCCGGGCCCCTTACAGTCTAGGAACTATACAGCGGAGGGGCTGACAGTCAGGGTGACGGCTGTTTCAGAACAATTAAACATACGGAGAGGTAAATATGGGGCGACCTGGGTTCGAGTCTCCGCCTGGGTTACGTGTGTGGAGTTTGCATGTTCTCCCTGTGTCGTCGTGGGGTTTCCTCCGAGTACTCCGGTTTCCCCCCACAGTCCAAAGACATGCTGAGGCTAATTGGAGTTAATAAATTGCCCGTAGGTGTGCATGTGTGAGTGAATGGTAACAGTGTGTGAGTGTGCCCTGCGATGGGCTGGCCCCCTGTCCAGGGTTGTTCCCTGCCTTGTGCCCATTGCTTCCGGGATAGGCTCCGGACCCCCCGCGACCCAATAGGATAAAGCGGGTTGGAAAATGAATAAATGAATGAATGACAAGTAAATATCTCAGTAGGCCACTGTGCTGCCTTGGATCTTGATAATTAAAAATGCCATTCTGACAAAATCCAAATAGATGTGAGCAGTTTTGTCAAGAAGAGCTAAAAATGGACATCTTGATTATTTTGGATTTCTACACATACAGTGTGTCTCAGAGCAGAGAGTTTTTAAGTTCTAGTGTGGCTGTGAATATTCCAGTTTTACCATGTCTAATCATTATCAATTTTAGGAAATTCACACTGCGGGACTTGGATGAAACAAGCACATTTAAGAAAAAACTCATAATATTATGGCATATACTTTATCCGTTTCAACAACTTGATATGTGGAGAGTGTTTGTCCTATTCTATTGTCAAACTTGCATCCAAAGCAAAAGACCTTAAGAATTATAGGAGC
Organism: Mormyrus hasselquistii; assembly: GCA_026779605.1. Classification (NCBI taxonomy): domain Eukaryota; kingdom Metazoa; phylum Chordata; class Actinopteri; order Osteoglossiformes; family Mormyridae; genus Mormyrus; species Mormyrus hasselquistii. The sequence goes on from JAODKE010000015.1 coordinate 2,035,512, forward strand.
TACTGACAAGCACACAAGTGGCCTTAATGTAATCCTAAACATTTTAGAAAAGGTGCATCTTTTAAAGCAGTTTGATCTACAACGATGGCATCTTTCACGGCTTAGTGTTATTTAGATCACCTCTAAACATCTGTGTTTTGAATACATCCACCATAAAGCATTCACGTACTTTCTGAATCAGCAGTGTTTTCTCTTTAAGTACAGTCAATTTCACAGAAAGCACCCCTCTCTAAAGTGGGAAGTAGCGTTGCTGTTACTATAAAACTACGAATTGTACCTGTGGTAGTACTGGTTTGATGGCCACACAGTCCCCCAGCCTCTGTCCTTTACTGCTAAAGCCATCTGTTCCAGATTTTGGGGATTCCTGTTGACAAACTCCTTGCTTATATCTTCGCTGTCATTTCGGTCCGTTTGGGGCTGAAGCTGGGGGGCAGCCTGATTCATGCAGCGCGCTGGGGAGTAAGGAACGGTGTCGGCAACTGTTTGCAATACTCAGGTCTCCACTAGACAGCAATACACACATTCTTTTATAACAGGATAACAAACCAAATCAAGCAGATAAGATTACCTACCATGCTGATACCTGGTAAACTTACCCGATTTCGTAAAGGGTCCGTTAACTGTGTTTCTGAACGCTGGGCTCAGTGCTTGCCTTTGTATTTGACCCAGCATCACACGAACGTTACGACACAAATCTCCCAACACCGCCGCCATGGTTGAATGTAATGTGATTGTATAATTTATGATAAAATTAGCGATATCCTAAAGCGATTAGGCAAAACGAGGCGTTTAAGTTACATTCTACAGAGTAAAAATGCACTTCGCCAAAGTTATAAGGGTAGCGCCATGTTTCAGGACGCACGCGCATCTATTTCCGCTTCCGGTGTAAATCGCGTTTCTCGCTATAGTCTAGCATACAGCGATGGCTTGTGGAGATGGAAAATATAATCCTTTATAACACGTTTCTATCGGGGGTGTGTCCAGAAATTTAAGGTTAATGAAACTGTCATTAAGTGGTCACTGAAATGATTTATTCGCTTAGGTAAATCATCATATTTCATGATATTCATTTGGTTTAGAGTCCAGCTGCTCACTTTCGCCACCCACTGGTGTAACGATATACAAATATCAGTATATATAGTATAATTTAACGTCAACCATTTTCTTCTACTGTAAAGTGAACAATAAATGGATGCAAATAGCACCAGTCATGTTAAAATTACTGAATGACTGGCCATTTGGCATAGCAGACCTTATCCTGGGAGGCCGATGGGTATGAGAGCCGGCAACAATTATTTTGTCCCCCGTCAAAATTTACTTTGGGGGACCTCAATGCTCAGGCCCAATTTTTGAACCCAGTTCAACTCATCAAGCAGTATTTAAGTAAGTTCTTTTCATTTGGGGCAAAAACCATAATTCTAACTGGAATTCTCTGGTTCATGGTACATTCCATCTGAGGTGTACACACTCTGTGCTGCCACCCATGACCCTCAGAAGTACTTTCTTCATTAAACCGAAATGGAATTCATTCAGTCTGATTTCAACCCACTGACAACTCCAGTGCAGTGCCAGTATCCTAGAATTAACATACTTGTTTTGACGACTCTGGTAAGGCTCACAAAAAAACAAACAAAAATCAATATGTTGATATGTCAGACATACTTCACACAAAATTCAAGGCTGAAAAAACATCACATTGTGGTATTAATCTGTTTAATGTCAATTCCACTCAAAGATGTAAACCATACAATGTAAATACAGCTCTTCCAGAATCAATGTCAACTGAGCTGACTGCTCCAAGATGTACAGGCTTGTGTCTCCTCTTGGTTCCTTAATGGTTGTGTTAGTTTATTACTTTGTGATGTTTCAATTGTTGACAATTCAGTTGATAATTGACAGGAAACTTTAAAATCCACAGAACTATGACCTACATGTCTAGGACTGCATAGTTCTATCTTTGCAAATACTTCCATAAAATAATTGAAAATAATTAAAATAATCAAAGTAGTATTATATTCTTGTTACCATTTGCAGAGTATAAAAGTTGATTTTACAAAGGAAAAAAATGTCAAATGTGGTTGAAGGTGGCACATAATCCATAAATTCAAAAAACTACTGAATTTAAATTGAGAATTATTAATCTGGTAAAGAAGCATTAATAATGGATGTAAAATCAAAAGGACTGAGCTTATAGCCTGTTCCACTGTAGAACTTGTTCTGAAATTCCACCCTGAAAAAAAAGGAGTTTTGTCAATTTCACGATCAGAAATGTCAAACACAGCTAAAAAGAATGCCTGAGTTTCATAAGGAAGGTACTGCTAAAACTAACCTGAAACAGAGCCTACTCCATTAAAAAAAACGCTTCTGACCTTTGGGTGTCCAGCTATTTGATTGGTTTCTGATCTGCCAATCACAGTGCATCAGTCTGGCCCATGACACACCCATGCGCCAACTTAAACTTTCAACCATGCTAATGCTACTCTATTATATAATCAAGTGTTCAGCCTTTCTCACCAGTGCAGACGGAGGGCGTGCAAGAAGGCCGAGAGCCCTTCCATGACCAACAGGATGGAGACCGTTAAGACAGCGAAAAACGCAAAAATCACAGCCATGGTCACAGAGCCCACGTAACTCTTTGAGGAGAAAGACATATGCATCACCATCGACCACAGTACCTCCGACAGCTCTGGGGGGGAAAAAACACACAAAAAGACCAAGAAGGTCCACATCACAATATGATGGTGAAAGTGACACTAAAGAAGAAAAACAACCAATGACCCAACCAAAAATGTACAAGGGCAGGGTTCGTACGCATCCTGGAAAATATCATGAAACCATGGAAATTGAATGCTGTGGAGAGGGAAAACGAGAGAAAATATGTCTCGACACGGCACCTTCCTACAGAGCTCATTTCAGTGGCATTAAAATACATGTTTTAAAAAAAATGGTGATATGCATTTTTTTAATCACATCAACACAGTACAAATGTTGATATAAGTGTGAAAAAAGGTCTTTCAGTACCAAGTTCTAAAACATTTCAATTTTAGGGTGAAGAGTTCAGTATGTAAGACATTATTGGTTCCTGTATCGTGTCTCTTGTGTTGTATCCTTAAGTTATTACCATAAGATAACATTTAGGCTTTTAATTAAAACCACTGAAACTCAATATTTGTGAACATTTCAATGAACAGGTTTGTTTTGTCTGATATGCAAAATAATGTCTAAATTGGAACAAGCAAAGTAAAAGGAAACAATATATGTCAATTTACCATTAAGTTGTAGAAGTTTATGCTAAAAGACAAATTATTTCTAAATGTCATTGTAATTGTCCTGACAAAACAACGCAATAATGTTATCCTGAAGAGTGCCCAACATATTATAGACTGTAAAGTTGAAACAGTAGATGGTGTAACAAAAAAGGTACTTGTCTGTGTTGTGTCAACGTCATACATTTTATGTGATTTTCTGGACAAGATTTTTTTCTATGTATAATAAAGATTAACTTAAGAGTAGAATGTGTAAAGACCATATGAAGTCCAAATATCATACGGTATAGAAGGAAGATATGAGCGTGCAACCGACTGTGATGTTCCAACACGCCACAGTGCCCTTCACAAATAAACACTTAACGTGCTACACGTGGAAAAAACATTGCTCTGCTATGAATACAAGCTAGCAGAGAAACTTAGATAAAGGGATGTGTAAACTTCAAGTATCAGACAGTATAAAAATAAAGACGTGTGTGTGTGTGACAACGAGAGAGTTGGTGTCATTTAAGTGGTTTACTGAGAGGAACACATTTAAAATATAGAATAAGCACTTTAACAAAATTAAGTCATTTCTATCTTATAATTCCACGCAGGTGTTAATGGCTTCCTTCCTGCATTTTTACATGCGACATACACTGCATTGCTTATGGCATTAGCAATATTATTATTATTAAAAAATAATAATATTATTATTTTTTAAATAAAGTCTGATATGCCAACTTTACACATTCTATAACATGTTGGGTACAAATGAAATCATGACTATCTGATAGCTAGAACAGATAGTCTAGTGTGGTCAATAATCGTTCGACTCACCCTTATTAGACCAGATTTGGAAATTGAGCTATGCAGCTTTCTTAATAGTGTGTCTGACACAGAGAGAGAAACAACATGTATGTCTGTAAAATTCTATGCAATGAAGGTACATCCATATCAAAAGGATGAATGCAAGGTCAGAGCAGCTGGGTCCTCCACACAAAGAACATGCGTGTAATGGTGTCATGCGATGACGATCCCAGTACTTGGGACACTTTTCCTGAATGGGTTGAGGAAAAAAAAAATCTTTCTTTGAATCCAATCTAGGAAATTTAGCTTGAAGTCCCGGATAAGCCACGGAAATGTGTTGTTCAAAAGTGTATGAACCCTGAACAGTGTAGGTCCAACAAAGGAGAACTTGTAGGCAAGTGAACAGAGGCTGGTGGGCTGTTGCCTTGGATACTCACGCGCATGTGCGAGGCTGAGGGCCCACAGCCTCAGATAAGAGGCAGTATTAGAGATGCACCCAAGACAATACTCAATCGTATGGATGGCCTGGTGCATGAACACATTTGGCATGTCGAACTCCTGGAGTGTAACGAGGAGGGGAACAAAAAACAAGACAGATCTATGCTATTTCCATACATGTTTTTCCTCTGCATTGTATTTTCTTTTCAGCATCTAAACATGACATGTTTGACTGGTCAATACCTACTCACATTAATCCAAATCACTATAAATAAATAAATGCAACTGTTGACAACTCATTCTTCCTTGCAGAAAGTAGAGAGATTTGGGAGCAGAACTTTTCGTTTGGTCTCCTTAGTTTTACCACCAGTTAGATCACTTATATCGATCCTCTCACCTCTTCCTCATCCGGTTCTCCTGCTTCCAGGTCACCTTGTATGCTATTGATGGAATTACTGTCTATTATTAATGGCCTCTGGTCTTCCTAAGACAGACAATCATGCCAAAAGACAGATATTTGAAATGGTCAAGTCAGGTGTTTCCGACGTGTTAAATTGCTAGGAATGTATTTGTTAAATACCAGCACTTACTGCTCTGTGTTGCTTTTTTTTGTGCGTGCAGTATAGATGAATTGGTTTCCCCAATAATAAAACTGGAACTGAAATCAGCGCCAAGATCACAAGAACCTTCTGGACTATTGGCTAGAGAAGAAAATAAAAGATTACTTTTTTCATAGAAAATGACAACAGAGTTGGACATGCATGTGGAGATATCTGTCGATTTGCATCTTAGAGTAACGTTCAATTGAACTTGCATCCCATAATATCCTAAAAAAAATTGAGACTTGTCTGATGTAGACATAGTGCATATTTTACCACGTATGTGACATGCAGCAAGGATGAAAATACACATGTGACATTGTATCTTGTGTTGTACAGTATATTTGATCTCTCCCCTATAATAATTGATCAATGTCCAGACTGACTTAAGTCCTCTTTTCCGCGAAAAATCTAGACGCAACTCGATACTGTATTTTCCTTCTCTCTTATAAACACACCCAATCAGCCTCAGGTCAATATACTCTAATGGTAGCGGGAAAAAAGAACACCTTTTGAGAATACGTATGTTCTCACCTGTCCCTGGTATAGGTCAGGATTATCCTTGTTGCCAGAAAAAAGAAACATGTCTATGAAGTGGATAAGGATGCTAGGGGCTCGATTGGAGTCCACTGGCCCGTAGGTGATCCACTTAAATACCACCATGAAGACGAGGTACCCGAACAAGCAGAGCATAAAGGTGAGCTCTGGGATGAGAACCAAGAACATGCTGCTTATCTTCCCAAAGTGCCTGTCAGACAGACAGACAGACAGACAGACAGAGAGACAGACAGAGAGACACACACACATTAGCTTTTAGGCAGAAATAAAAGAAGGAACTAAAAATCTGATGTGACTAACTTGTAGTTGAAAAAGGACAGGCAAACTCCGAAGGTCATGTGGATGACTCCGATGATCACTGACATCTTCATCTTGTAGGAGTTGAGGAATGTCAGGTGATTATTGGCCATCCCCCAGATCTAGAAGACCATGTTTCATATTTTCATTCATATTTCATGTTTTTTTTTAAAGAGAAATTAAAAAAGGACATTTGCATACCGGGTCAATGCCAAAAGGATAAGGACCCTTGAAGACTCCTGTGACGTTAGGATCCAGTGTGAGATACTGGTTCTGTTGCAGTGTTTTCTTACTGTAAGAGAGAGGGGTATTGGGTTCACAAGCTAATCAAGCCAGGTACCAGAATGTCAAAATCCATCTCAGTGGCATTTTGAATACATTTAAATCAGCAGGCTATTGCCTTGTAAATTGACCTTGTAAATCACAGAATCTGTAATGCACAATCACAGACGCAACTCTATGCTTGTGCACTTTAAATTCACACACTTTCTTAAATTCAACACAACTGCCCCATTTTAATATAAATGCATATGTAATGTGTTACAAAGTTAGCAGTATTCTCTTAGTTCCTTTTCCTAAATCTATGTCATTATCATCATCATCAAACCAGTTATCCTGCACAGGGACATGGAGTTAATCCTTAAACAAGCACTATTGTGTAACATGGTGTATGGTACCATCACACTGCAGGGTAATGAAGCATATTGGCTACAAAGCAGCAGAGTTTTACTTTGATGATTGTGACTTGTCAACTTTTATCAGCTGGCTGGCGTGAGATTTTCAATTCGAGACAAGTTTGCACACTCATTTACATGTATGCAGGAGTTTTATTAGCTTGTAAATAGCATGTCGGGTTTGCAAACTACCCCAAAGCTTCTGATGTAGCTAATTTGCTTACACAAAAATGTTCTGTGGGCAGAACGAAAAATGATTGGTCCAAAAAGATAACCAATCAGATTGTGGAGGTGGGTCAAACCACCTCTACAATCTGAATGG
>JAODKE010000015.1:2042554-2076527 GCA_026779605.1 Mormyrus hasselquistii
TCAAACCACCTCTACAATCTGAATGGTTCTCTCTCTGAACCATTCAGATTGTAGAGGTGGTTTGACCCACCTCCACAATCTGATTGGTTATATTTTCGGATAAATCATTTTTCGCTCTGCCCTCAGAACATTTTTGTGTAAGTAAAACTCCTGTGAGCAAGATTTCTTGCTTGTGCATGAGAGTCAGAAAGCATGAGTGTCACGCCAGATGTGTGGAAGCTGGCAACCCTGGTGTCTGGGATCTGTCTGATTGATGTACCTGCTACTCAACACACTGACTTTGTCTTTAGAGAAAAGCGAAATATATGTGTGTCGTGAGATTATAGTGATCCTCAGGGATGACTGGTAAATGGACACAAGGTAGCAGCACCTCCAGTTATAGTGCTGCATCATGGGCTGGATGTGCCAGCCGGACGGGAAGGGGCTGAGGGCTCGACTGAAGCACTCGTTGTAGATGGCGCCGGTGTAGATGGAGAACAGACCCATCAGAAGGATCATGTACCTCCCCCCAAACATCATCCTCCAGATCTTAACACGAGGACAGTCAGACAAGGGAGAAAGAAAAGGCCACGGGGAGTAAACAACGTCAGAAATGAAAAGGCATCTCCACGGTCTCCCTTCTGCGAGCTCAAAAGAACAGGAAAGACCTCATTGGTGTTGTTCCTCAGCTTCGGGTCCTTTTCCTCCAGAACCATCCAGAGTGCGGCGAGAGCCATCAGCAACCCGTGACCCACGTCCCCAAACATGACGGCGAAAAGGAAGGGGAAAGTAATGATGGTGTACACCGCTGGAAAAGGGAGGGGTGGGAGAAGATCACAAAATGAAGCCATCATCCCGTTAACCTGCTCAATCATTAGGTCAAACGTCAACATGGCCACACCCGTCAAAACACTGTCTGGCAGTTTTGTTTATATTGTCCATTATTTTGGATGTTGGCTTATGTACACAAACAAAAAGTGTCAGCAGTGCTTATTTCTGTGTTTGTTGGTACTGCACCATCGCTTAAAAATGGCAAGAAAGAGGGAAAGTGAAAGTCGTGGTGGTAGCACACCCTTCAGTACTTCAGTACGTGACCCTGTCCTAAACTGATAAGAACCTTTATTTATCCTCAAACGCTGACAATCGGGTAATGAGCCAGGAGAGGGAGCTGGAATCCTTCCAGCAACAAAACACCGTCATCTGCAGTGAGTGACTTTCAAGTTTAAATACCTGGGTTGACCTCCCTGTACATGGCCACTCCGTAAGCGTCGACGATGTTCTGGAACCCAACGGTGAAGGAATTGGTGGTGAAGAGCGTCGGGGGGGAGGTGGAGGCTGGCAGCCGGTTGTAGAAGGAATCGACACCACTACCGCTCTTCCTCTGGGGGAGGGTGAGCCAGTCAGCCATGTGACTTTCAGTATACGAGTACAGTCGAACTACATAAGCTATACATCATAGTGTCAACTTGAAGGGTGTTTTATAAAAGTTTTTTATATACATTTTGTGTTCTATCATTCATTTTGAGGGACTTGGTTACAACGTACTATGGTTATAACGTACAAATTCTTAATGTCCCCCGAGGTACGTTGTAACGAATTTTGACTGTACTTAGAGAGCCATCTTTTCACTTCCTCCACCTTCCCACAATCCCCTTTGTGGCATGTTCTGTAGGCCTGAATGTTTCGCAAGAGTGGACAGACATTCTAACACCTCCTCACTTACCGTATCTCTCTATCCTATTATGTCCTCGTTCTCACGCCATCTTCCTCCGCTCCACGACCGTCTCACCGCATACAACCCCCCCTCCCCCACAAAACCCATGACCTCGCCGTCGCCACTCCCCCCCTCTCACCGTGCCTTCCCTGAGGGCACTCTGCAGGGCCGGCAGCTGGCTGACGGGGCACCAGGCCTCGGCGATCAGACACTTGTCGGTGACAGACGGGCTGCACAGGTTCAGTACCATCTGGACCGCTTTGCATTTCTGGACCTGGACCTTCCATTGTGGCAGGACCCCCACGGCACGTGCCAGCAGCTGCTGAAGGTACTGCTCTGTCTGGGACAGCACCTGCGTGAAGTGTGGGTGGGAGATGCTCAGTGCCGATTACAGTGCCATTCTTTCTTGGCCCAATCAATGGCTTAAAAAAAACAAATACCATTTTGCAAAATCCACACAGCATTGGCATAGTTTCAGAAAAAAGCCTGGATCATAAACTAAACTAAGCCCAAACCAGATATACAATCTGGGTATAAAATCCAGTGTACTTTGCTTATATTTGATAATTATCTCTTAAGCGACCCTGATCTCCCATCTCATACCGCTTTAATGTCATGAATCCGGCCTTCCAGCCTACGGAGGGCGTCTTCTCTCTCAGTCATACTTTCTGGGTACACAAAGGTTTGGGTGTGGAAGCTGCATTTTGGACAAAATAAGGAAATTAAATAAAACACTAACACAAAACAGATTAATAGATTACAACAGATGAAAAACACCAGGTGGTTCATATACATAGGAATTCCGCCTATAATTATCCATTCCCCCCACAACAGTTCCACAATGCAACTGTCACAATGGTTGTGGCATCATATTTTTGCCTAGTTAAAATACACCAACCAAATGCAAGCTTACCAATCACAGATTTTCTTAACTTTCTGACCAATCTGATCTCCCCAATAAGAGATGAGGAAAACTGTCCACTGCACCCTCCCCCCCGGTCATGGGGGGGGGGGGGGGAATTAAATAACCAACAGTAATTGAAAATGAAAATAGCATCAATTGCAACATCTCACCACTAAAATAAAGACAAATGCTGCCTTCTTACTGAATCAGGCATCTCCAGTTTCTCATTCATCTCCTGGAACTCCACGATGATGTAACCACGGCAAGCCCGCCACAGTAACCGCTCGAAGGCTGGGACTTTCCATGGATGGACGACACCAGCTACAAAACTGAAAAAACCAAAGAGGTCTAAGTAGGGCCGCGAAAGAGGCAGAAAAGAAACAAGGACTACGTTTCCCACAAGGCCCCAGGCTGCAAAATACTTGTAATGCATTATGGGAATATTTTAAGAACTGAATCAACACAATCCCTACATACACCATCAAATTAGTAGATTATATTAATGGAAACTGAAGAATATCAAAGCATCATAGCCGACGGTTTGTGGAGTGACAAAATCATAATCTGACTTACCTAAGTCGAATATCCTGTCTATTGTCCAAAATGCCAGACGACTCTAGGGTGGGTGGTGAAGCCTTAAAAACAAACAGAGCAAGTTGCCCAACGCATAAAAAGTTATTATTAAACATGCTTTTCACAGTAGCAGCCAATCCAACGTAACCCTAACAGACGCTAATTTGACCAAATGACACATCAGTTGAGGTGGTTTGGGCATCTATCTAGGATGCCTCATGGTTGGCTCCCTGGGGAGGTGTTTTGAGCCCCGGGGCAGACCCAGAACACTCTGGAGGGATTATATCTCATGGCTGGCTTGGGAACGCCTTGGTGTTCCCTCGGCGGAGCTGGAGGAGGTAGCTGGTGAGAAGGAGGTCTGGGCATCCCTGCTTAGACTGCTGCCCCCACAACCCGACACCATATGAGTGGCAGAAAACAAATGGATTGACGGAGGGATGGATGGGTGAATGGATGGCACAACAAAGATTCCACCATCATCTAGTCAGCATCTCAGCTCTGGTTCACATCAGCTAGGTCAGCGCTTCTCAAATCAGTCCTCGGGACAGCTAGGTCAGCGCTTCTCAAATCAGTCCTTGGGACAGCTAGGTCAGCGCTTCTCAAATCAGTCCTCGGGACAGCTAGGTCAGCGCTTCTCAAATCAGTCCTCGGGACAGCTAGGTCAGCACTTCTCAAATCAGTCCTTGGGACCCCCTCACGCTCCACATTTTTGCTCCGCCTCAATCCCCTGGGAGCTGGTTTGAGAAACCCTGAGCAGGATTATCAGAAACTGGTAGCGGCAGTCACATGGCAATATCCATGCATCCTCACTTTAACGTAAGGTAAAACACATTACAATGATTAGGAATGCTTAGAATACATTTAATCACTCAAATGCAAGTGTACTGTGCCATTTATTAATAATAATAATAATAATAATAATAATGGAACTTTATTGATCCCCATGGGGAAATTATTTTTACGCCTCCCTCAACTTGCTCTTTTTTGTAGAGCAAGCTGTCCGTGAAGGGTAGCCACCTGTTGGGGCACCCAGGGAGCTGGGGGTTAAGGGCCTCGCTCAAGGACCCGCAGACATGCTGAGGCTGGGTTTGAACCTGCGACCTTGTGATAATGTGATTATTGTATCTAAATTAACAAAACATGTATTTTGAAACATAAACAGGATGAAAAAGCTCATTTTCCAACAAGACTACCCCTAACAGTACAGCTTGCTAATGTAGTCGAGTCAGATTCTTAAAGTTTTCACATGTTCCTCCTCATCAAAACCAAAATCTTATTTAGCATCAGTTTCGGTAAAACCACTCAGCCTTTAGGGAAACAACACTGGAATTTTAAATGCAAGAACTTTCCACAGCATCACAAAAGCTACAGATGATTAACATTGCTCCCTAACCTAACAGGACATAATGACTTGGACAGCTATTTCCATGATATTACTTCCCATTCTATTTTAATACTATGGTATTTCTGGGCTCTGGCAATGTGGGTATTGTTATTGGCCTTGTAAGACCCTACTAAAAGCCAGACACACCAAGTAAACCTGAGTAGATGCTGACCTGCATGGCAGTGAGAGAGTGTGTCTGTGTCAGAACCCCCCGGTACTGGCACAGTTGGGTCAGCTGGGCCTGGAGACTGTCTCGGTTCCGGGACACCTAACACACAGCAGCACAAGGAGAAACACTGAACCACCATTGGACCCAGAAGATGACCTCCAACCCTAGTTTCGAAACCCTCAGCGCTCTTTCCCAACCTCTCTTAACTCTCTAGACAGCCTCTCACTCTCCTCCTCTATGGTCAGCAGTTCTTTGGGTTGGGGGGCGGAGGGAATAGGACAAGGCGGCGACAGCCTTCCCTCCAGGTGAGGTGAGAGCGAACGGTGGATTTCCTGCTCCAGGAAAGCTGCAGGAAGCAGCATAATAAGCAGTCAAGAGAGGAAAATGATAAAATACAGCAAAAGCTACATTCATAGCTACAGTAAGATGCATTGTCGATTTTACAAAAGTAGATGGAACTCACAAAATGTTTTCTCCAGCTCCTCGCATCGTCTCACCTCACCGACAAACTTCCTCTGAAAAGCGTTGACGTTTGGGTTCAGCTGTGGCGAAAAAGAATTAACATCAAATCAAAACAGGGCTGCGAACCTGGTGCGGTGAACACATTTGGGTCGAGTAACATTGTCGAGTAAAATCCAGAACTTACGTCTCTGAATTCGACCAGCCCCAATTCTCCCAGCTCACTGACGCAGTCGTACGCCGACCCTGACTGAAGGAAAAGCTGCACCAGACAAACTTCCTCGCTCCGAAACAGGGCTCCCATTGCAGCCTGAAGGAGGGGGAAACAAACTGAGGTAAGTTCATGGGTAAGGGGGAATTAAAAGAAACTAGCATGTGATTCTCTCTCATTCTTCCCCAAAGCTATTTTTATACAGGGGAACATTTGAGAACAGCAACCACCGATCAGATCAAAGGCAGGAGTCACTCCCAGAAGGTGACTCAATGAGTCAGCTGACAGATTACAGTGCCAAACACCCAGCCACATCCTATAGGTAGAAACTTGGCTAAGAGTTTTCAATGCGTTATATCGAATATAGGAAATAACACATTCGTTTAATTTCAGATTAAGTAAACATGTTTTTCGTTATTCCTATTGATCGTAAACCGTTACCAGAATCCAAAATCACGTCACTTACAGAAAACATCAAGATACTGAATTTACAGAAACCTACGCGTCCTGTCAGTTCAAAGATTTACCACAGCAATTACAAGTTACGAATTTGTAACATTTGTTACATTACAAATGTATCATTATAGTCTGCAGTCCCAATCTTTACTAAGTACTATCACAGCTCTATCATTAGCATTACCTAATTGTAAACATGTGGAAATAAGTCAGCGGTTTCGTACTTCTAGCAAACAGATAAGCAAAAACAGCTACCAATCTGTCCTATACAAAGAAAAGTCACTGATTTAATATACGCGGTTATCCGCGTATTGTAATACGTACGGATGGACGACGACGTTGCAGTTATCGTTCACCTTTCAAAATAAAGGCTTGTTTTTTGGTGACTTGCAAAATATAGCACTACCCACTACCACAACAACTGGGACGAAAACAAAGAATTTATTACCTATTATAAGAAGCGATCTGGAAAGGATTCCGAATGAAGTCAAAGTGCATCATGATCATACTACATAACGTGAATTTGTGACGATTTAATAAGTGAAAATATAACAGAGTGGTCTTGCAGTTATACTTATCCGAGATTAAAATGTATCGCACGATTTTTGACTGAACACAAAACGAAACTTACGACCTCGTCGCAGTTTATCAGACACACGTTTCCAAACAGCGTGGTGATTTCGCTCATGTCATTACAGCATTTTTACGAGGTTCGGCTTACCCTCCTTATTGTCGATTCTAAGAAAAAAATGCAGGGTGCTCTTCTGCCAACCAACAGCCTGAACTCATGCACAACGTTTTGGAACAGACGAAAGCAGAACCGACGCCGATAAGGAACCGCGAGCATCACACTTCCCGTTTCATCAAGCAGTCACGTGACCCCAGTGGGTCACGTGACCTCAGCAGCCGGTCCGGGGTACAGAGAGACCCCCCCATCCCAGGTACTCACCACGGGCTTTCTATTCATACATTTTAATTGCACATTAGCGCCTGCTTATGATTTCTGAATTACCCCCCAACACCCCATATTAGCACTCAAAGGCATACAGGTAAGATTCATGTCTTTATTCAGAACCAATATTTAAAATGCCATTGGCTTAGAGATGTTGCCACGATTTTAAACAAAATAGATTCCATCAGACAAGTGATACAACATACGCTATCATTTCAGAAAGAGAAAGGCAGAAGGTATATCAAGCAAAATATGGTACACGGGAGCACCATTCCTATAACTAAAGGGTTTTGGGCCACGCAATTACCTTGACATTAAAAACAGAAAAATAAAAGGGGGAGACCAGTAAATGCAGATAAAACAGAAATGCAGATTAAACAGAAGTAAACAAAACAGCGGATCCCCCTTGCTTGCATCAACACATAAAATAATCTAAGATCCATGTTATGAGTTGCCAAATTAGAGAACTGCAAACGTGATACGACCGAGTTGTACGAAATTCCAAAGCACTACGGCAGTGTTTCCCAGTCCGCTCTTTGGGGACCCACAGACAGTCCAGTCCACATTTTTGCTCCCTCCCAGCTCCCAGTAAAAATGTAGACCGCCTGTCGCTCCCCGAGGACCACATTGGGAAACACTGCACTACGAGCTAATCTGAAAGAGGGCTCAGTTTGCAGCAGAACGATATCTGCTAGCACACCTCATATGCACTATTACTCTACCGTAGAACCCCCCCCCCACCCCACCCAATTTAAAATGCCACTCTTGTCTTCTCCATTTAATCTTCAGTTTTACAGGCTGTAGAACTTCAGGCTCCTGTCCATCCCAGCAGAAGTGAGGAACTGAGCATGCTCCCCAAAGGCTACGCCCGTCACCAGGCCCGAATGCTCTGCGATCGAAAATAAAGGTCAAAGGTCAGAACCACGGCGGAAGCAGTACGCTGGTTTTGTGCAGCGCTGAAGTTTAACGTTACAAGGGCCGCAACATTTCAGGCTAACTCACCGGTGAAGTTGAGGACCTCGGACCACTGCTTGCAGACGTACACTCGTATGTCAGAGCCTCCCACTGCCAGGTACGTTCCACTCTGGTCAAAGACCAGTGACTTCACCTGAGCAGGGTCAAAAAAGGATGCTGCAAGTTATGTCATGTAAATCCACTGCAGTTCATCTTGAAAATTAGAGGTTTGTAACACAGACTACAGTCTGTTTAACCCTCTGGGGTCTAGGGTTTGGGGACACACTTTCACTGACTGGGGCATGGTCACTCATTCAATATCATAAATTTAATTCACGGCAAATTATTTCATACATTTGTTTTCGCATTAAACTCATCTTAATCTTAATGTACTTTGGAAATATGTCAGAATTATGTGAAGTTCGTAATTTGACATCAAAATAGACATTGCAAAATGCCGTTTGGCACACTTGCAGAAACATCATAAAAGTACATAGTAAGCAATGCTGGAAGTGTGTTTTAATCGCACATATCTGATCACCAAAGTCTTAAATGGTGTAGTTGCAACATTCAGTTGGATAAATAAATGAGAAAAACTCATGTCACTATTTCGGGCTCAATTCATTGAATATGTAGCAACTTTCATGTGTATGACCCCCCCCCCCTTTTATGGCGCTGATGGTGATGTATCTGGATCGTGTTTCACCGTTGCGTTGTTCATCAAGTTATGTGAATGCGATTTGAATACGCGCTAATGTGGCTATTTAGAATGTGAATAGCGATCTTCGGGTGACAGCGACACTACACGCCCCCAATGCAGCTAAAACTAAGTAAGGCGACATGGTTTACTTTTTTGCTGATTTAACCTAATTTTAAAAACTTTAATACTTCTGACAATGGACGTGTTTAAAAGAAGACAGATCACGGATTCAGTCAGCGTTTTTTTCCATGTGTCTACAATAAGATTTCAGCGAGATATAAACTGAAACACACAAGATACTGTCGACCCCAGGGGGTTAACCTAACTTCAAATCAGCATTAGATTTGACATAAATCTGATTGTAAGCAGAATTAAGTATTTTGATTCGCTGTTTTCAAAGACCTCATCTATACAGCCTGCCATTGGACCGCATAACTAGACATCCTTCAGTGTAGGAACCTTGCTGAAGTACCTTCACCTTTCAATAAAAGCTTTACTTCTACTCAGGACACCATAAGTTGGTTTTCAGATGTCTGGATAAAGCACCATTAAGTCACCTCATAATTGCTGTCAAGAGTTATGGTCTTGAAGTTCTTCAGTTTCCTCAAGTCCCACAGTTTCAGAGAGCTGTCCTGAGCACCTGTGAAACGCAACAGCGTGTTTAGCGCGACGTGCGAACCACAGTCCAGGCTTCTGCTGACACATGCAGAGGGGCTAGTCACTCACCAGTGGCCAGGTAGTAACCGTTTTCGGAGAAGGCCACGGCCGTGACCGGCCCAGAGTGTCCGGGGAAGTTGGCCACGTTGGTGCGTTCTTTGAGATCCCAGATCTTGATCTGGGAGTCAGCGGTCCCGGTACCAAAGATGAGCCCATCGGGGTGGAACTGGGCACAGGTCAGAGCTGTGAAGGGGATGGCATGTGGCACAAGGTGAGGGGGAGCAATTTAATACGCCCACATTTTTTCCGCCAATTTTGAAGCCGGGGGGGGGAGGAGGAGGGGGGAGAGAGCTTACCACAGCCTGCAGTCTCATCAGTAACCTTGGTGAGGACCCGACCAGTCTGGATATCAGAGAATGCCCAATACTGAAACAGGATAGCAGGAAATGAATGATAAAGGTCAACTGAGGTGTGGCAGAGGTTGACTAGGAATCCAAGCCCAGAGAGAGGTGCATGCAGACAGAAGCTGGAAGAGACAGGCCGCTCTTCACAGTGTCATGGCGCCCGCTGCATGCTGGTAGGTGTCTCGTGCTGGAGATCTTACCTGATCCTCAGATGAGCTGAGCAGGTAATCTCCAGTGGCATGCAGAGAGAGTCCAGTCACTCCGGCCTCATGAGCTTTAATAACCTGGACGCAGTTGCCGCTGGACACGGACCACACGCGGATAGTGCTGTCCGGGGAGGCGGAAAACACCACCGACTACAGGAGAGAGGGTGGCACTGCGGGTTAGCTAGGAACAGGCAGCCTGCGCGACTGACGGCGGACCGGCCTGTCATCCCCACCTGAGAGGGGTGGTAGATGACAGAGGTGACCTTCTTTGTGTGGCCCTTCAGCGTAGCCACAATCTGCTCCTCTCGTTTATCGAACACCACCACATTCTTATCCGCACCACCTGCGGAGAGAGAGAGCGAGCGAGAGAGCGAGAGAGTTTAAGGCAAGGGACCTTGCAGGGACACCCTCACACAACGAGGCAACAGGAGGCGGCAATAAAGGGGCGTACCAGTGAGCACTTTGTTGGTATCTGTGGAGCACAAGTCCAGAGCAAGGATTCCTGGTACACTGGCACTGTGCAGGCCCTTAAAACACAAAACCAAAGTCATGTGATACGAGTGACACATGTATGCAGCATGAGGGCGGATGTGCACAGAGGGGGGTGGGGCACATGGAGCTGATACTCACAGCGTGGGATGCCACTTGACGGTATTTGGAGAGATCCTCAACCCTGACCAGCTCTTCGGGAACCGTTTTTCCTCTCTGACAAAAATATTAGTGAGCGAAACTAGCAGCTGTGGGGTGGCGAGCGAAAGAGGAACATGACCTTTTGAACCCCAAATATAACCCCCCGACTCGCTGAACATTCTGTCCGCAAACTAATAAAGCAGTAACTCACCTTCTTTCTTTCAGTAGTAAGCACGGTAGCTTTGTCTTGCAGCTGGAAAAGAGGAAGAATGAAACTGTAAATCATGCAATGTGTTCACTACACTATAAAAAAAAGGACTGTGCTCTCCTAAACACAAACTCCTTTAAGATTCATTAACAACAAAAGCACCCGTTAAGCTGCAAAAATGTTACGATATTCAATCAAACCTAAAAACATTTGCTGATATATCTGATCATCACACACATGAACACTGACACTTGACACCCAATGAATGAGCACCATCTTAGAACCAAGTTACCCAGTATCTGGGAATTGCGGATGCAGGCATTCAAAGGGAGGACGATCCACCGAAAGCCTGCCTCATTAATGCATTCGGATTAACATGCGTTGAAAGGAGGTGCATCTATCGGTGTCTCCTTGGGAGTCTGTGATAAGGGCTCAGATCGAAATCCAGCACACAGATCGGCCCAGAAGACCTTGCGTTCCCAACCCCTGGTGTAACTGGGGATAGAACGCCGATGACGCACCAGCACCTCTCATGTGTGTTTTTGCATAATTACATACACACACGCCCCCAATATCACGCTGCGGCTTATAAAAACGTGGCAAAAAGCAAAAGTTTAGAATTAACTAAATTTATCTGCAAATTTTTATAAATGCCACTGTCCTTTGGCAGGAAAGTCCACCTGTAAGACAGCTTGGCTGTATATCTCTCAGGACTGAACTACAAATTCTTACCTTCTGTACAATTTCTGGGGTCATTCCGACCTGTTCAGTAACTTCCATTGGCTCTCCACCTGCACCCTAAGTTTGAGAGAAGATGCAAGATTTAATTTCTGACTGAGGGGGAAAATAAAAAAAAAAAAAAAAAAAGTTCTTATTCAGCAGTGAAGCTGATGGATTTAAAAAAGCTGGATCGGGCAGCTCAGTTGAGACTCACCACAGCTGCCAATTGGGAGGCCGGAACAGCCTGGGGAACGACCAATCCGGCTTGAGGCTTCAGCGTCGCCAAGGCTGCGGAAGGTCACACGTCACTACAGATCAAATGAAAGGGCACGACCTGGCCGGTTCCGAGACGAAGGAAGGGGGTAGGTGGGGATGCCCCGGTCAGGCCCCTGTGCTCACCTTCACGGGCAGCAGTGACCTCCTTGGTGAGACGAGCGATCACCCTGCAGGCGGCGTCGTGCTGGTAGAGGGCGTGAGAGAGTTCCTGCCGGGTCGTCTGCAGCTGCTGCCGGAGAGTGAAGCTGTGCAGCATCACGGCGTCCTGAAAGAAAAGGCCGGACAGAGCAGCCGTCGAGATCACAAACAGCTTCCACATGAATCAGTGCTTTAAAGTCCTGGTGGGGCTTCCCCAACCCACTGCGCGCAAAAAAAAAAAAAAACTGAACTACAGCCTCTCCCCTGGTTACGATGGGCTTACATTCCAGGAAACCTGTAGAAAGGCAAAAATGCCTAACAAACATCACAACCTAGCATATACCCTGTCTTAAACATGCTTAGAACACTTACATTAGCCTACAGTTGGGCAAAATCATTAACACCAAACCTATTTTATAATAAAATGTTGAATCTCTCATGTAATTTATTGAATTACTAATACTGAAAGCTAAATTCATTTACCTCTCAAAGTCAAAATACACGGACCGTTGTAACCCATGGATAGTCTGTATATAAAAGGCAATACACACTTCCCTCCCTGTCATTCAGGAAATTATATTGATCTGATGTACAGAGCGACAGGAGTACTCGGCTTTATCAATGTAAAAAAAATATCCAAAGAAAGAGTAAAATTTAAACACTTAAAACAAAAACAGAAAATAATGCCACATGGGGAAATGTACAGTTTTGAGCCTTAGTACATTTACAGATAGACTGTATTATAGGGTCATCTACGCTGTCATGCAGGTACGGCTAAGTTTATGGAGAAAACGGCTTGAGTCACTAACCCATTCGTCTTGCAGCGCTTTGAGGATAGCGGGAATGCTGGTAGCAGATGGAGCCTTGGGTCGGATGGGATGAGATACTGAGAAGGGAACAGGGTTCGGCGCGTTATGCATAAAACACAATGCACCATCCGAGCTGGTTATAGACACACATCTGTGCAACACGCCTTATAAAAGACTCCAACTGCCGGATAGCGCTGCGATCTCACCCTTGATGTCGATGAGCTGCTCTTCAGAAAGCGGCTGGCCCGTTATGGGGTCGGCCCCGTTTTCGGCGATGTACTTCTCGATGAGCCGCCGCTCGAACACCTGGTTCGACACGGGGGACACGCAGGGGTGCTCCGGCACCTCATTGGAGACTGTGGGGGAGGCAGGCGTTGAAACGTGGGCCTTGACCCAGTGCTACTCAGAAGTAAAGCTGCTTTTATGATACTTCGAAAACATGGCCAACAAAGTTATAGGTTGTTTTAAACACACTAGAGAATAAAACCAAACGCCACGATCCAGCACGGAAAGCAAAGCTGCACGTTCAACTTACTTGCACAAACCAGAGACATCCTCCGCGAAAAGCCGCCGCTCGTCCACCAGCGAGCGTAAAACACAAGTTATGAACGGGCTTGGAAAAGACCTGGCCGGCTGAAGCACTCTGCTCCTCACCCTGTCTGTCCTACTCAGAGTACGGCGTGCTTTACTTAGTTTTAGCCGGCTTTATTCAGATTTGGTTTTATTCCTTTCAACTGCGTGCATGCGAACGCGGCCACACGGTCAGTCTCGAGCTTGTTGCCGCCGCTGGGATTCCGTTGCATGCCGGGATAGCACCGGTCCTCCAAACGCACCCCTTCCTTTCATTTCGGTTTTTTAAAACCGGCAACGTTTGATTTGGGCTTCGGAGGTTCAACCGGAGCAACTCGGTGTGTTTGTGTATATTTAGTGGCAATCACCTGAAAGAAACGGATTTCGATCTTCCACACATTTATTTCACTTTACGACAGGACACAAACACGCTTTACGTTAGAACATTGAGGAAGCATCATATTGTCGTCCACCGTATAAAATTTTTCGAGACTGTAATAGAAATGTTACTGCTTGAGGAAATTAACAACGGATGAACCGAAAAGAGTTGTAAAATATAATTCTGCTGGCTACATTTATAGAATTTCTTCCCTACCCACAGGAGTATAGCTTATCTATAAGAAATGGTTTGTCTTTTCATTTTCCCTTTGTCTTAACGTATTTAAGTGTACAACAAAAAATCTTATAGTGCACAGTACACATAGCATACATTATCTTCAATTTTTTACAAGATAAGTTATTTATGACTATGCACATAAATGGCACTCATAATAGTCATTATAGTCATGTAACCATACTACTGATATTACACTATGCAGCAATCCAAAGGATAGAGGTAGCAGAAAGACTCCTTGGTGGTGTAAAATCCTGAGATTGTCAGCAACCTCTGCAGTGTAGAGAAAAAATAATGAAAACTAATTATAACAAAGAATGCAAGAATGTCCCAGTTACTGAAATATCTTACTCCATTTCGGTAGTGTTAATAATAATTGTGCACAAGGTGTATCCCAAAGAGTTGAACTTCCATATTATACTTAAATCATAGAAAACTGGACAGTAATGCAATACTATTCCCCACAACATGTAGAGGCAGTGTGAAGCTGGGTGAATTAGGGATTTGTGTGTTTCTCCAGAAGGTGGTGGGGTTGAATCCCCTGACCAGTGGGGTAATCACATCACCTCTGGGTCCTTCAGCAAGGCCTTTAACTCCAATTGCCCCAGGGGTGCAGTTTGTTGTCCCACGTCAGACGTTCCTCAATTGTAAGTCATTTTGGACAAAGGCATCAACTAAACAAATAAATGTTGGCCTAACAGTGCACACTGGACCCAATCAAAATCCCTAGGCTTTGCTTTCCATGCCCTGGGGCTTTCTTGTCCTCTAGGAGAAGCTCAGCTTGTCAGAGGTGTACACACTGCAGCAGTCAGATGTATTAGTGCTGAGTGGCAGTACAGAAAGATACTCCTTTCCATGGGTGGACTTTCCCGTTTTCTTAATCTGGAACTGGACGTAGGGCTCAGAGGAGCGTAAGCAGTCGGAGCTGAGTGGGAAAGTGATGGACGCCTTCCTCTCTCCCTCCATCCCCTGCGAAGAATTAACAGGGATTGATGCATAAATGCGACGCGGTGCGCATATGCGTCTGTGCTCAATATGTGTCGACCTACCAGAGTCTGCAGAATGTTATTAGCAGGGTCTGTCTGTCCCGTGTCAACAAGTGCCTCTGTTTCAGTTGTAGGTGCGCATGCAGTTTTTGCTACTGGAGTGATGTCCTAAAAGGAAGGATACAGGGGAAATTTAAAAAATTAAATAAAAAAATGAAAACAGCAATGATATCAAATGAAAAACTTACTGCCATTGAAGAGACACAATTCCCAGAATTCTGTGCTCTGTCCCACAGAGGGTGACTGGGAAATTGGGGAGTGAAGGGGTAACTGTAAGTCTATAAAAAACAGGATGAATTAAGTTACCAATAACAAACTCTCGTGTGTGTACCAGTACCTAAGAGAGGACCAGCCACATAGAGAGGTATTAAGACGTGTCTCCTCACAAAGGTCCAGCTAGAGGTCTCTGCCAGCGACATAAACACAAGAACACATGCGAAACTTGACATGACATAACATGAACACAAGCCTGGCCAAAGTGCCACCTTACCTCACCGTACAGGTGACCGCCGAAAGGGGTGACGCTGGCATTTCTTTGAGTGTTTCTGCTTGGCCTGCTCCACGAGGGGTATTTTTTCTTAAGTAGGACAATAACGGCCATAAAGCCAAGTCCGCACAACGGAGCAGCTACTGACTTAAAGTTTACTCTCCACTTCGGTTTTTCTGCAGACGCGCATGGGAAAGAACACAAAGCGGAAAAAGATGCTTACCGTGCAGAGAAGTACGGTGCACAAGCACATGTGAGGACTTTCACCTATTGACAGCATGCAGCATACATGGGTACACCCTGGATGGGATGCCAGATCATTACAGGGCATGTATACTCTAAGAAAGACACGCTATGGGGAATTTAAAGATGCGACATGGGGGGAATATGCAAACTCCACACACAGAGGACAGGGGTAGGATTCTGGAGGCGTTACCTGGACAAGTTGTTACTTACTAACGACCTCCAGCCACGTGGAGGAGACGAGGTTGCCCTCCGCGTCTCGGACCTCATACACACCGGTGTTGTCCAGTCTCAGCTGCTCGATAACAATCTCATCGGATTCACCCACTCGGCCCGGCGTCACCTGCCATCTGTAGCGCTCCGCGGTGGCCACGACTTCGCCGCCTCGCACGAGCAGGACGGCAGGCCGGTCGGTGATGGAAAGGTATGAAGTGGAGGAATAGGAGGGGATGAATGACAGATGGGTTTTGGAGTAAGGAAGGAAGAGTGGAAGGACCAAGGAGTCACCAGTGAAGTAGGTAAAGCTGAAGCCATGTTCTGCAAGGAAAAGGCAGGAAGAATAAAATGGTAAGAGAAGGCTCGAGTTGAATAGTATATGGGAGACAAAACTATCATTCGTTCCCTCATTCACCTTCAACAATTAGATGGACTGTTGACAGAAGTTGCCTGTTAACATCTCTCAGAGTGTAATTCCCCTGGTCTGCTTGAGTCAGCCCTTCCAGAATCCAGTGTCCGGCCTTCACACTCCCCCTGCTCTGCTGCCTGTTCGAGGGAACCGAGCTGTTCCACAATGTTGCAGGTTGGGAAAGCGACCGGGAGGATTTAGGGGAAAATTCCATGAAAGCGCCACCACTGGAGATGTCAATCTTTAAGTCGTCTCCATAGAAACGCCTGATGCTCTTGATGCAGTCTGAGTAAAAAAAAAAACAGAAGACTGCTTTGTACCATTTTGTGCCACACTGGTTGATTTTCCTAATAATAATAATTCTTTATTATGGCAAACAAATTCTGCACTCATCGGGAGGACGTCAGTTAAAAAAAGTAGCATAATATTTAGGAATGTCTTACCTACTACAGTGAGATAGATCTTCTTATAAACAAATCCAGAGGACATCTTCAATTTAAAGAGTCCTTGGTCTTTCCCTGTCACCTCTTTTACCTGCAAGATCTTTTCTCCTGTCCAGCCATACCTGGGATCTATCACCTGAACATACACAGGAACATATAAGCACAGAATCACATGCAAACTGAGGAACCAGTTAACTCCGCACACATGCAAACTAACAGCACATTAAAGAAGTCTGCATGTAACGGTGTGCACCAGCATGCAGAAGCACACAAGCCTCACCTTGTTGTGGTCCAGTACCACTCTTGTAGGTCCGGGAGGAGAACTGGGGATAAAAATAACCACTCTGACTCTAGACTTGATGGGGAGGTTAAAATCCTTCCCAGAACAGACAACATGCTTTTCTTCATTCCACACTACAACACAAAGAAAGGGTTATTTTCATTATTATTATTATTATTATTAGGAAAAACATACCTTTCGCAAAAATATTTGTCTATATATTTTAGAATTTACCTGCCAAAGAGAAATCTGGCAAAAAAAAAAACAGAAATATTGCAGAATTAATGCAAAAAGTGTAAACACAAGTATTCATCACATCAGCTATTTAAGCATCTTAGACGACTGAAAATGAAACTCACTCCAAGAGAAAACGCCCAGCAGGAAAACTAAGATCATCATCTGTAAAAGACACACGTAGTATAGTTAAGGGTATATATTCTACGCCCCACACCAGACAACCGTATCACGGCACAGAGGTTAATGACATCTAAGAATGAGTGCTTATTATAGTACTGTACAGTAGGTCGTGCTGTCTCTGACCATAATTTATCTAGCACCAAGTCGTATCAGTAGCCGGCATAGTGTTGCGCTAAAAGCGTCAGAATTCAAAGTAACTGAGAAAACACGTATACGAATGCCATTTAAAGCCATAAAGCACGTTCTGTACTCATAAAGTCGCTCGTTAACCCCCGATATACATCAATATGGGAAAACGCAGCCCGGAATGAAACAAAACAACAGGTAAAGTGTTCGAACGGACACCATTAAAAATAACATTTTGTCTTTAAACACACATATCATATAAGAAGTGTCACATCAGAAGTGTCCATGTTGCATTTCATCAATGAATTTTACAAATCAACAATCACTGGCGATTATCTGGTAGGCTATTTCAAATGCGACGTATATTGAATTACTGTGCAACACCGCAAGAAAACGCACTATGCTTTATGATAAACTGGAAGATGCATCGATGTATTTGAGATAGTACGCTGAAATATTGCCTAATCACAATAACGCATTATAACGGTACCATATTACCATCATTAACAAAAACTCACCTGTATCTCAGGCTCAGCTAATTATCGTACAGCATCTCCTCGATGTTACCGTAGAGACAGAATCCTCGTGCAGTGCTTTTGTGACTAAAGCATATTTACGTGCATGGTTCTCTTGCAGCACATACGCAAATCGCATGATTGGGGTTAAACTCGGTAAAAGTAACGCATCATCTCCAACGCGCGACTTTCCACTATGCGCCATCTACTGGACGGTCGCTGGAAATAATCTCCATTACGTCACCAAGCGCTTTAAACGTACTGTCGCAGAGAGCTGTATGTAAAACCAGGAGTATTATATCAATACCCTGTAGCACGGTGGCCACACACCACCTTTGTCTGTGGAATTTACTCTGATTTTATATGGCTTTCCTCCCACAATTCAAAACATGAGAGATAAATGTTAAGTGTTAAATAAGTGTTCCATCGACCAGTGCTACCGGGGCTGTTCTTCCTAGGCTCGGCTCTTCGTGACTCTATACGGATTAAGGTGTCAGAAAATAACGGAGCGGGTTGGGACAGTGGTCAGTATTGTTGCTTTCCACCTCTAGGACCAGGGTTTGAGTCTCGGTTGTGGCTCAGTGTGTGTGGCGTGTCCTTCTCATGTTGTAGGAGGGTTTCCACTGGGAACTACAGCTTCCCCTCCCAGTCTAAAAACATGCTAAGATGAATTATCAAATTGGCAATAGTTGTGATGGGTGTACGAGTGCACCTTATCCTGGGTTGTGCCCATAGCCTCTGGGCCCTGTTACCCTCAATAAGGTACATGACTACAGAAAAATAATGGGTACACCAGCACTCCAAAACATAGTACCATACACATCTCTCAGCATGGTTCAAAAGTAACTCTTTTCCAGTCCACAATATCTCCTCCGCCGTGCACCACAGGTATTGGAGAAATGCTACATATTGTGGTCCAACTTTCTTTTTACACACCCTCCCCCCAGGGCCAAAAATGAAGCAATATAAGAATGAAGATGTACTCTCTGTTTGTTCTACATGCAAAAGTGCAGTTATGTAATGAATGTCCCCCAAACGAAACAATGCTGGGCATGCTTGTTCCATCCTATTTGATCGATTCCCACAGTTGAACAGATTCCTCACATTTTCTTCTTTCATTTTGATGAACGAGGGTTTGTACAGAAACATCCGTTGAAGAATCCCACCCCGAAAGAGCTTCTCTGTACAGAGGATCCGAATCAGCGGCGGTACGATGCCACTCTGACCTCGCACAGGAATAGTCACCAGTTCAGCTCTTAAACTCACTGTCCCAAGCATCGAGTAGTATGTTCTAAGTTTATAGCCCACTGAATAAGACGACTGCAACATGAAGCCATCTATCCATACAACGTCTTCCATTTGGTCACTTTTAATATTTCATTGTCTTCCATGTCAATGAGCAAAAGACATGTCTTGCTTTAACAAATCTTGAGTAATTCAAATGAATTTCTAAACCCTGCACTTCAACTCCTTGCTTTGTGGAGGTTTATGTTTTCAGCTATAATCATTCATACATGCATTTTATCCGTTAACAATAATTTCCATATTATTGCTCAAGCTCAGAAACAACCGATCACCAATCAGCACAAACCGCACGCAACTCCTGCCATTTCTGCATGCATTCTACATGACATCATAAAGAGTGAAAGGCAACATTCCCAAACATGTAATAAAGACAGCTTTATTACAGATTGTCAAGCGCACTGACCCAACTCCACATACATCATTGCTTCAGATTGCGTTCGATCCTCTTCATCGACCCCTCCAAACCTTTCACGCGTTTCTCCAGATTGCTGGATCTGTCCTGCTCAGACCCGCCTTGGGCAAGACCCAGCAGTGCACAGGTGAAAACCAAGGCGCCTAGACGCCAGGCAGTGGTGTTGGTGTTTGCGCCCGTGTCGCTCACGATGACCATGAAGAGCCAAAGGGCAATGCTCAGCTTCAGAAGCCAAAGAACCCGCCTCAGGATGCACAGAACCAAATGCAGAACCAGGGAGAGGACCCAGTAACCAATCACCGCCAGTAGAGCCCACTGAGCGACAAAGGCCACCCCTTCTGCAGTGAAATGTGGGAAAGGCAGCTTCACTGCAAATAAGGAGAGAAAAAGTCCATTACAAAGCGTTCTGATTCTGCTCAATCACTGCGTTTTTCAAATACATTTTAAGCAAAAATATTGCGTCTTAAAAACCACAAGAATCATGCAATTCCTTACATCAGGTGATTATTTTTGGGATCTCTAGGAAGAATGTTCGTTTTTACTTAAACCAACGGGTTTTTCCAGCTTCAAGCCGGAACTTCAATCCAGCTATTTGCACAAGTTGTTTGTCGAGGCAGAACTACATGAACACTGCAGCGGCGGTGATGTCCACATGTCGCAGCACGATCACATACCAGCAATGCGTTTCTCACCTGACACTCCAGTTGCACTCAGGATCTCGGTGACATAGACGGCAATCACGTTCAACCCACTGGCTGCTCCCGTCGACAGAAATCCGACTGCAACTTTAAAGTACTAGGCAGGGGAGAGTGAGACCATCTCATATGATTAATTCCCTTTATTGCTGTTGCAATTCACCATGTCACTAGTCACAAGTACCAGCGGAAAAACAGGCCATCAACCTGACCATACAGGTCAAGAGTGAGACCATCTCACATGCAGCAGTTTTCTGTCCCTACAGGTGGTACTCAGTCATATGGCCTCCATGGAGGCTCTTAAATGCAGTGCATTAGGGTTTGCAAAATGTACTACTATTCACCTAAACAATACAGGTTTTTTTTTCCCCTCAAAGCACACTCGTAACATATGAAAACAGCTGAGGTCTCTCAGCCCGCTTCACAGCTGCCGTTCATGCACCTGTTGTTGTACAGTGTCTGCATTGTTCAGGCAACAGCAGCTCAGCAGACCTATACATAAATACAAAACTAATTTCAGGTTCTCTCTCACCTCCAATAAGGCCTCTAGTTTCTCCTGGTCAAACAATGAGCGAAGGCACAATTTAGCATTCTGTGTGAGGAGGGGATGTGCAGGACAGAGGGTAAAGCCACAGTGGACCAGGTACAGGGTTAAGGAGACAAAAGCAAAAGGTAAGTTATAAGGCAGTTATAGGGCGGTGTGGAAGAGGACCGCGCGAAGCAGGAAAGGAAAAGCTGAGGATTACAAGTGTCAGAATCAAAGAAGCCAGATTTCCAATTGTTTAACGTGTCTGGCAGCAAGGACAGGGGTTTCATTTAGGAGGATTTAGAGAATCGCACTCAGCGATAATGTCGCTGGTACCGCCTCTCTTTCTCACCTCAGTGGTAGTTTCGATGACCCGCGATCCGACGACGGACACCAGTAGCTGGTGTGCTTTCCCGCAAGCTTCATCCAGGAAAAGCCGCAGTCCCACCAGCAGCTCATTGGGGGTCTGGGAAGCCCCCACATCCGCGGTGCATGGGGGCACCACTCCAGAAAGCGTGATCACAGCTAAAGCCACCAGACTGAGGCGTACTTTGCAAATCCCTCGTAGAGCCATTTCAATATCAATAAGTGTAATAATAGTATTGGACGTACGCAAAACTAATTCAATCACTAAATGATTATATTTTGGACATTCGGTTTCTTAGGGTTTTTAATGCACAATCGGCTTATATATTTCCGCAAAAAAACTAAACACGCAAAATAAACTGAATACCGATAACGTTGTTCAATTTATTATTAGTAACAAATGACAGCACGCCCAACTGAGTCGACATGCAGATAAGAATAAACTCCCAGCCTCCAGCCGTCTGTAATGTCTTGGAAACAACACCAACAATAAAATAATTCTATAGCTAAATAGCTCGTTAAATGCACTTTTGGATTATTCCACCCTTATATTTCCATTACAACCTGGCAACGCTGCAAAACTGCATCTCATGCCTTTTTACACCGTGACCAAGGACACGCGCGTTATTGCGTTACCATTAAAAAGCTATATTTAGTATTGAACAAAATTAAAAATAGACTGACCGAATAATACGGCTATACTTTAAATATATCGAGAAATCCGAGGAAGAAAAAAGTCGGACACTGCTTCTCCGAGGAATTTCCCAAGTTTGACGTTATAACAAAAGAGACGACGGTCGAGCTGGAAAACGCTGGGCTGATTGCAGGCGTTTAAATCTCCTTTATGCTTGTGTGTGTAGTTGAAGGCGTTTTCAATCGGTAAAGCCAGCAGGAAGCTGCTATTGTTTGGCGGATATGAAAAGACCTGAAGAAAGTTTTGTGCGCCCCCAGAGCGACGCACACGCTGCCTCCCCACTGACTCGCCGCCTTTAAATTTTCCAGCTCGGCGTTCTCCTGCATGCCACCCAAATGGGCCGTACGAACGGGAGGGATCCTGGGATTTGTGGTTCCGCTCTAACCACTGAGCATCAAGCCACGAGAATTTACTGTAACTCCCGCCCCAAAATACACAGTCAATATACGAACATGTTTTATCGTCTTTTTTTATTAATTGCAAATAAGCAATTACAAATCTGAACCATAAGGAGAATAGAAACCAATACAACTACTTAAAGCAGCTTTCAAATAAAAATGAATAATTATAATCATGGAAAAAAAAACAAAAAGAGGCAGGCAAACTCAGGTTGCCCAACTTGAGTTTAAGTCCTGTGTATTTACTCTTCAAATCAGTTACTCAATATAGTATAGGTACTGATATAATTGCTTTTTGCTTGGGAGTTCATGAGCCCAAGCTTGCTGTTCAGGGCTCCCTCTCACAGCTCTCCCGAGATTCCTGAAGAGGGCGCTCTTCTGGACTATGCCTGAGACAGGCTGTGCGCTTAACTTTTCGGCTAAATTTATACAACCTATTCTTCGAGCCCCACAACCTCAGTCATGGGAAGTAGCTATTTGAAATTCTAGCACAATCACATACCTCACTTGGTCTTACTGTCCATTTTTAATCACATTTTCCTACCAGGGGCGGAGTAGTTCCTCACCCCCCGTTAGCTCCGCCCACTGGGCGTCTATCCGATGTAGATGCGGTGGAAGTCGTTAGCCCCGAAAGCGGCGTTGCATTTGGGACACTTCCTCTGACGCGTGTCGTACCGCGTCTTCACGCACTCGAAGCAGAAGACGTGGAAACACTTTGTCAGGACGGCGTCCTTCACACGCGAGTTACAGCAGGGGCAGGTGAGACGTGCCTACGAGGGGTGGGGGAGAGAGGGGGGGGCAAAGTTACAGAGGCTCGTTGACCAGGCTGAGCAAACGAAGGGACACTCATCCTCTGACAGGGAGGGCAGACACCTACTTTGTACTCATTAATCTCCTGATTGAGAATTTCGTCACAGTTTGAAATGTTCTCCGTAGGCTTCTTGGCCTTCTCGAGTTTTCTCCTCAACTTCGAAATGTCCTCCTGGAAATGATTATGGAAAATGATTGGTGCAGTAGAAAACCATCGATAGAGTGTAGGAATTGGTACATTAGAATGTACTAGATATTGTCAACTTATTAAAACTACCAGAGGTGAGCTGGTATGAAATTATGAAAAGGAAGTGAAGTGAAAATGATTGTCATTGCTGACACACCAGAACACACAGTAGATAACAATGAAATGTCCTCTGCATTTAACTCATATGTGACATAGAAATGGGCAGGTAATTCAGCACCCGGGGAGTGCTTGGGGGCAGTGCCCTACTGTTTGGGGATTTGAATCAGCAACCTTCCACTCACAAACACGCTTCCCTAACCATTAGGCCACTACTGATTCATATGTCACTTATTCCATCCAGGGTGTCCCCCACTCACTGTGACCCTGATTCTTATGCATGGATGGACGAACGGAGTTTAGACTGTTTTGGAATATCTCACGTTGCACTTCTGTGACCTGCCAAAGACTGTCTCTTTGTGATATTTACATCACCAGCACCAATGACTGCTGGTGCAGTAAGTGAATCCGCTCACTGTTCATAGCCTAAACCTTCGCAGACACACAGAACACGTTACTGGTCTCGCCTCCTACACACCTGGGCTCGGCGTGCATTAAAGGACTCCTTCTCGCGGGAAATGCTGTTCTCGATCACCTCCTCGCGGACCCCGCTGAGCCTTTGCTGAACGCTGTCCAGCTGAGTGCGGATCTCCTCTGAGAGCAGTGCAGACTCCTGGGCCTGGTAAGGCGGAGATGGTGTTGGGGGGATACACGCATTACGAGGGGAGGGTCCCAGCCAAACACACGAGCCAAGCAGGGCAGCGTACTGTCTTTGCACATAGATCAGCATGAGGAAGCTTCTGTAACATTAACATTACGAGTACAGAGGATTTATTGACATATCACATTACCAACTTCCATATCCCTGCAATCATTGACCATACTATAAATAAATACTATAAATATTATACCACACCTAATCAAAGCTTTTAGTCCGGCATTAATGTTAAGCAACGAATATCAGGTAGAGTTTCACGGATCATGTGGGTTTCCTCAATGAACTCCAGCTTCCTCCCACAGTCAGGAGACACACGGTGAGGTTACCTGGTACTAACTGCCCCTAATATGAGTGTATGTGTGTCTGTCCAGAGTGGGGCCCAATCTTGGGCCACAAACTATTTCAGGATTAAGCCCCTCCTCCTCAACTCTGTGCAGGTAATTGAAAGATGGATAGATCAATAGGGATATTGATCATAAATATGACCTTTGTGTCTTACTAATTACACTGAATGATACAGCTTCTTCTTGCGTTACCAATATTTCAGCTGGGATTATAAAGAGGAGCATGCAGCTCTGGTTGACCTTGCGTTTGTTCATCTCCAGAGCCTGGGTCCGCAGTGCCAGTTCTCGCTCTGCAGCACTAATGGTGCCCTGTAGGAGGCGCTCCTTCTCTTCCAGTTTTCTGACTACCTGTAGCTGGGCATCAACCTTACAGAAAAAAGGGAATTATGTGATGCAACGCAAGACGGACTCATGACCGGTATCTGTTAAAATCCCTTCACACATGAGTAGCGAACATCGACAAGTTGTAATTCCGTTGTTTTGTTTTCATTGATGTTCGCAATATCTTCTGTAAAGCCTCTACATTTCACTTTTAATTAGTGTAATTAATTGCTGGAAAAAAAGACATAAGACTTCAGAATGGCCTGCAGCCCAGCGCACCTGAGTCTTCAGTGTCAGCAGCTGGTCGGCCAGCTCTTCCTTCTCCTCCTTCAGCAGTTTGTGGATCTGGTTGGATTTGATCCTCTCACTCATCAGTTTGAAGTTGGCGTCGTCCTTCTCCCTCAGCTGCTGCATGAGTCGGATGTTTTGCTCCTGCATGTCCTCAAACGCCTGGCCGGTCACGTCCATCTCACTGAGGAGCGCGTCTTCCTCCTGAGTCAGAGGATGGCCACGTGAACACGTGGGCGCACACGCAAACACGCACGCCCCTGTGCATTGACAGAAGGCCACGGCATACACACCTGCTTGGCCAGGGAGAGTTTCTTGTTGAGAATGTCGATCTGTTCTTCTACTAAGTGGATCTTCCTCAATGCCTCCTCGTCCGCCATCTTCTTCCCCTCCCTCCTCTCCCTCTCCTCCAGCTCCCGCAGGCGCTGTTTGAGCTCCTCAGCCTGACAGAGGGGCGTGACCGCTCAGAATATTAAATGCCTAACCCTTCCATTTTAAAATCATAAAAATCCCACATCTGTCCCTGAGTCTACCAGCATGATTCCTTCATCAAACGCTGACCTGTCTCTAGTAAAGTGGGGGTCAACGTACAATGCACTATGGTAACCTAAACGCACGAAACCGAGGGCTTCAGCGAAATGCATCAAAGATAGCTGGGGAAAACAAACAATGGAGGCACAGCCCTTTTTTTCCCCAGATGTAAATACAAAGGGTAATGCCGAAATCACTGAATGAACAGGGCACACTGTTCACACGAGTGTGTGGTGTGCACCAGGCTCACACCTCAGACTTGGCCTTCTTCTCGGCTGCCATCAGCTGCACTTTGTCCCGCTGCTCCTTGGGCGCTGACCTGTACATGTCCAGGAGAAGCTTCATCTCTTTTTGGGACTCCTGTGCCTTCCTGGTGAGAAAAGAGGGGTCGGCTCCTAGTACTATTTTCGTGCTAATATGTTTCAATTATTATTTAGAATTTCAAAATTGCTATTTAGTGGATATTCGGTAAGACGGTTACTGACAATCAGCCGTCTGGCGTTTATCTGACATTTTACGATAAAAACATAACCAAACAACTTTACCAGAGTAAATTCACAAAGAAATCAAACAAAAAGGTGAAATTTGACCCCAAACAAAAGAATCACTAAAAGCATCCGGTGGGGGCAAAAGAATTGCTGACCTAACAATTAATGTTTACACCAATCAATAACATCAATATTTTTCGATTTTTTTTTTAGACTGTCAAGCTACTTTTTTGTGTATTTTCATAAAACACCTGGGTTAAATTCTGATGGTAAATAACGTACTTCAGCTCTCCTCTGACAATTTTCAGCTGCTCCATTTCCTTCCTCTTTGGTCCTCCAATCACAGCACATCGCTCAGCCGAGCCCTCCTCTGATTGGCTGCTTGTGCTAGGCCTCTCCCTCTCCTCCTTCACTGGTCCGCCTGGTCCTCCGCGGGCAGCTTTCTCCCGCTCACGCTCCCTTTCTCTCTCCCTCTCTCGCTCCCTCTCTCTCTCTTTCTCCTTTTCCTTCTCTTCCTCCTTTATCGTCCCTTCTCCATCTGCCCCTGGCTCTGTCTTCACAGTTGGTCCTGAAGACACAGAGAAGAACGTGTGAGAAAAAAATTTTGAAATATAGGGAGCAAGTAGGGCCGAGCGTTATCATATTGACATTATATTGAGCATGCACAATAATCACCAGGGCTTCAGATGACAGTTAAAACATTTAGCCGAACGCCAGCCTTTCGGTGCTATACGGACGTTTATTTACACCCACGATTAGTTAAGCAGATTAATAGCATGACTAAAATATTAATGAGGAATTTTATGATGCCCAAAAGTTCGGCATATCCTTATATTTAATAAGCGTGTGAGACTTTAAACTGCGAAAAGTACCGCCACACCATTGACATCTTTTTACCTTGTTTATCCGCAAGATCTCCTCTTTTTTAAGAGGTTTGGTTTGCTCCGGCAAACAAATGTAATAAAGACTACTAATAATAATAATTGAACCCTTTATTGTCCCCGTGGGGAAATTCTTTTTTACGCCTCCCTCAACTTGCTCTTTGTAGAGCTGTCCGCGAAGGGCAGCCACCTTTTGGGGCGCCCAGGGAGCTGGGGGGTAACGGTCTTGCTCAAGGACCCGCAGACATGCTGAGGCTGGATTTGAACCTGCGACCTTGTGACTACACAGGCACACAGGCTTAGCCCACTGAGCCACATGCTGCCCCAGCTCCCTGTTACTAAGTTCTGAGCATCACAAAATGCATCTCATTAATATTTTAGCCGTACTACTAATCTGCTAACCAAATATTGGGCTTAAACAAATGTGCGTATAGCACTGAAAAGCTGGAGTCCGGCCAAATACCTCGCCTTTAATCCAAAGCCCTGGTGATTATTGTGCATGCACCACACAATATCGCCCAGCCCTAGGCGAAAGTCACCAACGATAGTGCCCGTCTCCTCTGAAGGTCAATATCCATGATGTATTTTTAATTAATATGAACAAATATTGCAATTAAATCAACACCCAAGTGATAAAGCGGGGGGGAAATGCACCTATACCGGTGGGTGTGGCAGATCCATTGTCGGGCTCCGCCTTCACAAGAACTTCACAGGAAGGCGCCGGCGTTAGGGGAGAGGCGGTCTCTTCCTTGACGTCCAGCTCCGTGCTGGACTGTGAGTGGAGGATAGAGCTGCCCTTCAGGGCTCGGGCCTATCAGGCAAAGGAGAGTGACTTCAGCATCAAATGAGACCCTGTGGCGCCCCTGCCTGGCCTCCCTGGACCCTCCATGTGACCTGTCACCTGATTCAACTCCGCCTGGGCCTCCCTCAGCCTCAGCTTGTACTTCAGCACCTCACCCTTCATCTGCTGGTTGTGCGTCTGTAGGGTGCTGATCAGATGACGCATCTCCCTGTTGATTGGCCCTGAGAAAAACAGAGGCGCAAATCGTACGTTGATGCCCCCGCGTGACACGCCATTACCCTGTCACTCAAACATCACGATAGCATCGCATAACCAGTTTAAGCAAATCACGTCCCCTCGGACAAGCCCTCCCCGCCCACCAACTCCTTACCTGCTTGCTCATTGGCCGCCAAGGTCTGCTCGAACTCGATCCTCAGCATCTCATACTCCTTGCGCACCTGAGCCAACGTGTCCTCCAGCTGGATCACCTCGGTGCGAACCTTCCTCTGGAGAGAGACTTCGTCATTCTGCAACAATAAGTAACAACCTCACGGTAAAAAAAAAAAAACACACATGCATCAGGGACGCAGCGCGAAGATTCATAATTAAATAAGTTCACGTATGGGAATCGACTGATATTCATTAAAAATCATGAATCGTATCGGTGCGATGTGTCAATCTTGGCCAATGTTGCCGGCCGGTATTTAAATTTCATCAGTCTTAAAAATTTTCAGCATCAGAGCTAAACACATAAATACTAAAGTAATGGAGATCGACCTGGATAATTAACTATTTTCCATATAAGAGGATGACGGACTCTGTCAGCTCATTCTGAGCTTAATAGTAGGGCCGCCACTTTCAATCACAAAAAACAACAACCCCCCCCCCCCTTGAGTTTCCTGCAATAGGCAGGAAACTACGCAAAGATGCTTCTTCTACAACAAACCACGGTAATCAGTCTACACTACACTACGGCAGAGACATCAGGTTCACCCAACAGTACCTCCATGTGGTCCAACTGCCTGAGCCGGGCTGTTCTGGTGGTGCTAAGCCTGGCTCGAGTCTCGTCCAGCTGGGCCTTCAGAACCAGGGACTCGTTGTACAGGACGGAGAACTGGGATTGCAGGCAGCGGTATTCTGAGGTTTCCCTCACCACCCCCTCGGCACGGCAGCAGAGCTCCACCTGGGATAAATGCGGGGGGGCGGGGCAATAGCGTGCCAGTGACTCACAGTGCTTCCCATCCGCCAGGGGTTTAGACACTTCCCACCATGACTTTTCCGTACTTAGTTACTCACTGTATTTTATACTCCCATTGACTCAAAGCTCATTAACAGCACATTTTCTTGATCTCTAACTTTTCTATAATCGTGTCATTTCTTATTTTGTGCATTTTTGTCCATCCATCAATCCATTTTCTTAAACAGTTTGTCCTATTCAGGGTCACAAGCGGTACGGAGCCTACGTGCACAAGGCCGGGAACAACCCAGGATGGGGGCGCCAACCCACCACAGCGCACACTCACACACACACCGTTCACACACACCTATGGGCAGTTTGGTAACACCAATCAGCCTCAGCATGTCTTTGGACTGTGGGGGGAAAACCAGAGTACCCAGAGGAAACCCCACGACGACACGGGGAGAACATGCAAACTCCACACACACGGAACCCAGCCGGAGACTCGAACCCAGGTCCCAGTGGTCTGAGGCAACGGTGATGCTTAAATTGTTTAAACTGTATAGTTGTGCCAACACCGAAACAAATTTCTTGTACTTTATGAACATGGGGAGTAAAAGGATTCTGATTGAAAAGAGGGGCTGGACACAGTACAATAAACACATAAAGTGACTAGCTGACACCCAAATAACGCTTTGAAAGACTGTTTTCCAAAATCCCTGTTTACTTATACAGTGAAATAAGTTTGCAAGGAAAGGTAACTGAAAGCGGAGCGATGTTGAGGTCTCACCCTCATGTTGTTGTTCTCCTGGTACACATTCTGCAGGTCCTGCTGAAGCTTCTGCAGCTCGCTGAGTCTGTTCTCTGCCAGTTCCCTGTTCTCCTCCAACTCGCTGTTCATCTCCTCAAACTGTGAGGAAGAATAATTATCAGGGATCAAGGACAGAAAAGGGGAAATGCGAGCGGAAAGCCGGCAGGGGCCCCGTGGTGTTCCTTACCTTCCGCTTGTTGATGGTGATGGTCCCGCAAACACTGCTGGCTTCTCCGCAAACCTTGTAGCCTTTACTGTTCACCTGCAGGCAGAGACCACGATCAAGCAGGGAGAGCCAGGTACACATATCCAGACACACAAGGACCGACGGTGCCGACGTACCCTCTCCAACACCTCCCCAAGATGGGCGTTGAGCCGGTTCTCCCGTCGCCGGATCTTCTCCATGTCCCACTGCAGGTCTTCGATCAGAACCTGGAGCTCGCTGATCCGACTGTCGGCCCGCGACACGGCCCGGCCCAAAGTCCGAGACTGAGACACAGACTGATGAGCTCAAATTCCACCCAGCATCTTTACAATTACAGTAATTCCACTTCACCACTGTATGGTTGTGCGATTTTACTACAACGGAACTTTACACGCCGCCAGATTTTAACCAGGAAAATATAATTACCTCACTGGTCATGTGACTGTGTCTTTGCTGCAGCTCTTCTGTCACCTGACGCAGTCGCTCGTTTTCACTGACCAGCAGACTGTTTAGCTCCGAAACAATTTCCGGGATACTGCCCTCTGTCAACACAGGCAGAGAAATTATGACAATCACGGTGTGCAATTTATATGCAAATATTAATTACACGTCAGTGATAAATGTCCAACCATAGCATAGCAAGTTTTCAGACACTGGAAAATGGAAAGTACCCATAGATATACAGTACATAGGCAGTCAAAGAAACTGTCTAAAGCTATTTATCTTAACATAAGTGTATATTTGTCCAGAGTTAAAACACAATTGAACATTAGGTGTGATAGAGTTAATACTGGCAGAGCTTTTTTTTTTTTTAAGTTTTTTGCTGAACTGCAGTTCAAGTCCACATCTGATGCAAAAACAAGGGCTATCATGGTGCACATATTCGCCGTGCGCCGATCAGTTACATCAGTTTTGCTTGAGAAAACACAATGAAATGAATTTGCTTCTTGAAATGGGCAAAATTTAACAAGTTTAACAAGTAGATGTTCAACACTGGAACCCCCCCCCCCCCCCGTCACGTATATCAGTCGTTCGGGTACATTTTGTTTCCTAAAACATCACACCAACACCAGAGAGAGAGAGAGTAGAGTGAGAGATAAGAGCAGCACTGTC
This sequence comes from Mormyrus hasselquistii, assembly GCA_026779605.1. Lineage (NCBI taxonomy): Eukaryota > Metazoa > Chordata > Actinopteri > Osteoglossiformes > Mormyridae > Mormyrus > Mormyrus hasselquistii. The sequence continues at coordinate 2,073,531 of JAODKE010000015.1, forward strand.
TATTGGCTCTGTTGTATGTTGCTGGAAAAACACCCAACATGCGACAACCCCCAAGTGTGTGGCGAGCGGAAGAAATTATAGAGCTGTTTATTGTGACAGATAATATTTGGTAGCTGAGAAAATAGTATCTAGTTTTATCCATCCATCCATTTTCCAACCTGGTTATCCTTCTGGGTCGCGATGGGTCCAGAGCCTATTCCTGAAGCTACGGGCACGACGCAGAGAACAACCCAAGTTGGGGCGCCAACCCATAACAGGCCACACTCACGCACCATTCACTCACAAATGCACACCTATGGGCAATTTTGTAACTCCAGTCAGCCTCAGCATGTCTTTGGACTGTGGGGGGAAACCGGAGTACCCGGAGGAAACCCCACGACGACACAGGGAGAACATGCAAACTCCACACGCATGAAACCCAGGCGGAGACTCAAACCCACGTCCCAGAGATGTGAGGCAACAGTGTGAACCACCGGACCACCATGCTGCCCCGGATTTAGCTTTTGGATTTTTTTTTTTTACATTTTTACTTTTTCTGTGTAAATGAACCTCTCAGATTTCGTTATTCAGACACGGCGAATGGCCTTCGGTTCGGATTACAGCTGTTCTTATAATATTTTTGCAGTGTTAATAAAAATAAAAAAACACGTTTTGTTTCCATACTGTACCCCAATTAAAAACATAGATGGACGCACTGGATGGTTACAGCATATAGCGGATTGACTTTAGGAGGGGCTTCGAAATCTCTAAGCAGACACATTTTAACAGACAATCTCATAGTTCTACAACACCATCATAATCATTTAAAATCATCTTTGATTGCCCAAGATTTTTGCACAGTACTGTACATACGCAAGTCATCTCAAGTATTCCTATTACCTATTTATGTACTAATTAATGTTTCCCCTCTTACATTTTTAGTATATTAAGGAGGCATGAAGCCATTCTCTTAAGGTCACAGACGTCTCCCCCCCATGCTTCCTCACCTGCCCCCGCATCCGGATTCTTTTCCATTAAGTCGACGGTGCTCTTAAGGCTCTCGTAGATGTCGACCACCCGACCAACCAGCTGCAGGCTCAGCTGCAGCCTCTCCTGTAGCTCCGCCTCCATCTCCTCGCTGGTGCTGCTGGCCAGAGTGGCGAGGAAGGAAGGGGCCGTTTCTCCTTGGTGCCCTGTGACGATCAGTGCAGGACACATTGCCGCTGCTGTCTTATGTGGAGTCACGCCTGATCGCATTTACAATCCGTAGTAACTAAGGTTGTTAGGTAAGGTCGTTTCCAGGTTATGAACGAGATCCGTTCCCTAAGTCAAATTCGTAGTTAACTAAAAAATGCACAAAATTATAATCATTATTAAACAGTAATAATAAAAGTAACTACATACTGAAATGTTCCTTGAACCGATGCACTACTGAAGCCATATAATGTTTTCTTGAGCATCACAGAGCAGTTCATGCGTTCATTATTACGAACCATTGTATTTAACCCGAATTTTTAATTTTGGCTTCACGGCAGTCCATTTGAAAGTACGAGTTGCAAGTCGCGGGTTTTGGGGACTACCTTTACACTGATCGAGAGACCCCTGTCAGCGGATGCATCGCTTAGTGTAACGCGTGCAGGAGAAAGGGCAGCGCTGGTAGCTGTGTAGTGACCCGCCGTCCATGTCTAATTAGTAAGACAGTATGTGTACACTAATGTACACGTGACGGGCAGCTACACTATTGCGATATGGCCAAACAGATTGTTCACATGTAGGCAGTGACCAAGTTCAAGCTGGAAGAGCCCGAAACGAGAATCCACAGCAAGTTGTAATACACTACGCTGTCGAAAAAATTCTACTATTATCAGAGACGGCTGTCTTCCAGAAGAGCAGAATAAAAGCCTAAATTGCTAATATTGGGAGAACTGAGAAGTATTCTAATCCTCGTTTAAGCGTATTGTCTGGACAAGGGATATACACACAAAATGAGTCTTTCTTGCCACGTTTCTAAGCCACACGTCACATCCTTGGATTGATGACCACACTCCCCCATCTCACCTCGGTCTCTGACCCTCTCCTGGTTGGAGTCCCCATCCGGCTCTGGGGTCTCCGGCTTGAGGCTCCGCCCTTCTGCAGATGGCTGATCTGCAGGCTCACTTCCTGATTGGTCATAGCGCCGGCCAATAAGACGCACATTTTCATCGAACTGTGACAGAGGTACAAGAAGGCTGAGTGAATAGCTGCAAAGCTACAGAGTTTGCTATATTCACTTTCCGGTCAGCCTGGATTACCTGGCTCCAGTAGCGGTTCAAGATTAACAGACTGGCGTCATCGGTGGCCTGCCGCGTCTCCAGTCTCTCAGCTCTCTCCCTCAACTCATCCTCTATTACCTAAATACCGAAATAAATAATGGAAAAACCAAAATTCATCACAGCAGGGAACCAATTCATTCATTCTACTCAGATTATGCAGCTGACAATTTAAAAATTATATACAATCGAGAGGTGGCCTAACGGTTAGAATGGCGTGCTTGTGATTGAAAGGTGGTTGGATCAAATCCCCAAGCAGCATGGCACCACTGAGGTACCCTGAGCGAGGCGTTGTTCCCAGATATTCAAAAACAGTCTAGACTCCATCCATCCATCCATCCTTTTACATCAGGGTCACAGTGAATAGAGGACAGCCTGGATGGGATCAGTGACATATTAGGCAGTGGTAGCCTAATGGTTAGGGAAGTGCGCATATTAGTGGAAGGATGCTGGTTCGACTCCCCAATAAGCAATGTTCTGACCCCAAGCACTGCTCCCTGGGTACTGAATCAGCTGCCCCCTGCTATGTCACAATGTCACATACAGGTTAAATGCAGAGGACACATTTAACCTATCAAGATGGCGGCGTGTGCACATGCTGCGGCTTCTCTCTCTCCCGAACAAACAGTGTTTCAACTCTCTCCTGGCTCTGCCCCCACTCCCCTCACTCCCCTCTCCTGCCCCACAGACTTCCTGAAACTCCGTTATA
>JAODKE010000015.1:2076627-2097821 GCA_026779605.1 Mormyrus hasselquistii
GCGAGAAAACGCTATTTCAATTCTCTGTGTGTTCTATACATATGGCAGAATTGACAATAAAAGCTGACTTTGACTTTGATTTCATTGTTGTGCACTATGTGCTGTGGTCTGACAGCAATGACAAGCACTTTCACTTAACTTAAATAAAGAATTAAAAGTTAAGACCTATATGTCACTTCAACAACATTTTGCAATACCCCTTTACCGAGGTTAAATTACAATCTATTAAATCAAACTTAAAAATACATCAAAATGTTTTATCACAAGTAATATTCTACCTAAGTCCCCGTGAAAATGCATTAAAACAAGTTATTAACAGATTGATTCTTACAGGTCTCACCTCCAGCAGAATTTAGCTAGTAAGTGAATACAGCAGCACGGTAAGTGAAATGTCAAAATACAAAAACACAAGACAGAAAAACAAGGCGTCATGCAGGAATATCTTTACACAAGAACTGAATAACTGGTCAGCCCTAATAATAAAAATGAACATTAAAGCTGATGAAAAAAACAATATTTAATGCAAAAGTGGCCTTTCATTAAACCGGTATTTTACTAAATTACATGACCTTAAGGAAAAAAATGTTAACGTTAAAGGAGGTGAAACAGCACTCTGGTAAGGTGCGATTTCGGCATAAGAAGGCTGAAAATAAATCGTTGATTGCTCTAGAACACTTTTATGTAAAGATCGTAAATGTACACAACACACATTAAACTAAAGAGTATGACGGAAGTACTTGACACAACACACATTAATCTAAAGAGTATGACGGAAGTACCTGACAACACACATTAATCTAAAGAGTATCATGGAAGTACCTGTCGCTGGTCAAGAGCTTCCCCTAATTTTCGGTTCTTCACTTGGAGAGCTTTAATGTCCTGCTCCTCCTGAAAGAAAATTTAGGAGCAAAATCTAGTTTAATCTTCGTAGCTAACTTGTCTATCTTTTATGTTTTTTAACTTTGAGTTCATCTGAGACACCACCACCAGCAGTCATGTTTGCAATCCTGAAATATGAGCTTTCAGAAAGTGCTTCTTCATTAGTATAACAAGATCAATTAAAATTAGACTTGTGTTATAAAAATGCCATATAATCCAAGATGATTAAGAAAAAATCTTGTAATTCTGATGGGCAAATCTTCTTATACTATCATAGTATTAAACGTGCCGAATAACCTGTGCAAAAAACAGTTACGCAACTCCATATTTAACACTATCTTGACTCAAGAATTTGGCCATAGCCAAAAAAGTATTTTAGACAAATTTAAAGGCACAAATGCACAGGCAAGCAAACTCACCAGATTAGACACCCCTCCCAGCTTGATGACCGTCTCCACGGCGGTGCTCCCTCCACCTGCTCCCACCCCAGCCCCATCATCCCCTGCTTCACGTTCCCGCCGCTTCTCTGGGGGTCCGCTCGAAGAGCTGGAGCTGCAGGGGTCATATGACCGTTTCTGTCCTGACATCCTTAGCACTCATAGGTTGGGGTTTGGCCCTACAAAGAGGTGGGAGATTTAGAAGAAAACGTGTAAGATGTTAAAAGTTTCTGGTCCTAGTGGCTTTATCTAAGTGTCAGTTCAGATACATTCAACCAGCATGCTGACATCTGGGCCATCGGGGACGGTCTAAGCTGACTGCAGCATCCACAGGTTAGCAACAGTGTAGGAAACGTGACCAACCGCACAGCATGTGAAGGAGAAGCACGTCATTATTCGGTAAAAAAGATAAACGATGCTTCTCATTTTAATCACTCGGGAAATAACTGGATTATTTAACGTCGTCACTAAAGGGTTACACACTTTAAATTACAGAATTTAAAACTGTCAGGTAGAAAGCTATATTACTGTTTTAATAAAATCACAATAACAACTTGTGCTATGGAATATGGTTTATTTTTTAGCTACTTTATCGCTTCCCAAAACGGTCTGAATTTGTGAAGGGCTAAACATTAGCTAGTACCTCTGCACGCGACACACATCAAATAAAAGAGTGATTTTTCTTTTTAGTGTTGTACTGCGCAGATGTGTAATTCTTACAAAATAAGCAACCGCTATGCATAACAGTTTATTTTACCCAACTCGTTAGCTATTACATTTAAACTGGTGCAAGCAGACGGGGGAAGAGTACCGACACAGTACATATGAAACAGACACAGCTAGTCAGCGGACTAAAACCAAACCCCGGAGCTAAACGGCCTCCTGACGGACTATCTTCAGAAGACTTTCCATTAAATCTAGATCCTTACCGATCTTGAAAACTAGCTTTATAGACAGCTAGCTGTTTATTATTTAAACTCTTCCCGTGCAATTGCTCTGCTCGTAAGAGCGGATGTCCTCCCCTGTGGGACGAAACTGCAGCCAATCGCGACTCTCCTGGCTGCGCTCGCCGGGTGTTATTTCGCCACCTAGTGAACGGAGGACTGAATTGGCACTACCAATAGAACTTGGATCAGGAAAAACTTGCTACATAAGCATGCAGTGACATAGGCGGCCGACTAGGGCGCCGACTTGCCAGACGATTTCATTTTGCCTCGGTATAGGGGCGTCGTTAGTGATGCTATTCATTTAACACAAAATATCAAGTATATTTAATATAAAAGATTAAACGAGCTCCCTTCTGATTTTCAACTCTGGGAACCCAGAGTTAGGGTAGACCAGGTATATTTTTCGGTTGTCGCGAGCTAGACAGTCGTTCATGTTTTATTGCGCCATTGTATAACGTAATGTACATTGCACTCACTTTTCACATCATGAGCGTTTCAAAATTTTTCTCCCAAATCAATCTAATCAATTGAAACCTCAAACTCGTGGCACGCATTGCCACATAATTCTTCCTTCGGTGTTGCAATCGGCTTTATTGAAATTACTGCTTGAGGTCAGTTAAGATTTAAACTCAACACAGAACTATGTAAAAACTGTACAAAAGGGTTCTTGTTCGGCTAAAGTATAGTTAAAAAGTGTGTCTATTAAACGTATTCACCGACAACTAAATAATTTAAATAGGAAAGAGAAAAAACTAAGCACTAATTTCTTATTTGTCAATTCATTATGCAGAACCGGCACATAGGTCTCGTTATTATTTATTTGAAACAGTAATGTGTATATTTATATTGTATACGCGCCACGGGAAAGCATTAAAAGAATGTTTAATTAACTTACGAAATGTCAGTGCAAACTAACAATTGATTTTTCTGACTGGGTGAAGGGAGACAACTTATTTTTATAGCATAATTTTTGATTAAAAAAAAAAAAAAGTCAAACCACTCCCATTTCGAGATCTGCTGGCCAGTGAAATTCTTGGAGCCGCCATCCGCCTTCGCCACGTTACTCCTCTCCTGTCATCTGCAGGTTTGGGGTTTTTTCTTAAATAGCGCGTCAGTCCAGGTGCCTCTTCCCAGTTTGTTTGAACTGCAGTGGAAGCTTTAAGAAGCCAGGCGTTCCTACTTAAGCAATCGCAATCAAGACTTCTACAAGTAAGCCTTATGTTCATTTTAATACCCGCTAAATCATATTTAGGTAAATGGTTGTTTGGTCTTGTTGCAAAGTTAACTTGCCGAATTATAATTAAGTGCATGCAGTAGAATAACAATTAAGTAGTTCGAGTGCTTCTGAAGTGGACGAACTAGGCACGCGAATGCAATAAGAATCTAGAATCTTCGGTTTGTGGCGAAATTTCCTTTCCAGTTCGGTCAAATGTGTTTAAAATGAATAAAAGAAACCATAGATATAAGTTAAATATAACTCAGTCTTAAAAAAAAAGAAAGAAATGGAAGATTGTTCTCGTGCTTAATAATTCCCATGTGAAAATGCACGACTGTTGATTTAACCTGTTTCTAACTTGGTAAACATTGGATTTGCGCTATTTTGTACGTCAGTTACCTAACATGACTGTCGCCACGTAATATATTGAGTTTCAGGCAACTTGCTGTGGAATTTTAACTTTGATAGTGGAACACTTTAATTATGCAGCGTGTTTTTTTCCTCACCAAACTTGCATAGACTTTAGCCTTTCGCAGTGAACTGTGAACTTGTTTGTCTGGAAATGCTGACATGATCGCCCATTAGGCTGAAGTTCGCGGCGCACACAAAGCAAACATTGACAAATGGACACTGATGACAGAGAAGGAATGCGCTGAGGACAGTGATATTAACGCATAACGACATCGATGATGCACTCAAGTTAATTGTGAAGTGGAAATTATAAGCTGTACATCGTGTGGTTAATGTCTTTCAGCAGTCACTTGACTGGCTTAACGAGTACAACTATTCATACTATGGGCGCTTTTATATTGTAGGATGACTCACCAGTACCCGTCACTCTCTCCGGAGCAGAAGGAGGAGCTCTCCACCATTGCCCAGCACATAGTTGCTCCTGGAAAGGGCATCCTTGCAGCAGATGAGTCTGTGGGTGAGCATAAAACTGGGTTAAAACGTGGGGCGGATCTCCACATACAGGAGGAACTTTTATTTTGAAGCATTAAGTCATAAGAAAGGCGATGCTCAAGTGTGCTGCTCACATTACTGAGCTGGCCATCTGACCCCAAGGGCATCGCTAGAAATTCTGCCCCACCCCCCCACCCCCGCACCAAATTTTATGTATTCAGTGGCCCCTGTAAGGTGCTGGCCCCCTTAATCTGCCAGGGGCCCCCATGCCCTTAGTCCCTCCGCGTTTCATCCCTCTCCTTCCATTCCGCAGGTACTATGGGAAAGCGCCTTCAGAAGATAAACGTGGAGAATAACGAAGAGAACCGGCGCTTCTTCCGTGACCTCCTCTTTTCTGTCGATTCCTCGATTGCCAACAGCATAGGGGGGGTCATCTTCTTCCATGAAACCCTGTACCAGAAGTCTGACAAGGGAGTTCCCTTCCCTGAGGTCATTAAGGAGAAGGGCATCGTGGTGGGCATCAAGGTAATCGGGCTACTGGCGCGTTCCTCACACGGCGTGCAGCCATCTGCTGTTATCAGGTATTGATTTGGTGTCATTCCTAGGTGGACAAAGGCACAGCCGGTTTGAACGGGACAGATGGGGAGACGACAACACAAGGTGGATGTCATTTTCTGTTCTTCAGTACTGCGGATAACCAATATCTTTTGATGCTGACAACTTTCAGTCTTTTGATGCGTTTCATATTAATTGTTTTTTTACCGGTTTCGTCTCGCATACATAAATCCAGTATTCATGCAGCGCCGTCTGCTTGGTGACGTGTCTATGGCGAAGACGCTCGAAATTCAAAATCTATATGTCAAGCATCGTTTATAACTCGAATATGTACTTTGGGTAGAAGAGCGTAGTGCGTTACTGTGGCTTGGCTTTTCAGGGCTCGATGGTCTGACGGAGCGCTGTGCCCAATACAAGAAAGATGGCTGCGATTTTGCCAAGTGGCGGTGTGTGCTGAAGATCTCTGACGGCTGCCCGTCAGCCCTTGCGATAGCTGAGAATGCCAATGTGCTCGCTAGGTATGCCAGCATCTGTCAGCAGGTGCGTATCTTACCCCCTGCTCATGTCATTCATGCGCGGTCTGACCGGCTGATACCACAGCTGACCTAAGTCACGTTTTTTTTCAGGCTGACTGTACCCAAGCTTTTGCACAGTGTAAAATGTGGACCTTTAACAGAAACGAACAAATCATTGGGCTTTGTTTCGCTTTTCACAAATGATTGTTGTATTTGTGCCAAAACTATATTTCAAGGTTCAAGGTACCTTATGGTTATCTGCAGCTGTGTACACGTACAAAGTGTGATGAGATCGCGTTTCTCCATAGTGCAGGGGTGCATGACGTAAACACATTGACGTTGACGTACAACGAGAGTACAACATTCACACGGACAAGTACAACACGAAACGTTGAACACTGCAACATTGTGCAATATGGGGCATTGAGTGTGACAGGGGACCACTTAGCCGGGTGCAGGGTCATTAATTAATTAGGACATAAGGAGGTTATAGCAGCATTAGTTGAGAGTTATAAGTAAAGTGCCAGTTAAGAGTGGAGTTATTGTGAAGTAAATAGTCAGGTAGTGTACTGGAATGACATTTGGTTAGGCAGAGATTCATAAATGTTTAGCATTAAGAATTCTGACGGCTTGTGGTATGAAGCTGTCACACAATCTGACACTGTAGTACCGCAGATATTTGCATGTTATACTGAAATACACTTCCGATTGAAACCTTATATTAACGATCATGTGTTTTTGTGAAAATTTTGTATTAAAATGAATTCATCCCATTCCATGCAAAATCCCCTGACAAGTCCTCCTTTCTCTGTACCCCAGAACGGCTTGGTTCCTATCGTGGAGCCTGAGATCCTGCCGGATGGAGACCATGACTTGAAGCGGTGTCAGTATGTCACCGAAAAGGTAACGCACTGGCATGTGCCCATCCGTCTCTCGCTGTTGCTGCTGGCGCCGTGTAGGATATTCGCCTTTACTCTGGGAATTCCCTCCAGGTGCTGGCGGCTGTTTACAAGGCCCTCTCTGATCATCATGTCTACCTGGAGGGCACCCTGTTGAAGCCTAACATGGTCACTGCAGGGCATTCGTGTCCTAAGAAGTTCACCCCTGAAGAGGTTGCTATGGCAACAGTATCGGCCCTGAGGCGTACAGTACCCGCCTCAGTGCCTGGTAAGAGGGGCGGGGGGAAAAAAAAAATCAGGAAAATAAAGTTGTTCTGAGGCATTGAAAAGGCTGCCAAACTGGAAGCATTGCAGATTTTTCTCAGGATCTAAAAGATGCTCACTGTGTAAAGAGACTGTGCTTTGACTGTACTGTCATTTCAGTATTCCTCAGGTCTGTTTTGTTGTGCTTAATATTGCCAACAGGTATTTGCTTCCTGTCTGGGGGCCAGAGTGAAGAGGAGGCCTCTCTCAACCTTAATGCCATAAATCAAACGCCCCTCCACCGACCCTGGAAGCTGACATTTTCGTACGGCCGTGCCCTGCAGGCTTCTGCTCTATCTGCCTGGCAAGGCAAGCAAGAAAACAAAGAGGCTGCACAAAATGCCTTTTGCACACGAGCCAAGGTAATCAGGTTAATATTGAGGGGGAGGAGCTCTAAGCTTATGGGAATTTTATACACAAAAATGCTTTGACGATGGAACAAGAAAATGATTGGATCTCATTCTGAACTAATCTAATTATGGAGGAGGTGGGTCCAAGCAATTAGTCATCACCAAGACATCTGATTGGTTGTTCCTGCCTCCTTTAGACGCTTGGACCCACCTCCTCTACTATCTGATTGGTTATCTCTCAGAACCGGTCATTTTTCTTTCTGCCCTCAGAACATTTTTGTGCAAGTAAATCTCCCATGAGCAAATGCCAAGTCTTTGTGGGAGTCACCAGTCTGCTACACTTTTTACTACATTTTAAAGTTAATATTTACAGTTGCTGTTTGTCTTCCTCAGATCAATGGCCTGGCTTCACAGGGAAAATACAAGCCTGCAGGTGAAGCTAATCGGGCTGCTACTCAATCTCTCTTCACAGCCAGCTATGTGTACTAGAATGGGAATCCTCAGGTTACCCAGCGCATGGCATCCCAGACAAGTGACAGAAGCAACCTCAAAAGTGAATTAAAAACTAACGTTCTACACATGAAACATGGCTGGTTTATTTGGGAATTTGCTGACATGCGTATTGATTCAAAATGCACAAGCTGTTTTACAAAAACCATCCTGGTCTTTGAATAGTGGTGTACAGTACCAGTCAAAAGTTTGGACACGCCAAGCCGCCTACAAAGGAGACTAATAGTATCATGTCACATGACCTGGCTAGACTTTCTTCATTCACTCACATTTAGCCCAGACTACCTTAAATCTGAAAACATATCTGCAAAAAATCCTGCTTTGTGATACAGGCCCCTGGAGTGACCCAGGCCAAATAGCAAACTCAGAGCAACTTAGTGAACATCCCAGCTGTCTGTCTTTCTCCCAATCTGAAAATAAAAAAGACGATCTTCTCTCACAGCCTGTCAGTCGAAAACAAAATGCAGGAAACCAAGCAGTCAGCAAAACCTGAGATCAAAGTGCCAAAACAGGAATCCCTGGAAATACCAGCTAAAGTCTGACAACTAGAATAATACAGAACCAGGGAAGGTGGGAACCAGATGCAATGTAGCAGATGGATGGGACTGTTATGAGAGGATCAGCCAAGAGCTGGAAGGGAGGCATGGAGCCACACGGGGGCTGCATGGCAAACACGGCAGCACGTAACGGTGTCATAAATTGTTACTCTGCTAATGAGATTTTTTTTCATTAGTTCCAGACAGTGTTATACTGACTAAATTAATGGACAAGTTAATAAAATACAGCTTTATATTTTCTCTATAAGACAAAGACAAATTTATGAAAAAAAATTAATTCTGCGGCACTAAAAACAGTTTAGAAAGTTTACTGACCACGAAATAAATATCAATCACTACAGATGCTTACAGTCATTTGCACGGGAACAGGGCAGCGCGCTGCGAATTTTAATGGCAAGTTTCCGAAGCGGTCCGTCCGCTCGGTGGAAGCTCCAGAAGCAAGCGAGAACTTGACGGTATCTTGCAGACCCAGTTCACAGGCTCTGTTAATTACGACAATGTCAGCATAACTGTCATAAATCATATGCAACTTACAAGGACAGAATGAGGGAAGAAAGCTCTGAGTTCGGAGCAGCAATTATTATATTAAATGGGGACAGACTTCAGGTATACCGCGTTACCTCCTCCGTTCTCGACGGATCCACATGCGAAGCAGGAAGCAGACCGCCCACCGAGCTCGCTGTTTATGAAGGCCTGATGCACACGGGCTCTCAGCTTCAGCGTGTATTCAAACGGATAAGTATTAATGCTGTCTCGTGCATCAACACCCTTGTTTGTATAGTGCAGTCAGGGACCCGATGACAGGGTCAGGATTCAAAGGTGCACCTTTCTTTTCCATGTCTGAGTGGGAAAATGGCACGTTTTAACCGCATGATAATTGAATCGATCACTGAACCCTGAAGTATCTAGAATCATTTAATTTACATCTCCTTATTATTTTATTGTATACACTAACACCAGTTAACATTTTCGATACCAAGAATCTAATATAAATTAGCTATACCTAACTTGAACAACAATTATTGATATAAATAGCTATTATCAAATGCTTATATATAGACTTATCATAACGATAAATATACAACAAAAACTTATTTTAAAAAAGTAAAAAATAATACAAGGCAGTTAATCGCGAAATTATCTCCAACTAACGGTTTTGTTAGTTAGTCTAATTCATTTAGTTAATAATTATAACAAAATCCTGCACACACATACATACATTCATACATACGCAGACACACTAACCTTTGTCTGCCAACGAAGATCTCGGTAGTTACGTTTAGATTCAGACCGGTTACCAACTTCGGTCAGCTAGCTGGTTTACGTGCACGGTGCAGGTTTATTACCTTGTAAATAGTCTTTAGGGTTTTCAAACTACCCCAACGCTTTTGATGCTTTTTTCAAAGTACAAAGTTACCATTGGTTGACAGGCCAATTAACTAAAATAACAAACATCTATTCATGGTGATGTGCCGCTATACACGTTTGTGCCACCTGTGTTACGTTTCAATAAATAGCCATTTCCAAAATACTAGCAGATATATAATTTAAAAAGATTATGGTTTCCTGGTCCGCTCACATATACCAGCCACAAAATCCCATGAAAAGACAAACGCGATCACAACGCACGTGTATGTTGGTATTTCCTTAAAATTAAATGAAAATAATATTGAGTACGAAATAATTTTACTACTATTAATAATTCATTTACAGTAATATACTTTTATCATCCTCTATTAAGGATTATTACTTGGCATTTGAATGTGTCTTAACATTTACAGTCACGTAGAACTTCGGCGCGGTTCTGCCTCCGTACTTAGGGCCCGATGAGCTCGTTTATGGACCTGCGATGCTGAGGCTTATGTCCAACACAGGAGCCTCACGTTAAAGGATGTTATATCTGCCCTGGGGTTAGTAGCCTGATGTACAGTTAGAAAATCCCGCCATCAGTTTCAAATTTAGAAGCATTTTCGTTGTCAGTACCGAGAATTAATCATTGTTAAAGAACACGTTAAAAAAAAAAAACAAAAAAAAAAAAGTTAAAAACAGATTCAGCAATAATTGTGTGTATATGATAATACTTTATTTTCCCTCCATCAATCCTGTCGGTGTGTTCATTTTCCAGTGTTCATTTCATCTTAAGAGCTTTTGATCAAATAATTCAAAGGTTAAATAACCCTAGAATCTTTGCTGATGGGTTGCTGCTTGTTAAATCTCGCACTACTCGGTTTTTACAGCACTAAGAATTATAATGCAAGTTTAATGTGCTATATCTTATGCACATTATTTTGTCTTTATGGTAAATTAAAACAGCGGAATTGACGATTTTTCGTCAGATAAATGTTACGGATGTCGCTTTTGAGTCTGCCTCTTACATTAACTAAGTGGTGGTTATTTCAGATTGAGGCTTAATACCTAAAGGGTTGCCAACTTTGGTCAGCTGGCTGGCGTGAGATATTCTCTACTCACATAAACACGCATCAAATCTCAGGTTCACCTGTCCACTTGCTTGACCCTCAACTCTATGCCAGTTTGGATAAAAGCATTGGGGAAATATGTCCAGTGTACACCAAGAGTGTTCCAGATGGTTATTCTTTGCATGACATGTATGCGATCTCAAAAAAAAAGTCTGCTTTTTGATGTGATTGGCAGCTGGGCCTATTTTCCCCCACCTTCACTGTCAGGTCATTTTCACTCTCGATCTTCATGCTCCGTAGTAAAGTGCAGCCTACTCACGTCGGAGCTTATACGCCTTCTTTAATTTCGTACCGCCAGCTTTGGTTTCTGCTTGAATGTGTGAAAGAGAAGCATTATTCATCTGTCCCTTTCTGATGTGGAAAGCGACACTGATATATAGGGAAAACTGAGTAGTGGTGCAGTGGGTAAATGTGCTGTTTTGGTCAATGTATTATATTTATAGTTGCTGCATATTACATATTAAAATACTATGTAATACAGTGTAATATTTAATTCTATTACATATAAGAATACTATGTAATACTATGTAATACTATTACATATGAAGATACTATGTAATACTATGTAATGTGTAATACGATTACTTATTAAGAGCACTGACCTAATCAGGGACTATGAATTTTGATAGCATTTTAAATAGCTAGGCAGTAGTAGCGTGAACTATACTCTACGGAAAAACAGGCTCATCTCAGATGTACTCAACTGTAAGAAAATCTTTGCATAAGATGATACGCGTGCGTGATTTACGAGATTCACCTCTTCGATAACTTCATTTAAATTGCTACTTATAGGTATATGTATAAACTTGTGTCACATGTGAAGATATGTATCATTTGAAACAATGAAATGGCAGCGGTAAAATGAGTAATAAGTGACTTGCAGGGGGAAAAGTAATGTAAATATACTGTCTGAAAAAAGCACCAATTTTCACCCCTCAAGGGTCTGCCAGTTGTACTCTAGTTGTAGGTAAATGTATCTTTTGTTCTAATTAAAGGTACAGAAATGAACTCTGGGGAACATCTCTTTACCATTGAGGTACATTAATGCTGTTTGTACCCTGGGGAACAAAACTGTACCAGGGCTGTACCCTTTCTCTGAAGATGTAATCCTGTGGGAAAGAACATGAAAATGATCTAAAATGAATCCCACCAAATAAAGTTATGTCAGAGGTTCTTCATATTAAAATAAAAATTGATATCTTGCTGTTTCACACACATATATCACAATTGTGAACAGCGAATGTAAGAACATCATTACAGGAGCATACAAGGTTGGAAAAACGCTGCTTTTTGCCGTTTCGTGGGGCAACATAAAGAAATGTGTTTGGAACTAAATCTGTATTAAAGATGAAATAACTTTAAGTGTAACGAAACAAGTATTTGATGTTCTTGTGATTAATCTAATGTGTTGATGTGTATTTATTTGATTTAACAAAGTGCAATTAAAGTAATTGAATCTAAACAAAGAACGAGAATAATAAATATGAGACCAGAAAAATATCAGAACCGTTATGTGATTGAGTTTATTTTACTTGTATGTGCTTTGATTAACAAATATGCTTTTCTTTTTTCATATTAAAAGAAACTTTGATTATCGAAACATTGAAACCCATACATTTGTTGCAGCTTTTAACTTTTAAAAGTGATTTCTGACTATGAACTGTGAACTATTTCTTAGTGTATCAAAACATTAAAGTGCAGAAATAAAAACGAATATGGTAATATTAGAGTAGGCCTGTTTGAAATCAGGTTGATAGTGTGATGGATTGATGTCTCAACCCGGTCACGCTCATTCTCAGCGGATTTAGAGATCACCTATGGCTCGCCGCAATATCAAATGGATATATTGAAAACGATGAGTGCATGAAAACGTCATAGTTGAATTCCTACATAATTTTATACAAAATATATTTGTTCTAAATTGATCTTTAACATATTGCTTTGACGACATTCTCGCAAATCGCTCACACTGGAAGTTGAAACATTCCTGTACGATTATTAATATCGGTTCTGAATGTAAAGTACTTTCTATAATAATGTCATGGATTTTGCCCAGACCGCTTTCCCGTAACGCGCTGCATATTCCGCATATTGTTTATTGTTCAGGTAACCTAACAGACCTTTCTACATTCGGAAATCATAAACAGCCACAATTTATCAGAATAAATACACCATTACGATATATTTGTAAATGTAAATTAAAGATACCACACACCATTTTACATTTTTTTTTTTACCTTTTTAAGCATGTAGATGGAAAAAGAAGAAAAAAATAACCATTGTAGTACAGTAACTTGTACACAGGAGATGAGCTGGAGCTGCGCACTGGGTATTTTTCTCAGTAAATCCATTGAACGGTAAACCACCCGCGAAAGATAAAAGAAAATGAAACCAAATGAAAACCGAATCGTGCAACAGTCATAACTCGTCTATTGACTTGTGTCGTGGTGCGACTGGTGGTTTAATGGAATACATAGAATAGAGAGTAAACAGGTCTTTATTGCAGCATCTGCACAGGTATGCACTTGGCACTGTAGCACACTGTCTGCACCACGGTGTGTGAGAAACTTAAGTGTGACGCAATTTTGTGCACCTGGGGGAGCATAAAAACGGAAGAAATGAACATAGTCTGTTTCCTAAACATTGCAATCATTTCTTACTCGCTAAATATCTTTTCTTTTTCTCACTCCTCGTTCATGTGCTTATTCTATGCTTCCCTTCTCCCCCACCCCCATCTTTCTCTTTTTTTCTCTCTCTCTTCATCACTAACACACTTTGATGCAAGGAAGTATGCAGAGAGACCGAGAAAGAGCAGCAGAGCCGATGGGAGAGCCGCACTATTTCTCTCGTGCACACACTTCCTTCACCTTCATTTCTCGCGCCGGTCTTCGGTCTCTCGTACTCCCTCCATATCTCTCGCTCTGCAAAATCATCTAGTGGTAAGACACGAATTTGACTGATGCTAAATGAAATCGATTTAAAGTAATGTTCTGTCTTGTAATCAGACTTTTTGTAACTGGAATATAATGAAATTATCCAACTAAATAACACAGATATCTGATTAAAGTCAGCCTAACAGTGACTGTAATTGTTACGATTATACGATTATAGAAAAAAAGACATGCTCAGTGTTGCTGCTGAAACGAGTTTTTTTTTTTTTTAATTGTAGGCCCTATTTGGGTATGACCATTATACTGGCGCCGGTTATTATTTTCTGAACAATTTTTAATAAATTAATCTCCCCATTGTTGCGTTTATTTAGCCGTAAATTGATAGAATAAATTACATTTGCATACCTGAACTCATTTATAAATTTTTTAAACCTCACCCGGGAGATTCACCCCTGCATATTTGGTAACCTTGTTTTTTAAATTACTCTTTCAGTGACGATGGTGAAACTGACAATTATTGCCGTATTACTGTTTGGTAAGTTTGTTTTTGGTTCAATAAACATAGCAGTCCGTTTGCTGTATCTGAATATAAGCAAACACGTGGCGCCTTTTTCAATCTAAACCGAACAACAGGAATGTATTTGGCCTGGTATCCTACAAAAGTAAAACTTCGCCTTGGAACCATCTTGATTTCACACTCTAACGTGCATCAAAAAAGTAATATGAACGTATTATTTGCAGTACGGTGAAAAAGTCGCAGGCCATCAAATATTTTTCTGTGAAGGAAGGACGTAATTTAAGAATATAGTTCAGTATAGATCAGGGACATGATAAATCCAAAGACGCATTTCATCTGTTCTCCAAAAAGTTATATCTTCATATCTTGTTGGACTGCAAGATGAACATTGCTTCAGTTCCCAAACCCCTGCTCAGGGGCACCAAAGCCATGCCATTTCTTCATTAAATTTCCCTACCAGCTCAATTAATTAGCAAGTGTGGCAAGATGGTGAGGTCATGGCGAGGCAAAAATAATCGCATGCTAATTGGTGAGTCAAGAATTACATGCATGGGTGTATTAGATTGTTACTGCAAGTAATGCGATGACTTACAGATAGGTGTCGAAATGCTTCTGCTATGATTCCAGAGATATGAAATTCATAGTTCCACATCAGCATAAGGATAAAAAAAAAAAACCAAGCGTCATTTAAATTTTTTATTGGCACAGTATTGTCTATACGGCAATAACGCATTATGTTTTTGTGGTTATGTACAAATGTGATTTCTGTCGAAAGATGCAGGGTTGACATTCCACGCTGGCTGTATGATCAGTTAGGCCTGTTTCTTCAGCTGTGGAGTGATTTTGGGCTACAGCAGTAACGCGGCGGCCTTCTTATGTAATCCTGTTGTTGTTACTGCTGAAATATATTCAATTATAACTAACCACAGTCTTGATATTTGTGAATTTCTGAGAGATATTAGGTGCGCTGAGCAAATTTATAAATGAGAGTTTATTTGTTGTTAAAATAACAATGCAAGTGCAATTATGATTGTTCAGCTTCTTAAAAATGTAACACTCTTGCAGTAGTAATTTGATTTTGGTTGTAGAGTTTTTGCTATTGTGTCAGATACATGCCAGAACCAAACGAAGTAAAATTAGCTTTTTAAAATTTTGTTTGCATTTACATGTAACATAGTTGCTTAGAGGCAACATGAAGATAATATCATAACAGCCTAGTGAATGCTAATTTAATACAAGCCAGCAGGACCAGGGGATCTGCAGGAACATGACTGAAGATAAATGGCCTGCAGTGTTTTCAGGATGCTGCTTTGTTGTTTGGTCGCTGCAGTTCAGGTCACTTTATGCATCTTGCTTGAAGCAGATATATAAAAGTTAGCCCTGTCTTAAAAGGAAAAGAGTAAAAGCAAAACTTTTAATTGCTGCTACTGCTGCTATGCTCAGTATTACTTTTACTGTAATGATATGGATGCAGTTACAGAAATTGATCAAACAACAACAACAAGAACGTAATAATAATAATGATAATAATAATAATAATAGAATAATCTCGCACAGTGATGTCACTTCTCTAGGACAGCACATTTGAATTCAATTCCAGCTCTGTGCATTTTTGTACTTCCCATGTTCACCCCGTGTTCATCCCATGTTCACCCCGTGTTCTCTCCGTGTTCACCCCGTGTTCATTCCGTGTTCATCCCATGTTCACCCCATGTTCATTCCATGTTCACGTATTCTTCCCGTGTAACCTTGGATTTTCTCATGCAATTTGAAGACATGTAGTTACATGATTTGGTATCCCTAAAATGGCTGCAATGCGTGATTGTGAGTGCGTGTGTACGTGTGCATGTGCCCTGTGGTAGGCTGGAATACTGTCGGAGGTTTTTCCTGCCTCATGTCCTCTGTTTCCTCAGATAGGCTCCAGGATCCTTGTGGTCCTACACTGGATAAGTAATTAGTAGATGGATGGATGGTTATTCATCACATCAGCAACAACAACAAAATAAAAATAACTTCTTTGTTCTTATTGCAGTTGTGTGCAATGAATCCCTGCCCACTCATCCTACCAATGTAACGATGACCACCAGGAACATTTCTGAGCCTTCTACCTTTCCGCCATGTTCTGCACCTGTGACAGTCCCGATACCGTCACTTGCTACTCCTCTTCCACCAGTCCTGGCACTCATCTACGTGAGAGCCAAGGCGAGCTCATGCCAAGGGGTCATCCAGCTCGAATTTAACCACTCCGACACCGCGCCACTCTGCCACCACAGTAATGAAAAGCTGACATACTTCAAGAACACGTTCTGCACCCAACTGGGATGTGGCGAATTCAAGGGATGGAAAGAATCACAATACCAACTGGGTTACAAGATTGTGGAAAGTGGATTGATGAAAAACGATTGTACGACGCTGGAGATTATGTGTAAAGGTAAGGCAGTGTGCATGCATTTGTGCATCTAAACATTTTTGAAAGTTATTTTCAATACTATCTCAGCATGCCATCAGCTCTGAACATAAAGTTCATGGTTTTTTGAGCACCACTTATGACAGGAAGGCGCATTTTTGAAGGTGCTCTGCGTTTTTCTGCAGTAGAACTAGAGTGTCTTTTAAAAGCAGAAGTGTCAGCTCCTTCATTCTGCTCATCCAGCTCTCCCCAAGAGTAAAGAGCTGGTAGGCTACAAGACTGTGACTGCTCTGCTGATCACGGCGATCCTAGTCCTGCTTCTTCTCAGGTTCGGACATAAGAGGTGCACCACCCTTTACAACAAATGTAAGTTGAGAAACAGAAAATTAAGCTCTCAGTAGACCTTTGATTCATACAGGTTTTATCAGTCGGACACCAGTATATATTTAATGCCTCATGTGCTTCTATTTTGGATGGCTATTTTGCTGCATGTTCCTTTTATTGTTAATATGTTTGTAAAAAGCAAAATACGGCAGACTTCACCTGGGAATATAATTTGAATCCATTTGGTTAACTTGTTTCTTAAACTCTGCTGAGATAGATCCAGGACTCTTTCCACTGTGACTGTGGGTTTTCTGTACATGGACATAAATGGTGCTTTTTCTGTGCAGTCTTTAAGCGGAGGAATCGGGAGTGGATTGGACCCACGCAGAGTCAGAGTGGTAAGTGGTCTGCGTTATTTTGTTGTTAATAGACACTTTTACACAAAGTAGCGTACACATAGTATTTCATCATCTCGAAATGCAAAGGTTCAGTAACTGGTTATATTTGCACTAGAATCTAAACCACGAGTCAGTCTATTGCCTGGACCTTCAGGTAGCAGGAACTACTGAATCTGTATTTTTCTGTATCACATGTGCCTGCATTCTGTGTCAGTGTCGTTTTATAGAGCACAGGCTGGAATGCCTCCCAGCAAGTCAGCGAGATACTCGTACCCTGGTGAGTGCATGGAATATATAACCCGTAAACCAATTTTCTTGAAACAGCTATGGAACAGTAAAGGTATACCACTCACAACTCAAACCCCTTGAAATTTAAAGCGTTTTCATGACATATTTTCGTTTTGTTGGGAAGATTATGAGGTGAATTTTACGGCATATAAAGGTGGCTCCCTCTTTGCGAGAAAACCTACATAGTTATATACATTTATACAACGTGTAGCTGATGAATGACGCACGTCAGATTTGTATTAAGCCCACTTTTGTGTTTTAATTAATATAACTGAATTCAAGTAATTTGACTACAAAGGTGACAACAGGGTTTGGATGTCTGTCTTTGTTTTCATCTTCACATTCTCACGTGTCGAACGTGATGATGAGGTTACCTGTTACCAGCATTAGCTGTTCAGAATTGCATAGTATACTGAGTGTTTATTTAAACTGCAACTTTGTAACTCTGGATATAGTGTCAATGACTGCATTTGCTATCCTACAGCACTGGAGAGACTGTCTGTACAACCCAGCAGAGAGTCTTCTTCAAACCGAAACAGTGACTGTGATTCATATAACTAAGTCATCGGCATGACCTTTTATATCAACGCCGCCATTATGAAACACCAGTGTTTTCTTCCAAGTGCCTAGTAACAAAAACTTTTCATCAAAAAATAAAGGTCCTGGAAGCAAAGGAAATGCTTTCCAGATAAACGTCTGGCTTGCGTTCCGGTTGCCAAGCATCCCGAATGACCACCGACTGTGTTGACGTTAACGTGGCATGGACTTTAGGTGAGATGATTCGTATGTTATATATGTAATATACAAATTAGGTCCTGCTCTTTATGTCAATGGGATTGCACCTTCATTTTTCACTTCTGGTATAATACCAGAAATAGTTCCCCAGACATTCCCCGTCACAGTTTTTAAAAATCTGAGGTCTGAATTTCATTCTGATATTAAAGGAATGTTTTATTTGTTGTAGACATTAAATCAAATTTCTCATTTAAGCTCGTTTTTTAGTAAATACTGTAAAAAATGCATGCGTTTTTGAGTTTGTAATGTTACACTTTTATACAGCTTTTCACTTGTGCATTCTTTCAAAACCTGGCTTTCTTTATGCATGACATTAATATGTTTGTCATTTTGTTGATTGATGTAGGTAAGCACAGGTTTTAAAGTTGCCTTATGTCATTTTTTTTAACCAAAACTACAAAACATTGAGTGCATTTTCAACAAAATGCAAGCATGAGGAAAAGAAAAGATTTGGGAAGGTAGAGGAAGCAGAGAATAAGAACGTTGATCTATTTTTGTAACAGAAATTGGGTTTCCTGTGTTTTTATTCATTTCCTGTTTCTGTGTTATTTCTGTCATTTCATGCACGCCTGGATCCCCTGTATTCTTGCAGTTCATTCATGCATCCCAGGGCCCCTCTGTGTGTATGTCCCCCTTTTCATTTTAAGTTGACATTTCCCTCCAGTCATTTACTATGTGTAACATTCTAGACGTATCTGTAAAACTAAGTGGAAAACCAGACAGGCCCCAATAATGTTTTACATGATAAAACTGTATATTTTTTTAACTGTGTATATTTTTACACTATATTAAAGACTGTCCATGCCTATTTGCATTAAACGGTTGGTGATTTGCAGGCTGATTGTTTTATGAACTACAGTGACCAAAAATGTATTGGGGTGGATCAAAAAAAAAAGTGATATTTTATCTGCCGAACTGTATCTGATGGAAAAAACACTGTTTTAAAAAATATAATCTAATCTTGATTGATATCAGCTTACATTGCGATTAAACAGATAAAAGACATATGAACAAAAAAAAAACGATATGACAAATAGGTATAAAAATGGAATGATGGATGGAATTTATATTCTGTACTTGACAAGGCAAGTGTTGTAAAATTGCACACGTGACTTTTCTTTAATAAAATCACATAAAATACACAGTCTGTCACATTAAAGCTGGTTCAATGCATAAGAAAAATATATTTACACACAATAAGAAACAAAAAATATATCCGTTCACTTTGTGTCCACCAATCTTCTATGTTGGACAGAGCGCGTGGGATCAATTCATATACACTGAACTGGCAACAAGCGGGTATGGAAAATGAATGAATGAATGAATGGGTGTGCTTTTTATTTATACTAGGAGGGTAATGAGAGAAAGTTTACAGTTTACAGAAGGCTCTATCGGAGGCAAAAATGGGTCTTACCTATAGTACTAGGCAGGGGCACCAAATAAAGTGGCCATTGCATGATTAATTTATTCTATTCTCCCACATCACACGATATTTTCCTGCTATGCAACATTTCCAAATATTTTCAAACGATAAAAATGTACATATATCACCAATGTGTCGCAACTGTATAACAAAAACAGCTTATTCAAATCATTAATTTCTCCTTGATTTGAATGAACACCAGCAGCGTGTCTAAGTCACAGTTCAAGGTTACAGAAATGAATTTCGAGTTCGACTTTAACTCATTTTTGCGGTACACCCCTCAAACGTTTTTGGTAATTACCATGCTTGCGGAAATCCTGAAACCTTCAATGCACGCTCCGTCAGTTACGGTTAAAACATTTTGCTTGTTATTCATAGATGACAATAAGAATGTTTTCGATACACATGTACGTGATAAAATAATTGAATACAATATTTCAAACCGACAGTAAATACTTTCATACTTAAAACAGCTTATAGCCTATAGCTTATGTTGTATGCAGTTTACAGTATTAAATTTAGTTTCTTAATTTGAAATGCAGATTAGGTATTCAAAGCACTGAAGTAAAGTTACATGACATGTACAGAAAATTATCCTTATAGGGAATTCAGTGAGGCCGAGCTTACGTGAGCTTAGAAATATAACGCTAGGGAATATTCACACCGATATATATATATATATATGCGAAATGGGATCACAAAGTAGATACTAATATTCGTTGTTTTAATTTGTTTAAGATTCCTATTTCAAACATCACTTATAGTTTTCCAAGGCTGGATAACCCAGGAAGGAACCACAACAAGCGAGTATGGAAAATGAATGAATGAATGGGTGTGCTTTTTATTTATACGTGAGGGTAATGAGAGAGTTTACAGTTTGCAGAAGGCTTCATCGGAGGCAAAACCATAACAACAGGAAGCTCTAGCAATTGACAATGAAGTCCACTCTCGCTATATTAAAGTACGCTATAGTCATATACAGACAAAATACAGAATACGGAAACATTCATTTTGCGAAATCAAGACACGCTGTGTTAAGAAGAACTTTTATTTTAATGCGTCGTAGTGCATATGCACCCGAATGCCGTTTTCTCCGTTTACGGTTTCATCAAATTTTAAAAGTACAACAACAAAAGCTTTAGCATACCTTGAACTGAAACAATCAACATTTAATCCTGCCAACTAGTTTCCTCATATACTGTTTACACCCGATTAATATTTCGGTTTTATAAAACGCACGAAGAGCTCCCTGTAACCTGCACAAACGAACGCGTCATAGCTTCCGGGGGGAAATTTGAAATAGAAACGCCAGGGGGCAGACAGTTAATAGATTTCACAGCAAGTTAACAGCAACAACCACATCGACTGCATTTGGAAAGAAAATGTAGAGCACAATTATAACTATAATTTTTTAATTTACATATAATATAATATTATAGTGTGAGTGGATTTCATTGTCAACTGTTAGAGCTTCCTGTTGTTATGGTTTTACGTTCCCTCCTGGGCTATCCAGCCTTGGGAAGAGGTTGTTTTATAAGTAATGCCATGTTTTAATATGAAAATGCTCCTTCAAAATAATGTGATAAATGGTCACAACAAAAGC
>JAODKE010000015.1:2140191-2151390 GCA_026779605.1 Mormyrus hasselquistii
TGTCAATTGCATTGAGAGACCAGCTGATCAGATCCATAATTTCTTCAGTTTTGAAGAGCAGGGCTGAGAGAGTCTCTTGGGTATAGACAGCAAGACAGTAGACTAGACGAGACAGGAGTAGCAAGCAGGGCAGATAAGGGGAGGGAGAGGGAAAAAGTGCGTCCGCCTCCGCCGAGAGCCAAAGAGAGTATAGTTTATATTGTATAGTAACTATTGTATAGTTTTATTTAGTTTAATTTCAATTATTAAACACTCAATGTTATATTAAATATATATAAATGTTATATAAAGGTTGCATCACATGGTTTAACGTGGATATAAGTAGCATTAATATAAGGATAATGCAACTTGAAATATGGAATATAATTAGCGTGATGCTGGTCATTGGATGGAAGTTTTGTTTGTAAATATTTCTTTGCTTAAAATGCCATCTAGTTAATGCTGCCCCTGTTGTGACAGCAGTAACCTTATGAGCTCCACAGGGCACAAATACTCACATGCACTCCGACACATTTTATCTAGTCACCGGAAAAGGATGTCAGATTGACCTAATTACATTAAATAGTTCAAACTGGATAGCACCTTATTCATATACATGAATCCTCTGTGGTAACTGCAGCATTCAGCGACAGTACAATAAGTAGCCCTTTCTTACTCTGGTTCTGCTTCTGTAGCCGCCAGGGCTGTAGGAAATGGGGGTGAGGTTATGTGTTCTCTTCAATATTTCATTAATCTCCCAATAAAAAGACCCTTGTATATCAACATTGAAACATCGTGGAAAGAGGGCACCCACTTGATAACCGAGAAGATGCCACCACTCACTTGACCGTCCCACTGAGCATGGATGTAGAAAGGAGTGATTTCACTAAGGAGCAGTAACGTAACCGGTCCTGTTTGGGTCATCAAAGGCCACAGCAGGGCGGACGATGCTTATAGATTTGATCGTAAATGGCCAGAATGGCCAGCAAAAGAACATTAACTCGCTTGACTTTCTTGCTGTGATGCAGGAGCAATCTCACTGGGGACGAGCGCTGGAAATGTGGCTAATTGGGTCATCAGAGGCCAGACCGGCACAGAAATCTGTGCTGATTGGGTGAGAAATGGCCTCAGCAAAGCTACCGACATGACCACTTTACAAAGTCCAGGCAGTGTGTCTCAGGTGCATGATTAAGGAATATTAAAACCTTATAGAACAGTAATTATAAGGAAGTTGTGCCCCCCACCAATATCAAATTTTCTGCTATACAGTTGGTAGCATGTTCTCCCTAACTTCTGCTGCGTGAATTTTTAGGCAGCTAGACCTAGACTTAACAAGCACAAGATATACTAAGTAGGTGTCATAAGGGGCACCTTATCATTTAAGTAGTCAGGAGTTGATGGTTTTTGGGATGTTACACCGCTTTCATTCATTAATGTTTTGTCTGGAAGACTGAGAAGAAAAACAAAACAGGAAACTGTAAAAGAGTCAACATTTATGAGTCAAACTCCAGTTTAAATGAAATTGTGGCAGAATTTCAGGTGAAAATTTTAAACATGACCAATGGCATGTATTTAGGAAATCAAACACAACATGCAACAAAAATCGCATGCAAGCCAAACAGTTACAGTATGGATGGAAAATCTGTGTAGCTGAGGTCTTACCTTTTTTCAAGTAAAAAAAGTAATTGTTTAGTGTCTTTCAGATAAAATAAATGTGAAAAATTCATATTTCTAAAATTGCTTACGTGTACTCAGCCTGATTTTGCATAATATGCAGCTTTCATTTGTCTAAAATAATAATTACGGTCTATGCGGTACAGTGCAAAAGTCTTATGCGGTCTAAGAAATTGATGTTCAAATGATCTTCATGCTCATAACAAGATGTTCATTCTGTAAAACAATGATGTTTGTCAAAGTGTGGCAGATTATCCATTTCAAAACCTTTCCTAAAGTCAAACTCAATCACCCCACCTTGACTGACTAACTGAACCCTCAGTAAATGATCTTTGACTGCCCCAGACTTTTGCACGGTAATTCATAAACATAAGTACTGTCATGCAGCAAGCGGGTGCAGACCGAGGAAGCAAGAGCAGGACTCATGGTGTCAGGAAAATATGGGGTTTGATTGGGGGAAAACGTAGCGACACATACACCAACGTCAATGACCGGACTGGGGAAAACGTACTTTAACGCGGACTTAAATACATAGGACTAATTAAACAACAACAAGAAACAGCTGGTAAACACAAGGATGCCACACAATGTAGTGAGAGGTCATGGCACAAGGGAGGATCGGATGAGCGGGGGATGACAGGACCCCATCCCCCCCCCCCCCCCAAAGGTGTGCATGACGAAACCAGGGACACGACGGAACCTATGGAAACAAAAGCGAAAACATTAATGAGGCACAGGGAACAGGACTGACTCACAGACAGGCACAAGGACAATAACCAGGACACCAACTGACAGTACAGGGAACATAGACAGGCACAGGGGCACTAATGACCAAAACACAGCCCAAGGAGGGGGACAACGAAGGGACAACACAAATGGACAAACCAACAGGAGGCACAAAGGGACCAGAAGGGTACAAAGGCAGGGAGGGATGGGGAGAAAACACAGGGGGCACAAAGGCAAGGGACAAGGAGGCAAAGAACCAAGCAGCCGGAGGGAATCCCAGAGGGCAGAAGGCGGGAGCCGCAGGGGCAGCTGAAGGGGATGAGGAGGAAGGTAGAGGGACTGACAGAGAAGGCGAGGAGGAAGGTGGAGGGACTGATGGAGGAGGTGAAGAGGAAGGTGGAGGGGACACCGGAGGAGGGGAGAAGGAAGCAGAAGCCATGCCAGTTTTCACTATTGGAAAGTACGTGTAGTATAATTAATAGATAGAAGCTTTGGAAATCATAAGTCATACACTGTCAAGTGCAAGAAATTTAGCATTATCTTCAGTGCAAACACAAGATAGGAATTTTAGTCTGATCTTTTAGGGCGTGGACCTCCCTAAAAGAATGTGAGTGGTTGCAAGAGTGACGAGGGACAGTGGGATTGTGTTACATAGATTCTAGCAAGGGCAAGATAGGCGATTGCCCAAGGCGGCATCTTCTGAAGGAGAACCCACTTCAAGAACCCCAGGTACAGCCACCCAGGCCGAGTTTCCATGACTTCAAATGGCAACTTTTATAGTCGCCACCACTGTCCTCCAGGTGAACTGGGTGCTACCTGGCTTTCAACCACCGCTCCATGGTAATACCACTGTAAACTGTTGGTCTATTAAGGAAGAGATTCTCTTTCCACGGACAGTGGGGATACAATAGCTGCTGGATTTTCTGAACAGGTAACAGAACAGAAATTGAGTCCAGGTTTGAGACATTTACATAAATGTCAGGTGAGAAGAATGTTTACTAACACAAATATGATGTATTTACCAATACATAGTTCACAGGAACTGGTTGGCTGGCAGATTACACATTCTGCCTCGGGAGCAGGCTGGGTCTGAGGAGAGGACTTAAACTCAAGATCAGGCCCTTTTGAACAATTCCTGTCAAAGTGCCAACACCTACAGACTCCTTCAGGTGGCTTGTATTTACAGGCACGCCTTGCATAGTTTGGTCATCAGGCTTGATATTTCTATTCTGACTATATCTAAGTATATAAAATTCATAGATATAATTTGCTCATATAAACTAGACTGACAGGAGGTAATGAGCAATGTGTTTTTAAAGGTTGCTGAGAAAATTACTGATGATATCTAAAGCCAGGTAAGTTTGAGTTAAATCAGTAAAGCTCTCTCTGATACGATCAGGTGAGTTCAGTCCTGCAGTGGATACTAATCAGACCCTCATTCTATGTGTCAATGTGTTGGTACAACATACACTATATCACGAGTGTTAAACTCCAGTACTGGGGGGCCGGAGCGCTGCATATTTTTGGGTTTCCCCTCATTTAACACATCTGATTCAACTCCTTGTGCTAATTACCACACAGCTGAATCATTTGTGGTGGAACAGGGAAAGAACTAAGCTATACAGGGCTCGGGCTCCCCAGGACTGGAGTTTGACACCCCTGCACCATATGAACAAAAGGATTGAGACATACCTCTTAATCATTGAATTTAGGTGATTTTTAATTGAGACCCATTGCCACATGTATACTAAATCAAGAACGTAGCCATGCAGTCATGTTTACAAATATTTGTGAAAGTGGAGTGATGAGTCACGCTTTTTTGAGTCTGCCAGGAGGCGGATGCCAGGAGAATGTTACTTGCTTCACTATATTGTGCCAACTGTAAAGTTTTGTGTAGATGGGGTACTGGTATGGAGTTGTTTGTCATGTGTTGAGCCTCTTAATTGTAGTGAAGGGAACTTTTAACGCTTCAACATACCAAGACATTATGGACAAATCTATGCTTCCAACTTTGTGGGTACAGTTTGGGGAAGGCCCTTTTCTGTTCCAGCATGACTGTGCCCCAGTGCACAAAGCAAGGTCCATAAAAACATGGTTGGGTGAGTTTGGTGTGGAAGAACTTGACTGGCCCACACAGATCCCTAACCTCAACCTCATCAAACACCTTTGGGACTCAGGGAGTGTCCAGCACAGGGTTTATGGGGTGAAGTGGCAGTACTTCTCAGTTTACGCGTGACACATCAGTAGCAACCAAACCACAAATAAAAACAAAAATAGAGAAGTAAACAAACAGAATACTTGTGCTAATAATGACCGTCGATCCGAGGATGCGGCTCTGAGAGCAAGCTCATCTGCTGGTGTATAGAGCACAAAAGGTTTCTGACCAGCCAAACTGCGGGTGATTTCTGTAATGCGCAAGTAATACATGTAATAATAATCAAAATACTACTACAACTACTAACAATAACAACAGGTTGTCTAAGGGGCATGTCAGTAGCATGCAGAAAACAAACATCCTTTACGTTGTTTTTTTGATTTGGTGTAGTTTTTGCGCTGCCTTTCTGAACTGGATAAACAGTTTTCCAATGGTTGGACGGATAGTTCTGTACATTTTCTTTATCTGTATTGGGACATTTAGAAAATTCTGCAGCTGCATCCAAGAAATTATCCAGGCTACCATTCCAGTCAGGATCAATAGGTTAATGAGTAACCACAATAACAGTTTAGCTACTGCATTACTGTATTAAAACTCTGACCTTCATCTGCTTGGGATTTCGAAATGTGTAATTTCCCCAACTTCAAATGGCAAGATTAGTATTGGTTTTCTGCTGAGAGTTAATATATTACAGGAAATTGGAAAATCCAAATGCTAATGCCAAAGTTTCAGGTGTATAAGTGCGGAGCACCTCGCTGGTAATGAAACACTCAGTTCCACTTCTCAGTCTGGCCCATCATGTATTTTCTGTGTCTCTCTGTTGTCGTTGGGCTGCTCGCTGCCAGTTCTGCGAGTCCTTTGGACTGTGAGAAGAGAATCAGAACACTTACACTTCATGACTTAAATCCGGTAAGTGCCTTTTATTTTGAGTTAATCATGCTCAATTATTTTGACCTATTATAATTTCATATCAATATCTAAATAGTATTAATAATACTGGTTGTGTATTAACTGTAGGAATTAGTTAATTTATGAAACATAACTTATAAAAATACATTCTTACCACTAATTCAAATGAGACCATGTAATATAAAATGCTTAAAATATTTTTATGCAGATAGCAGGGAAATGGATCTTTATTGAAGGAACAACTGATGCAGAGAAATATGCTGCAGTGCTGGAACATGTGAACAGCTCCTGGGTGGAGTTTCTGCCAACATCTGAGAATAATACCAGCATCTTCAGGCAGAGGAATAAAATGTGTGTAAGCTAAGCCAGTGATTCTTCATCCAGTCCCCCAGATAGTCCACATCTTTGCTCCTTCCCAATATACCCGAACCGAAAAATCAAGCAATGACGAGCACAGAATAACTGGTACAGGTGTATTGGGAGTTGGGAGGGAGCAGAAATATGGGCTGTTTGGTGTTCAGCAAGTCCTGGGTTAGGAAACACTGACCTAAACTATTCACCATGGAGGATTGCCTTACTCACTAACATAAACACTACAAACATAACACTGCATACACGGTACTGCGCAAAAGTCTTAGGCAGTCACAGAAATTTGTCAAAAGTGTCTTCATGTTGGTGTTAAACTATGGTATTATGTCTGTCAAAGTGTGTTAGCCCTTAGCCATTTCAGAATCTCCCATAAAACCACCCCAGCATTTGCAGCAACTATCCAATATACTCATGATGTTTTTGACCTAATGTCTAGCACACCTGATATGGCTAATCAATGTCTTAGTGACTTTTTAAAACTAGTTTCATGAATAAATTTAATGAGCTGGTGATGAAATGTGACAAAGCCATGAAATGAGGTGCCCCTGAGGAGAGGTTTGGGAACTGAAGCGGTGTTCATCTATAGGCATCCAACGAGAGGTTAGTGACTTGTTGGAGAACATAAGAATCTCCTGTTAGTTTTTTTATTGTTTACTCATAATTTACATATGTTCTATTATTAAACTATTGTTTTTCATTCTGAGGAAATAAACACACACTTACTACCTAGATGACTGCCTAAGACTTTTGCACAGTACTGTAACTTCAGAAATCCCTCTTCAAATTTCTCCCCATTGCTTGCTTATGGAAAGAAAAAAGTTAATTTAGTCGTTTTTCTTTTGTGATGCTGTTTTTTCTTTTAAAGATAATTAATCAAAGAAATTCCTCTTTTAGAATCAATTTACTGTTTTAGAGTGTTGGTACTTTGGCTTGTCTAAACCAGGGAGACTGTCATCCACTTCAGCTGCTGCTGGTTCTTCTTCACGGATCCTAATAGGCTTTATACATCAACACAATAAGTTACAACAACAACAACAACAATAATAATAATAATAATAATAATAATAGTCAACAAATATTGTGTTATAGAACAGCTAAGGAGCTAAGGAGTTTTTAATGCTGATTACAGAAAGGTATAGAGTGATGTAATTTTTAGGCTATATTGATAGTATGTAATTCCTCATTAGGAATATACGCGTACATTGAAGTTTAATTTAGGAAAATTCATTGTATTCCTGTTTGTGAATATTTGTAAGACTTTATAGAAGGACACAAAGTACTATAAGCCTCTTTTACCTAGAGTTCACAGGCTCAGGGTGTGGCAGCTGCTGATCACCATAGCAACGTCAAAACTGCAAATCTCATGAAACAATATATGTGAAATATTTGTCAGGATTAAGGCACTGATGTCACACATACTGTATGTATTTGTAACATGCTACTAATATCTGTCATTCTTTAGTATATTATCTCATTACGGTGTGAGTCAACACAAAAAAATATTTGGTGCAGTACTTAAAATTAAAATTTTAAATGCAATAGTTTGTAATGCTTTGTAGTCAACCTGTGTTGTTGAGGCAAATGCTTAACTAAAAAAGCACGTTTGTGGAATTTCTAATGACCACTGTACATGATGGGTATGATATTTGGAGGCTGCTTAAATTTTACCATCTGCAACTGCTGCAACTGCTGTAGGAAGGCCCTAGGTGTGAATTTGGAAAGGGGGGGTGGACATAGTCCATTTTTGCCCCCAGGGCCCAGTGTACAGTTCCGCTGCTGGCTGAGTTCCAGCATGCTTGCTGACTTCTGCCGGACCCTTCAGAGGGATGCTGGGATGCACCTAAGGCCAGGCACAGCAGAAAATCACACACAGCTACCTTTAGATGAATCACTTCCATCTTGCACACTGCAAAAATACATATAGCATGAGGTTCAATTACATGTAACTCAAAATCACCAATTGACCTTTTTGATTTGTCTGACTAAAATGAAGGCAAAAAAAATTGTTGACCAGTATATTACGTTACATATATGAAGTGCCTTTCAGTCACGCAAAGACGCCGCCAACTGTGATGAAAAACACAGAGCATTGCTGAGTAGGGTGACCCCTCACTCCTACCTACTTCAGTCTTTACAGACTGCTTTAAGGCTCCTGTGTTTGGCTAATTAGTTCAGTTCTTCTTGTGCTCTGACCGGTTTGTTTCCTTGACTGAAACACCATCCAGCTGTTTCACATGTGAGTGTAAAGAAAATGAAGTGAAGGGAACTATCTAGGTTTGTAAAATAAGGTTTTTAGTCTCAATGTGAAGGATGGGAGTGAGGGGGGGTTACGGCCGTATCTTAGACTGAACCGTATGCAACAAATGATAATCATCACAAATGTCTCCTGTTCGCTTCTTCAATCCAGAAGCAGGATCTGCCAGTATTCAGAGGGAAATCTGACACTCGTAAACGGCACCTTCAGCATTGTCCGTAAGTCACTTTGTTTGTCATGTTCTAGTGTTCCTATCAACGTGCTTCACTGGGTGGGACTGTTGCCCCTTCCCCGCTCAGCAGTGGATAACTGAGGTCTCATGTAGCATGTCTGAGATCATGGGTTTTTCCATCATATCCCAAAGATGTGTTTCTAGTGAACTGATGAACTGCGCTAAATGTTTTGTGAGCGAGGGAGACTCGAAGCAGTGTGGGCTGCAGATTGCTTTCTGAGTACTGCCTTGCATGTGTATAACATACACATGTGTTGATCTGTGTCTTCCAGAGCTGGGTGTCACTTACACTGGGGTCATGCTTAGCACCTGTTCTGACTGCCTCATCTTGAGTTTCACCTCATTCGACAGCGGAGAGACCACGAGATCTCTGTACATTTTTGGTACGTCCATCACCAGGGCTGGAGATGAAGTGTGCCAGCTCACTTTAGGAAAGAACTAGCCAAGTTGGCTAGCAGGAAAAATTCTTAGTTTCCACCCCTGGCCACCATATTGAAATGCATCTTGGCGCCACAGGCAGCGAGCCAGGCTTGTATTGCTCATCTGGCCACTGTGTATTTGCAGGGAGAGAAAGAACTCTGAATGCCACTGAGCTGAAGACATACCGGACACTGGCGACGTGCCTAGGATTGCCCGACGCTTCTTACAAGTACGACGGAAATAATGGTAAGATGAATAAAAAAGATGTTTATCTTGATTCTGCTCACATCACTGGTGTGTTTGTAACTCTGGTCTGACACGCAGGAACTTTTCTTTGTACATGGTGTGGAGCAGGGGCATTAAAGTTTGGCATTTTCTTTATCAGAACTGTGTCCACCACCACAAGAAGATCCCTTTGCAAGGAAGCCATCTGAGGTTAATGCCGGATACGATTGATGATTTGTGTAACAGCATTATGCCTTGCCGTAAAGTGGTATGAATAAAACTGACATTCTCATTCACATTGTTTCCATTATGTTTTACAAACGCTGTTCATATTTTTTACGGATTTGCGGCGTGTAAGTAATTTGCAAGTAATTCCCCCCCAAGGGGCTAATAAAGTGTCCCTCCCTAGTTACCTACAGAAGCCTACGTATTATGTTAAAACGCTGAGGTATAGCCTCTGGTCTTTTTTTTAATTTTACGAGACAGAGGATTAGAGGATGAGTCAAAGCAGGTGTTGAGTGCAACGCACTCTAACCAGGTATCGGAATCACAAACAGAATGAAAAATAATCGTGTTACATAACAGGATTAGCTAAATATCCACCACAGTAAATAATAATTAAATTAAAACCTGTACCGACTTGCACAGACATCTTTTTAAATTTGAGGTACCCTGTTCACATGAAAAATAGTCTTTATTATAACCGTCGTCTTGTGCCTTTGTCCATTCAGATAAATAATTTGTTAGAATAATTAGTGTCTTGACTTACGGTTTCAAGTCAGCCAAGTAAGTGACTCATTATGTATTTAACATTAAACATTAAAATATAATAATGAGTGGATCGGGCAAAGATTTGAGCGGAAAACTGTAATTTCCGAGTGCCCCTGAAGGCAACCCAACGCAGCAGTACCCTGTGCGTGCTACTTACTGACACGTCATTGGCTAAAAGCTCTGGCAGTGGCACGCGTTCCTACGTGATCCAAAACACACCGCGGTATTGATGACAGCAGGAGTTAAGCAGGTATTTATAACATAATACACTCTATTACCTTCCTAATGAGAGGTGGTCACACACTTGCAGTACATAAAAAATAGTAGCATGAAAGCATTGCGCACTGTCTGCTCCATATCTCGTTTAAATTAGCCACGAGTCGTGGTCGCCCTGATATAGATCGCCTTTTAGACAGCGTCTTTGTACGTATGTATCTTTTAGTGCACATGCTGAATTATAGTGTTGTTTTATTATTTTAGCGAAGCTAGCCCTTGAAGTCTGTGTGATAAGTGTATATGTGGAGAACCAGTCATTGTTTAGTCTGGGGTTAATCCAGTTCGAGTTCATGTTTGGTCCTGGATTAGATTAAGCTTGGTCTTCATGATTGGTGTTTATGATTTTGTAAATGTTTGTTGTGTTTATTCAACAAACATTTACAAACTCATTGTTTACTATGAGTGTGTACAAGAAAAATATTTTTTTCCTTAGTTTATTATATTTATATGGACCCCTTTGAGAAACCCTTACTCACCCCTTGCCCCCCCTTAAATAACTGCTTATACCACACTTGTCAATGTTCTGTTAAGAAGGACCTGCATGAAGGAAACTGTAGTATGTTGAGACAAGGCTTAGGTGCATCAGGCAAGATCATAGCACTAAGAAGAGTGTAGATATGGCACAGTACCTCAGTGAATTATGGGGGAGCATATACACAGCATTTAAGCATGACTAATCACAGGAAAAACATTTTTCTCACAAGCAGCTGACAACCTCCATGGTGATGTGAACAGTTTAGGTCAGTGTTTCCTGGTCTGGTCCTCAGGGTCCCCTAGACGTTCCACATTTTCGTACCTTCCAAGCTCTGCCAGTAATCAGAAGGCTGCTGACTGGAATCCCATGAATGCCTACATCCAGCCCTGCAAGCAGGTTCTCCAACTTTCATGGAAAAGTTTAGGGGTTGGTGGCAGGATTGGACTCCAGCCACCGGAAAAAAAACTTCTGGTGTTCCATTCCATTTGAATGAGTGTAGTGCTTAGGTGTCAGGGTCAGCCCCTGTGTCTCACTTTGTCCCCTGTTTGGCCAGCAGGTGTTGCTGGTCATCCCGTTCTTTGTGTTCTGTCTTTGTTTCCTGTTACCTGTCTGGCCATGTGGCTCAAGGCGTTGAGCCATGTGGCTGTTTGTGAACCTTTGTCTTGTGTTTGAATCCCACCTCCCCTGTTTTTGTATTTTGATCCCTAATGTTTTATTTGAGTTTCTCTGGTTTT
>JAODKE010000015.1:2161123-2184730 GCA_026779605.1 Mormyrus hasselquistii
AGAGAGAGAGAGAGAGAGAGAGAGAGAGTAAAATAAATCTTCATTCGGCTACAGGACAACATAATTACACAGTAGAACAGCAAAACACCGCGTAAACAGCTGGGAAAAGTGCACATTAACATGGTAGTATAATCATTTTGTACGTTTTTTACGGGTAACATGATAACAAGAAAGTAAGATGGAGTATCTTCACTCATTGCAAAGGATACAAACGAGCAGTTTCGTAATTAACCCCAGTAGTGTTCTCCCACTGGGCGAGTGTAGTATTTTTTTTGTTGTTCTGTGTGCCTAAATCTTACATCCGAATATCCCGAAAATAAGTTGGTAATTAAAACAATCCGTAACGGTACGCCTGGTCTATAGTAAATATTAACAATGGAACTGAATCGGCGTATATATTGTTGTACATACACAATTCTCAGTATTTTAGGGCAGTGGGCAGAGTCTGGTGGTCAAGCATGAACATTTGTACAGATTGGAAACATTAAAATGCTGTCTGAGCTGCAGCGTACAACCGTCACATTTGCTTCTCACGCTGAACAAAAACATCATTTCATCAGTAATGCCACACACTGATGAAGCTGTAATGTATCTTCAGCCGGCGGGTTTATAATGAACCAGCAAATAGCACTTATGAATATTAATTACACTCGTAAGCGACACATATTTATTTATTTATTTATTTCTGTCAAAATAAAAAGGTTACTTGTTCACCATTATGGGTTGAAATGTTGCATGAGCGTATGCAAAGTAGGCTGTAAAATGTTAGTATAAAATATAAAAACGATTAAGGCCAAAAGCATCTGTTTTGGCGGGCATGATATGGTTGAAAGATAACATTTGTCTGCATATCAGACAAAAGATTTCATTCATTTAGATTATGCGACTGAGGCCTGTAATTTTAAACGACTGTGTATTATATCTTAAATATAAATTTTTAAAGATATAATCTAGCTTCTTTTTGTCATGTTTACCTGAAACAAACATGCTGTAATTTTCTTTAAGGAATAGCGGAGGGTGTTATGTATGCTTTTGAAAGTTTGTATTTTAGTAGCTGGTTTTTCCACTTCAGGGTTTAGGAGTGTGGCAACGTGTTCAGAATTCTTTTGTACATGAATGTTTAAGTATGTAATCTCATAATTTCCTTTGTCCAGTAAAAGTAGTGTTGACTGCGCTTGAATGTAGTTGGTACTTATGGGAGAGCTGTTTGGAATACCTGTCTGTGGTCAACAATGAAATCCTACTGCAAAGTTATTGTAAGAGTGTTTGCCGAAGACAAACATGCATTAGGACTGTCAAAAGTTTAATGTGTGCTTGTGTGATTAGTGACAACGTCAGAAATTCTGACCTTGTATCTCTCAAAAGACATTGTATTTAAATCTGGCTGCCTGTTGAAATGGGGGAAAAGGAAGATGAAAAGAAAGGAATGTGTGATGGTAACAGAAGGAAAATAGTCGTTACGTCCGGCATGGCTGTGAAGTATCGAAGTATACGCCGTTGTTACGTGGTGACACTTACATCAGAAGGCCGCTGTGTGACGTATCATAACGCTCTCTTTGACGATGCGGCTTCCTGGCTGAGGTTGTGTCTGGTCTTCTGGAGGTCGTGTCTCCTTCCCCGTCTTACTACCTCAAATTCAAACGTCGAAAAAACCTTCGGCGACACCAGAGAGAGAGTAGAGTGAGGATGAAGCTCAATGACAGCCTCCTGTCCTGTGTGCATTGCTCAGTTAATGTCACCATCTGTAACCATAAGATAGTGCTTTACTAAATGTATTTATGCAGATCAGTGTGCGGCCTGAACAAACCTAAGGCACTGTGAAGGATAAGGAAACAGCCAGACTCAAAGTGCAGGAAGGCACAAAAGTGGATCTTACTGGCGTTCGCCAGTCACACTTACCATTTGCACTCACTACCCACTGTGCTGGCTTCCTCCGACTGCACGCACGCCACGCCACGCCGTGGGGGCTCACACACACCACTGTTATCAGCCATTAATATTAAGAACCCCCAGTGCCGTCATACTAAACATGACCGGCTAGTATTAAAAAGCCATGTTACGGATTCAGCTTCCATTTTTATTAGAAAGTCACATAAAGTCTTCTTTTAATTCAGGTCCTGATGCTATACGCTCAATCTAATGGATCTTATTATGTTCAGGTAACAATATGGCCTGGGGGGTGGGATCTAGGTTTACTTGGTTTAAATGACAGTAATGCTAAGCGAATGAGATGAGGAATGCCATCAGTTTAACCCTGGACTCCTGTGATCCAAGGCTACTCAGAGTGAACACTAAACCCAACTCAAGCTATACAGACTTAATTCATTACTCCTTTGTGCAGGGGGTTTAAAAGCTCCTCAAAACCGCAAACCGCCAAAACATTGTCATTTTCAAGGATAACCAATGTAAATTTAAGACAATTATCAGATAATAGAATTTGTTTACCAGAAAGCCCTTTTGCATTTGTTATTCATCTATATTGAAATAGCTGTCCAATCAGAGCAGCTCTGAAATGCTCTTTAGGTTGTAGGATTCTCATTGGCTGAAACACACAAGAGAGAGGAAACATATTAAGTGTCAGTCTGACTCCTTTCAAAGTGCAGTCCACCTCCTTTTAGCTGAAGGGCTAAAGACTCTCAGATGAAAGACTTATACACTGTGCTTTTTCTATTACCTGACCTGTTCCACAACGATGTCTGTAATAGTCATGCTATTGCACACTGACTAACCAATCCTACTTAACAATTAGTCTTTAAGAGCCAGAAAACCAATTACACTTGCACAAACCTGGAAATATAAAACCCACCTGGAGTGAATTTATACCGTAAATGTGAAGTTTGAGTGACAAAGGCCTGCAGGAGACTCGCACTGGGATCCTATCCAATATGTACACTGTCTTACCTCCAGTGCTTCACTATTTAATTGGCTATTAAAAGCAGATAAAAGGGCTTATTTTACTGGTTGTCATCACCCTGATGTTGGCAGAAGATGCCAATAGATTTGAATGTATCAAAAAGGATGTTGAATAACATGGGAGGAGCATGTCAGTGACATTCTAGGTAGGAGCTGGTGGTTAATTGTATTTTTGGAAAGATCGCTGGATGTTGTGCAGTTCTGAGGGTTTAGGTGCAGTGGAGTTCACTTTTCTTATGACTGTATCTTATATTAGAATTATATCCTGTGTAATTATAGCACTAGTTATATTTTACATAATATAGTTAGAAGTCAAAAGACAAGATAGTTCTATTAACACGTTTAATTAAGATTGAAAATCCAACGATGGTACCCCCCCAATATCTTTCAGCACTAAGTAAATAACTGTTCATGATCATTTTTGGGAAACGGGGGAGGTCTCTGCCAATACTGGGGGGCACGTGTGTCCCTCCCCGCATCCCCCTGGTTTCTCGCCCATGAGCCTTCATTTCTGCTGATGTTGCTAGCTGGGAATGTTCACTGCAGCTCCTATCGGAATTGCTGTGGCCATCCTCGTAGTCCATGACAAGGACTTTGGGAGTCAAATCCTGTTCAAAAGCCACCGCAACCCCCATGCAGAGCTGATAAGTAGCCTAAGTGTTTACCGGAGCCACACACTGGAACAGGCCTACCTGGGGAAGGGCTTCTTCTGGGGCCTGGCCCCAGTGGCAGGAGACTGCATCCTGATCAGTTTTCTTCAGCTGCAGCAACTGTGAAAGGGTGAGTATTCACCTGACTCTCATATTAGGCCTGGTAGGCTGTATATTTCATCTATGGGGTTCATCTAAAGTTAACATGCTAGACAGCCAATATTTCTCTACAAGAAATATTCTTCTCGAGTTCTCCCTAGTGGCGTGACTGCTGCAGCTCTTTGATACATTGTAGCGATGTTCTCTGTCTTTCAGTGGACTGATTTCCAGAGGTGGAAGGTTCAGCTCCAGAAAGTTCAAATCCAGATCAGGATTTTGTTTCAAACAACCAGTTGCGTGCTCTCAAATGTGATTGCTTATACTCAGCTGCTAATCTCAATGAAATCACCCAAATTTCAGTAAATAATGCGGTTAAGAGATGTGCATGGGACTGCAGCTATAAATAGGGGCGCCACTGCACCCAGTACCTTTTGTGATAAAGTTATAGTTTTTGAAACGAGATTACCACACTTGCTTTACAGAATAAAGTACTAGAGAATATCGACCAAAGGATGTTGTCCAAGGATGGCTTTGTTGTTAAAGTTATTTTCCTTGCCCTCTTTGTCAATATAGGATATCACTGTATTATAGGATTTCATTATTATAGCATATTGCATTTTTTTAGCCTGTATAATGAATTGCACACGTTATTGAAAAAAAAAAAGTTATAGCCATATGTACTGTACTATGATAGAAAACTCAAACTGTGAAGTTGAATTGTGAACAATGCAATTCAGAAAATACTTTTCTAGTGAAATCCCTCCCTTACACTGACTTTATAATCTTCAAACATTTCCAATAAAATTTTGATTAGTCCTGTCACGTAATGCACCTATGCATTTCTGATGACAAATAAATAGTTAAAAAAAAAAAAAAAGTATTGAATCAGTAGTACGATGATAGGATTCCTGATGAACATCATTGTTTATTAAGGCATGATTTACAGCTCTTGAGTATCTGCATGGCCTCAGGTTCTTTTGCGAATGGACTAGCAGAAGGAACGATTGAATCCCCTTTACAGAGGATTTCTGCAATGTGGCTTCTCATTCACACTGACTCTGACTTCTGGGTGCTTCTCAGTGAGGTAACAGGCATGGGATATGGACGCTTTACAGCAGTGTTTTAAACCAGTCCTCAGGGACCCAAATGTGGTCCACGTCTTTGCTCCCTCCCAACTCCCAGGTGCAAAAACGTGGATTGCCGAGGACTGGTTTGAGAAACATTGCTTTATAGTACATCAGCAAGCAGAGCACTACAGTATTGACACTTTTCCACTGCCACCAGGAACTGAGCCATACTCCCAGATGACAGTTTTCCATTGTAAATAATCCGAACGGTATCTGATTGGTCGAAATGTGGGAAGATACAGGTGTTCTGCTTCAGTATGTATGGATTATCTAAAGGAAAATGGCATATTCTATATACTATTCATTATTATTAGCAGCATTGCATATCAAGACACATTGATGCAGTCTCTCTTCGCGGTACAGCTGGGTTCCTGTATGCCAGTGGAAAAATGTCTTATGGGAACTATGGTTACTTCCTGGTGTAGAGGGACGCCATGTCTGTATGTAAGGATTACAATTAGAATGAAACATCCAGCAGTCAAGCAGAACGCTATAGGTGTCGGTGCATTTTTCTTGTCGAAACTTGCCCTATCCACTTCATTAAGCGGGTGGAGATGTGGGCGGGAGACACATCTTTGTGTTACACATCTTTGTTACATCTCTGAGTTGCTTAAAAGAGCCTCCGATTGTCAATATCCCACGCAGAGAGGAGGCACATCCAGCTGGAAGCTGGGCGGAGAGGTTCTTTAGTAACTGATTTTTTTGTCACAAACTCTCCCTGTGGTGAACAGTTTTTTAAGCCTCATTTGTTCATGCACTTTGTCCATCATGTTCTTATCTGTTGGATGTAGTAAAGCTGATTTTTAATCTTGG
The DNA here is from genome assembly GCA_026779605.1 of Mormyrus hasselquistii. Taxonomy (NCBI): domain Eukaryota; kingdom Metazoa; phylum Chordata; class Actinopteri; order Osteoglossiformes; family Mormyridae; genus Mormyrus; species Mormyrus hasselquistii. Next base: position 2,166,726 of record JAODKE010000015.1, read on the forward strand.
GCTTTCCAGATCCAGAAGCTACAAATCCAGATCAAGATTTTTTTTCTACTAACCAGCTGAGTTCTCTGTGACTGTGACTCTATGCTCAACTGGTTGTTAGAAACAAAATCTTGGACTGGACTTGCAGCTTCTGGACCTGAAATGCCCAATAATGCTCTTCTTTAATTTCATTGGGCACACGGGCAATGCTAAAGTGAACCCAATAATAGTGCACAAGAGAATTGCCACTGAGTCTGAAAGAAACTCTGAGAGGAGCTACATACAGATTGTATTTTGTTTGAATTTAAAGTGAAACTGATTTTGAGTACAATGTGGCTATTTATACATGCCACAAGCATTTTGTTTTCGACTCTGTTTTTATCTGACAGATATTTATTATGGCTGAGTGATGATGAGCCCCACAGCAGCCCCTTTTGGAGTTCATCCAGAAACAACCACTGGTTCTAGAGTTCCATCTAGTGGCCATTTATGAACAATATTTCAACACATGAGTTGTCTACAATCAGATTTTTTTTTTCCATTTCGTATTTTTTTCAAAACCAAGAATTGAGTTGATCTTGACCAACCATGGAATTATGCAGTCTTTTGGAACAGGATCCATACACCTTTTAATAATGCAGTGGTTTTTTACAGATGTATTTGTTGGATAGAATCCTTTTGACAAAATTCCTGACACATGTGTGTCCCAAGCCTGATGGATCTTTGCACTGGTCACCTTGCTTGTACAGTCCTCATGGGCTTGGGATGTCTGATGACCGTCCAACCGGCCCAGAATCCATCAGGAGCACCACCGACCTTCCGAGACATCAAGCCGCGGTCCATGTGATGTCTTACATAATATCACGAGGAAACTATTTGTCAAGGCATCATATCAATATTTTAGCAAGAAGTTTTCACAATGCTGCCATAAAGATACCCCTGCTGAACGTGGATTAAACTCAAAGTGTATAAAAAAAATCATGGAACAATTAGATGTCAGATGTGTAAATATAACAATATATAAGTTCAATAAAAGAATGAAAATATAAAACATAATGTGTAACTGTTTGGAACAAGGTCAGGATTGTGGAAACTATGGCCCTTTTTGTTTTCTGTGTTTTTTTAAATAACAGAACAGAACAAATGTGAAAAAGAACCACTCTAAGCACAAAGGCATCATAAAATGGGTTGCGCTAAGAAACTTGACTTAGAGTGATGAAGCATTTTGCATTATCTGTCCAGATTTGAAGAAGCAGTAATGTCAGAGGTATTATGTAATGGTACTTTTTGGGGGGGGGTTTTGAGGCAAAATCAGGAAGCAGATGAAGACCTTTATATCAGTGGGGGCCCTAGTAAGTTGTGATAAAGCAGTAGGCCATTATTCTGCAGGCTGTGGAGGCCTTGAGGTCAGGTGGGTAGCTGAGGGTTCTCGCTAACTGAGATGGACGCGAGTGATAGGATGAAATAGACTTTCATTTTATTTGCTGCAGAAAATTAATTCATATTCTAAAATTAAACACATTTTCCCCACAAATAAAACCCCGAGTCAATTTTAATCATCCAACACCAAGTTTCACAGAAGAAATATGTAACAGATTTTATAACAAAATCTTAACTGTTTATTAAATTACTTAAGTACTATTATACCCTCATATTTTATGTCAAATCCTGCACTAGACTGAAAAAAAAATGTTATTGGTACTATTGTTGTCAATACAATACTTGTGAGTTTGTTTCCAAAAAAAAAAAAAAAAAACAATCTCATTTTCTGAAAGGTCTGTAAAAAGTGGACAACGTGGACATTTCCAGGTTTGTTTCTGTTATGGAAGAAACCTCCTTTACAATTCCACCTTATTAAAAAATGTGCCATTTGATGAATCCCACAAAGCATTTCCAATGAAATTCTGAAGTAAAATACAACATACTATTGTTGAATACACCCACGGTGCCAGACTTCGGAAGCTGGACACATTGTTACATTGAGTAGAATCATGCTAACGTTATGAAACAATAATGTAGCTTATGCTTGCATAAGTGGAGGAGGATCATGTACATGTACAAATGTGTAGCATTAGCTGATTTCTCGGATGGCGTGGGCTGGAAATGCAAATGACTACAGTGAGTTGTGACTTCGATGACAACCAAGACCATCTCCCACATTTGGTGCATATTCTTCATTTATATATTGAAAGGCATTGTGTCAGAAAACACACTGTTCTATCAAGAACTATATAAAAGTGAGAGTTTAAAAAAATAGTCTGATAGCTGACATCCTGCAGCAAAAAAAAAAAAATATCTAAAGCGAGCTCTGATAGAATCTGATCAGCCCAAAGCATCAAACAAAACAGAAGGGAATGTTAAAATCATACATCTCTAAGTGCTCATCTCAGGATCTGTACATATCACATGTATCGTGGTTTGGACCGACATTCTGTAACTCAGCTGTTATTTGTTCTAAACTGAATCGCTTATTTCACCACTCCTCAAAGTGATGCATAAAAGCACAATGAACCATGGATTGTCACTTTCAGAATCAGACGATTTTTCTGCTGCATATTTAGTGTAACGTCCTTACGCTGGCCCTTCATTTTTCCTTACCGGCACCTATAGATATCCTGAAAGAGTAACAGATTTCAATCTTAGCAAGGAATAGGGGGGAAAGGAACAAGGAATGTTGTTCAAAGTCTTTCAGTCAAGTGTGCCAAACCTCCCCTCAGTCATACCATCATCTCCATTCCGCTTTGGCTCCCTGTACAAATGTCTTGCAATTTTATTAATTTATCACCTGGATTTTTTAAAGTTTTACATTTGCCTGTAGCTGCTACAACTTCTTGCTTCTTGATCTTTCAACCTTATGAATCAACGGATCCAGTACATCCGCTAAATTTGTTTCTGAAAGGGTTCTTCCTTTTCGGTAACAAGAAATTACAAATATTCTCCTCCTCTGTTACACAAGCTGCCTGAAGAAAGGTAAAAACTGCTGATCGAGACAAGCATTTAACTTTTCATTTTTTGTTTATTTAATGCATTGGATATAATGTAGACGATTAAAACATGATTCCAGCTGACACGAAAGGAAAAGAACTTTTATTAAAACAAAATGCCAAAATGGAATACAACTGTACATTAAGATGTGTTAGTAAATGCTACATGTGTAAATGAATGTGCAAATAATAATAAAAAAAAGATCAATACATGAAATAAGTTAGATCTACACAAAATGGCACATACCATCGCACAATTCCCTTTTCCAAAAAGGCTATTTTACCTCATCAGGAACAAACCAGAGCTCGCCAAAAAAGGTTAAAATTTAAAAAAATCCATTGTTTAAGAGGTGTCTTGTAGAATACATGAGCAACGGATTCATAGTCACTCGATCAAACAATAAGAATCAGAAACAGGGATACACGGCACCAGCCCAGGCTGTTAGTGCTGTATGTTAGTTCAGTTCGTCTGTAGGTATCAGGACAGGAAACGGCCCAAGTCCTTGATGTACTGCACTTTGAATAAAACGTAACCAAAATCCTATTTCAGTCCAGACTCCTCTCTGCTGAGGTCTAATGTGCTTCACTGATGTCATGCTCCCCCATAATTACACGCATTGTGCTATCCGAGTTTTACAAGATAGTAGAAACAATCTTGTCCACAGACGTTATTCGGGTTTCCTGTGCAAGCTCTGCGGCACGTCCGCTTACACGAGGCTAACACTGGCACTGTTAACCTAAGTAAGTTTATATACCTCCCAGAGTCATTGACGAGGGAGGGAATATTATCAAAGAAAGGTGCTCACTCATGTTGTGTCTGTGCTTCTTCTCATTTAGTCAGTAACACTTATTAAGAGGGTGTATATGAAAAATGCATTGCATATATGATTCTACAATACAGTGAAACTTTACAGTGGAGTGAAACAATACTAGTTAATAACAGTTAAGGCAGAATAGTCTGGCTTCCTGATACGAAACGTGTTTTTTTTCCTTGTATGGATTTGCCCATTGTCAAAGGAGGCCCTTTCAACATTCTGGAAATAACCAATGTTGATGAAATATCAACCAGTAAAACAGTATAAGCAAAGCTTATTCCTGCCAGGTTCATAAGCTGAACGCCTTATTAAAAAAGCATTCTCCAAAAGCGCAAATCGCAGATCAAACCAAAACAAAAATCAAAATCAAAAGCAGGAAAGCTTACCCACTGAACCTTAGAACAACTGACAGAGCTTCAAGGGGTGTCTTGTTTAAGGTACCGACAGTGTAAACATGGCCGTGTTGCCAGAGGGGGCTGTAGGTAAGGGGCACAGCACCTTACTTTCGCTTGCCCTTTGTATCGGTGGTTTGGAAGACGCTGGAGGCCGACATGAGGTTCTCGATGTACTGTCCCAGCACCTGGTTCTCAGACTTCAGCTTCAGGTTCTCCTCCTTCACTGCATCCACCCGTGCAGAGAGGTCTGGGAAACAACGCAAGAGCACTGAATCGCCTATTGGGTGTAACAACCACTGGTGTCTTCAAATTTTACATAAGCTAATGCAACTACTTCCACTATCCAGTAACATTTAAATAGGGTTGGGCAATATGACCTCAAATCAAAATCCCTACCTTCCAGTGTGTGTTGGAGCTCCAAGACCTGGTTGATGAGCCGTGTTTTCTCCTCCAGTTCCACCTGATTCTCCACATTGCCTGCAAACACGGACAAATGTGACTTGATGTCAAACGTTGCCTATGGGGAGAGCTAGACTTAATGCTGCATGAACCTAGCAGGACCAGCTGAAGAGCAAACAGACATACCATCCATTTTGGACTTAACACTGAAGCACTCCTCTTCTTCCTCTTCTTTCAGATGCAGAACTCTAGTTCTGTTCTCCCCTTAAAAATTTACAAAGAAATAAACAAAGCTGACACAAAGGGTGAAATGTGTAGATTCTGGTTTTGATTGCAGTATAGCCTGTAGCACTATTAAACCCAGAAAAATTGTAATATATTCAAAGGTTGAACTGTAGACGTATATAAAATTAATGCAAACTTATCGTGCAAGTCTTAAGAAATTAGATGCCTAAAATGTCATGCAGTGTCATGCAGATTTAAAAGGTGACCTTTTAGAGTGACATGCAGCTGGCTGTAGAAAGGCAAATTATTTGCTCGAAATCGATTCATTGTTAGGAACAAGACACGTTTACAAACACGACTAGCTTCACAAGAGTTAACTATAGTTAGGGGCGCCTGGATAGGGGGCCGGCAGTTCTAGTTAAGCACCGACCACGGCCTTTCCGCCGAGCCGACAATGCTAAGCGGCTATCCCAGCTCCCTAACTATGGGGCCGGTAGCGCCCCACATCCCCGCTGTTACAAATATTACATGGCCGTAACGTCAGACAGCGCTACTTTACTCCCGGGAATAAAAACGCTAGACGCCTGAGCATTTTTTTGTATATCCACACCGCAGGCTGCGTGTGCTAAACGGCTACACGGCGGCCGCTGAAATCTCAATATGTCGGGCCGGGGCCTACGCGCTAGGCGCCCGCCTGCTTCTCACTGCGACCGGCCCTTAGCCGACATGCTAACAGCTTTTAGCTTCTCGATTTAAAAAACACGATAAAGTTCGAGCAAACGGCCAAATTTATCCAGCTTAGTGAAATGCTGCAGGGATACGTACCCTAGAGAAGCTTGTCTGCAGAGTTTTATTCTAATATTAATTATTGCTATAATTATCAGTTTGTTTATTATTGTGTTTGGTTGAGCCGACCCGGGCTAAATCGGATCCCGGGGCCACGCTCAGCCACCCAACGCTGCGAACCTTTCTGTCCGAGATAAATCAGTTGCTTCCTCCGCCCCGATTACCAGACTCTCCACCAGAGGGGCGTAAAGCGCCGCCATGCAGAAATGCCATAAAAAACGCTCTGCCACCTTTCCAACTTAATAAATCTCAGTATTAACAAACCCAGTGAAGGGAAACAAAGCATAAGCCAGTGTCGTAAAAAATATTCAGATTTTTAAATATTGACTAATACGGTATTTATATTGAAATATATCAAAGAAACGATGTATTACCTATAATTATCTACTTAAACGTAAATGAAAAGTATAATGCAATTTAGTAATTACTGATCTGAAAACATTGCGAATATGGTGATAAATGTTGCAGCTAAGTATTTTCCATTAATCGGTCGCACGTTTTCTTTTGAGCTCATTTTAACTGCAAACCACGTATTAGTCGAAGCTGAACAGCAACTTTATAGATAAAGAGTATTGAAATTAGTTTGTCTTCGCGAATTTGTCACATCGCAAGTATTAGCATCGTTGCGATGTGTTTGTTGCGAAAACCTTCCTTTGTCCGTATGAAAGCCGAGGGAGCAGCGCTGCAGACTGATGCGTGCTGGGCCACCCAACGGGGTCATATCACAGGGAAGGTTCTGGCACAGGGTGCATTTACATGCTGGCCTCCTTTTGCCATCAGGCAGCCCAGTTAGACACCAGTTAGGACAGAACCAAAATCTGGGCTGGGATTGCATTTTAAGCCCTACTCTTCCAGTTCTGATTGTCTTTTATAGTTTCCCAGATAAGTAATGCTTTCAGTTTGACCTACTTTTCATCTCCTGTGTCCTTACTTACATTTACACTAATAATATTCCCACCTTGGATCCAGTCCTATACTTCAGACAACAGCTTGGATGCATTCTCAATTCTGAGTGATAATTGCTTCCCAAGTCTGTGGAAAGATCCTTTATTTTTTTGCATTTCTTTGGATGTTGGTTGGCATTGCTCACAGCAGTTTGTTGTGTGGGTGGCGAGGTTTAAATAATGTGTTGTTTGTAATGGCTTATAACTGCACCTTTTAAAATATTCTACTGAAAATGAAAAAGGATAAGACAGCTAATTGTTCTTTAACCTCATGATACAAATGCATTTGAAACAGAAATTGAGTTTTACCGCCGTAAACCCGCAATGAGAATATTTCGTTTCCTCTCCCTGCTGCAGCACGCGTACCTTTGTGAATATGGTCAGTCCTCACACAAAGTGGATGCTCACGTCGTGTGGAAGGTGTGCTGGCCGTTACAGATGATCTCCACACAACCGGCAAACAACCATGCGATTCTGAACACATGCCACAGCATGCCTGAGCGGGCTGGCGGCTCCGTCACGTCACGTTAACTATTGCGGAATGACGAGTGGCGACAATTGTCGCCCCTTGGGGGAATTCACAAGCTGATTGTGAGGGGGACAGGCAGTGGGACGAGAATGTATGAAAAGTGGATGAGTTTATCTGATTCACCTCTCTTCTTCCCATTGGCTACTATATCTATTGGGATGCCAAAAGCGCTGCTTGCATTACTGAAACTTACTCAATTTATGTAAATCTACGTCTGTGTTTGCATGTGATGAATGTAGATGTATACATTTGTGTATGTGTGTTGCAAATGTTAAAATGTGGTCAGTATTTTTTTAATTAGTTAAATTATGAACAAGTTTTTAATTAGCACATTGACATTTTCCCTTTTTATGGAATTTAATTTACCAAATATCCTGATGTACTCCATTGTTTTCTCAGTCTGCTGTTTCCATAAATTGCCGTTCAAATTTTCCATCATCTTGGCTGCTAGTTTCTTTATGCTGTTCCGCTTATTAACAATAGAGGGCGACAAAGCACACATTAACCTTCAGCGCGAGGAGTCTCGTCTGCCAGATACGGGGGGAAAACAAACACGTTTATGGAACAGTACCAAGGCTGTAGACAAACTTGATTATTTTTTCCAACAGTCTGTGTCTCCCAGTGTCTGGAACAGCTGCTAGTGTTTGTTTTTCTCTGATTGTAGTTGTGATGTGTCTCTGTGCATTTGCATGGATGCAGTCTTGCATGTTTCCTAGCACTCAGCCACGTGCTAAGCTGTGCTTAACAAAAACCTCTTCTTTTAAACTACTTGATGCTCAGCGTGAATTGAAAGCATCACATCCATTTCTTGTTTTTGGCTGATATCCCGTATTTTACAATGACTGATCTCAGACCTTATATTTTCAAAATGCCGTAACAGAAATGTAAATGTTTTTAGGGGAAGGATTTTCAACCACACCTCTCGGAAATCTCTGGGCTATACTGAGCTATGATGACATGCGTAGCACCTTTCCTCGGCCATGGCCTTTTAAGCCTCACAGGGATTGTCACCCCTGGTGTCAAGCGACGATGGCCGCAGCTCTCCGCTCTTTAAATTCACACTGCGGCGCTATAAATTTAGCTTGACAGGAAATATGGATATGGAATAGTAGGTATGGCTGCTTTCTTTGAATACTAATCTGCTATTCAATTTCTGCAGTAGGAGGACCTTCAGCAGGCTCCATCGACCAGCATGCTGTCAACACAGCTGGGAAATTTACAGGTGTTTAATCCCCGCTGGACTGACATTTGAATGTTTTATGATTATATGGTCATCAGAGACGCTGGAGACCAGCACCATTCGGAGTTAACTGTGTTGTCTGCAGATGGGCTGCACTCATAAAGAGTCCCTATACAAGCTGGTCTTTGTCTGTCAGAGGGGCTACTTTTGGCTGCTTAACACAGTTATGTGTTTCAGGCATTAAGCATCTGATCGGGGTTCATCCTCAGTTACTCTTTTGATAACTGTTAATTTATACATACTTTGTTACAAACCTCATTTAATAGTTTAAAGCACTGCAGCTATTCGGGTGGTTCGCCAACATTCGTGCGTGTGTGCTTAGAAATCGCAATTTTCAGTAGAATTTCCCACAATGCAATTCACTACAGTGTGTGAAAGCAGGCCGAAGTATGTCAAAGTATGAAGGTGCAGATTAACAAATGAGCCCAATGAAGCCCGTAAAAGGACAAGTAGTGAGACGTATGTGAATACAGAGTTTCTGAAATGGTTGAACGGTTTCTCTAAGCAGCCCAGCACCCGCATGGGGTTTATAAAGAAGCACCGTGTTAAAACATGGAGACAGTAACCCAAGGGATCCAGCCAGTGTTGTGTCCCACTGCCTCCTTCACCAGTTCGCGCTTAGCATTTAAATATGGGCAGTGCAAAATATGCCGCTCTCCTGGCTCAATCGGAAGCACTTTAATTGCACGTAAGGAAAGTATTCCGGATGCTTAATCTGCATGCATTAACCTCGCAGTTCCAGGTACCTGGACTGTCTCATTAATTCTCATTGCCTGTGATCCAATTCACGGTGCAGCTCATCGCAAGCTTACCATTCACTCATTTGTCAGCCTATCAGCCTCTCTTTGGGAGCTTCGGGTCTAGCTGATTAGTTCTTGTTAGTTGCTACACTGTGATAAAGTCAGAAAATGGGTCACCTCCTCCCTTAAAGACTCATGTGAGGTTTTGGTTATCCATGTAATTCCCTGGGGCGCTTGCCTCTGTAAGTCATTGCTGTATGCTGCTGTTAGATCTTATGCTTTCGCATCTAAATGATGAGAGATTTTTGCCCACAAAATCAAGTTTGACTAATGAACACTTGCGAGCGCTAATCTTTCCCCTTATTGTCTATGAACGAAGACAGGTTTCCTCGAATCGCTTTGAGACATTGATTAACATCTTAAAGATGATGGTTCATTCATGACATATTTCACTACAATAATTAACAGCAGGAGAAAATTATTTGGCAGGCATGGTCACTGCTTGACATTCATTGCAGTGTTCACTGTAAATTGTCATTTCTGGCCTTGATAAATGGAACTCGAGGGATGATGAAATATACGCGTAGAGGTCTGGATTAAACTGAAACGTGCTTTTCTTATCTACAGCTATAAACTCTTCGGCGCTTCTCCGTAATGAACTAGTAATGCAACTAGTTTGTAATTCTAGGGTCTTTCGCGACTGTAAGAATGCGCGCAACATAAAACCCCAGATTGCTGCATGCGATGTGAGGTAGCAAAGCTCATCGAGTAATGGCGAGATTCTTGGAAGTACCTGACCCCAATAAGCTAACCACATAACCCTGAAGCTGCCTGTGTGTGAATATCTCCCGTCCGGCCCAGCACATCTGTAAACGAACACTTGCTGTTCGCCCTTGCGTGATGATGGCCACTCCCTCTTGGCCAAAGGGCCTCCAAAGTATAAATATCCATTACCAAACATCTGCACTGCACGACTGTTCTCTAGATATGACTCCTACCAAAACAAGCAGACCCTGAGAGCGATGTTCTTGGCCCTGTAAGGTATATATCAAAACAGTACTTTTTTCCAGGCATGTACGTGGTTCATATTGAAACCGTTGTAGTCTCTCGAGTACTATGCCGTGTATTTTGTTTAGTTCTAAGAAACCATCGGATTTGTTTTTGCTTTACTATTATTCTACCCCAGCTGACTATCTCTACCTCTAAGTCCCTCCCCAGCACTTGTTTCTGTAGCCCCCTTGTGATTATTGCCTTCAGATATGCATAAGCTTCAGCCAAGTCTTATTTATTTGGTTCCCAGAGTAACAACCACTAACCGAAGGCGTCCATCAACTTGCACGTGTGCAAGGAGGTGCGCGTGATAGATATTCTGGCAACATGAAACGACGGCAGCCCTGGAGGCTCAGCAGGCACGGGCACACGGCACCATGGCACGTTCAGATAAGGCTAAATGTGTGAGATTATGGGAAAGCAACCTTTCACAAATATTTGCACAGTCGAATTTATGGAGGTCACATTTGGAACGCTGCTATCGCAGATGAGCCGAGCTTTGTGACAATCCGCGTCAGTCACCCCGATGAAGAGCGAACTGTTCAAATGTGTCTCTGCTTAAGCACTGGTCCAAACGGGGGGGCCTTACTGCTTCTGAAGTCTTATTCATCAATGCCAGCTTTCAACCACCTCCACCTCCCCATTCACCCAACTTTCTATCATCTCCCTTCTTTGAGCCGGTGTCGGTTTCCAGTGGATCAAATGTTTTTGTCCATTACAATGCAAAATGATGCCTGAAGGAAACTGAAATTAGGTTCTCCTGTTTCCAGCAGGTACCTGACTTTCCCTCAGAAAGAAGTTTCTTTTACAACAACACTATTCTCAGTGTAGCTCCATATTTCATATTCATCAAGCTTTTTGCACAGGTGCCAAAAGTCAAAAAAATAATATGTAACCCCCCTGTACTTTGTTGGATCCCTTCTTTGATGTTTTAAACCTTTTCCTAATATCCGTTTTACGTTTAATGCGCATTAAATTTTATCACTAAATGCACAGTAAAGGTGTAAATGATCTGCCACTACTTCGCATCTCAGAAGTACTTCTAGTGGAACTGAGAAGGTCCCTGCTTCACGGCGTTGTGGAGGTTATGTGGTGCACTTTCGTGCATCTCTGAATCCTTTTGAATGTCTGACTCAGTGGTAGTAAAATGGCCTTTAGAGAAGCCAGAGACACAGCGTCTGGTGACGTTCGCCCACGCTCGTCTGCCTCCTCTGTTTGCTGACCCTAATCTTACCTGAGTCGTCCGCCAGGGAGATGGTGGTGAAGGTGTTGTCCTCCTCGTCGGCCTCTGCCTCCATGTTCACGGGGTGCTTCCCTCGGCAAGAGCGTGCGTGACCGTGCTCTCGCTCTCTCACTGCCACCTCCGACGCCGCCTTTTTGCCAGGCACCTGCTCTCGTCAGATCACTTCCACTGAATTATTCAAGTCCCCGGGGACGACGGTTACCTGTTCTACCTGAAGAGCGGCTCCGGTGACACCGTCGCCTAGGGAACGGCAGCGACGACAACAAGGTACAAAGGCGGCACAACAGGTCTGCTGTAGTCAAGGACTAGCCCCAGATCAAAGTTCAGCGTGCCAAGCGGTTAGAAGGAAAATCCAGCTACTGCTGTCATGAAGGAACGTTTGCTCCACGCAGAAGGACGTTGGGGTGTATGCAACTAATGGAAAGATGCCAGCCGCTCTTTGTCATGTGATTAGTGCTGTTTTTTCCATTTGAAATGGAAAAGGATTTTTTGATTGACAGGACCAACCAAGGTGACATGCCAGGATTATTGTGCTATCAATAAGTAGCAAGTAGCATGAATATCAACAAAAGATTCATGAATCAGTTCATCCAAACCTGCATTTCCTTGCAAGTACTTATCGTAGTGGCAGTAGATACACATAAATACACATATACAAATAATCTCAGTTGCAGTGTTAATACCCTTTTACATTAACTAGGTAACAATGCTATGTATACGTTTGAATATGCACTGTGAATTCCTACTACTGGATCCAGATGTTACATACAATGCAATCATGGTCCCCCAACAAGGCTTAGTGATGATTGTCGACTTGGGTCTCGGTGACTCCGCGGAGGATATAGCGATAAAATCGGCACATCTAAACGAAAAACCCAGGACTGACCCAGGGAATGTTGAATATTTTATGGCCGTAAATATTATTGCTGTAATGGCTGTTATTATAATACCTCCATGTTCTAGTGTGGTTCTGGGAGTTGCGAGAACAGGGCTATGTAGTTGCAACGCAGACCTCCCCCCCCTTCTTACCCCTCCCCTTCCCGCCTCTCATTAATTCTGTCCTCCACTTGCACTGCTTATAAGCCTCCCCCCTCCCCCTGGCAGCAGAAATCAAAGAATCCATATCAATTAGAGAGCTGAATTTCAAATGCCTTCTCTCCAAGCGCAACACTAGACGAGTTGTCCCGCGCTCACCTCGCCGGCACGTGGAAGGGCGCATCCATCAGCGCATTCAAACGGCTGTTTAGTTCCTTCGCATGCCGTGCTGCAATCAAAGCGAGAGGGGGGCTATTTCACGGAAGCGGTGGCTGAAAGGGAGACGGCTTTCCAGAGTAAACATGACTCCATCACCCTGCTCCTTCCACGACAGATGCGGTTGAGTAAACAGACACGAGTCGAGATATTTATCTCCCTCAACTGCTGCTCACAAGAGGTCCGCCGACTAACCGAACGGGTTACATAATACCGTAAGTTTGACAGCAGGACGTTAAACAGAGGTGGCAGAAGCATTGCATGGGGGTTTGACGGCTCAAAATATCTGCGTGACGCCGTATCGCAGGTCAGGCTTGCCTCGGCCGCGCTATTAATGGTTAATGAAACAATTGACACATTATCTCCTTAAACATTCAGATATTCAGGGAAAGGAGCTGCAGGTAAAATCAGCGTAAAAGCCAAACAAATGATCAAAATATTAACATATTAAGGGTGCATGTGAGGATATTGGTGGTACAGGGGAATCAGGTCACGTTAGCATCACCCCTGACCTTAAACCTGGTACCAGCGCATATAAAACTAATAGGTGACAACTAACAAATGACAGACGTAGACAGGGATTTCTAGAGGAGAAACGCTGACCTATTTAGAAAGGGTAGGAAACAAACCAGAGGAGCTCAGATAGGATGTTCGCAGGAAGATGACAGCAGATATGTTCTAAAGATCATTAAATGAAAGGTATTTTCTTGGTATGTGAAAACATGCCCTATCGCTCCCCTCTCTGTGTTCTTTTTATAAGCTTTTTGCTGTTAACATAGATTCAGTACGTCTCGACTCCATCTCTCAATCAGCCAAAACAGGCTGTCGCAAAGACCAGATAAGTCTGAGTGCAGCCAAAGTAGAATTCCCCGGATATATTTAAAGAGCGTTTTGGAAGCTCACCCAAATGAAACCGCATTTGTCAAGGATAAAGCAATCGGCCCTAGCGCTATCTTCTGGATCTCTGCGCTACCGTTTGCATCCAGGATGTGATGCTGTCCATTGCCCTAGCGTAATGCCATATGTACAAATAGGTCACCGCATGTGTAATGCACCCACTGCAAGCTCGATGCCTCACCGAGAGACAGGCGTCGCATGTGCGACTTATCGATAATGATGTTTTTGTAAAAGAATGCGAGGCTCGCCGTGCTGGAGGTCTGTCCGGGTAATCCATACCACGCTCGGTTCCCCTCAGTCCGATGGGTGGAGTGCATAACAATCGTGCTCTGGGAATGCCGGCGTGCTTTTCCTGGGAGACGGCGAGTATGTGTCGAGCCTGAGAATGAGAGTAAATAGCCCCGAAAGATGTCCTTAATTAGATTAATTTTATGCAGATGGTATTCAGATGCCATGTCTGCTTTAAGGTGTGACTGAAGCTGTGGGCAAGACTTAATCACGGCGGCTAATTCCGCATGACAGAGGTGCCGGCTGCCATTCTTCAGCAAGAAAGAGCCCAGACAAAAGCGACGACAGGAGAGCGACGTTCTGCGCGCGCGAATCCCGTGCTTCCTTTGCAAGTCTCGGTACCGTCGAGACAATACAGGAGGCAGACATGTGCCGGCTGCCTGCCAATTTAGACAATTCAGTTCAAGCGTTTCAGAACTTGGACGTTTTCTTGCTCTGATGTTATTGAGATATCATCCACCATCACTTTCTGGTTCGTATTCTGTGCCATGTGTTCCCGATTTATCTGTAAACATAAGGGCGATGAAGCAAACGCGCAAACAAGCCTTGGGAATTTAAAGAATTTAAGCGGAAAAAATTATACTTGTTTCCAGATCTGAACTGAAGATGTCACCAAGCCATTCGGAAACGACTTGGCCTGTGGACAGGCTGCGGCTGGCTGGCAGCGGTGAGGGGATGATGGTACCTCATGCCCTGGATCCTTCCAGAACATGGCCAGCGAGCCTTTAAATGATTGTCAGTCAAAGAATGTGTAGTTGTTGGACCTGGGAAGGCATTTAGTCTGTGTAGCAGTGCTTGTGAAATACAGAAGACGACAGGGCTGGCACTCAAAGTGAGGAAGTATATCCATCCATCTATCCATCCATTTTCCAACCTGCTTAATTCAATTGGGTCGCGGGGGGTCCGGAGCCTATCCCGGAAGCAACGGGCATGAACCCTGCAGGGAACAACCCTGGACTGGGGGCCAGTCTTTGGACTGTGGGGGGGAAACCGGAGTACCCGGAGGAAACCCCACGACGACACAGGGAGAACATGCAAACTCCACACACATGGAACCCAGGACACTCAAACCCGGGCCACAGAGGTGTTGTATATTAGACAGAAGTATATGTGATTGGAAGGTATATATTAGACAGAAGTCATCAGACACCCATCAAACACCCCAAGTCAAATGAATGTGTAAATCTCAACGTGATGATGAAATTCAAAGCTTGTAATGATTTGCTTTATTTGCACAAGTACATTGGAACCTGTCTTTCCACATATCCCATCTTTCTCTCCATTGAGACATATGCACATAGATGAGAGGGAGGTTCGGGGACAGAGCACAGGGTCATTTATCTAGCACCTTCTGGAGCTCCAGGTCCCAGTGGGCAGGCGACTGTTCTGCCAAGGATTGAATTCAAACCGGGAACCTTCTGGTCACAAGCAGAGATTCCTAACCTGCTCAGCCAGACGCCTCCCACCAAAGCATTCCTACAGGCCAAAGCTCCCTTCTCCGTGGTCTGGTGAGCCTCACCTTGTTATGTATGATTTGAAAGTAATATTGACTGTCAATAAGGTGACCCCATAATCCATCTCAGGGTAGACAGTATGAGCTACTGCAGGGTTTACAAGCTTAAAACTGAAAGGCTCTTTCTTGCACTCATTTGTTTCCTTGATTGAAAGACTCATCCAGCTGTTTCACATTAATATTAATGACACTGGCATGATTATAGGGAAGTGACCGATCGGCACACAGCCAGAACCTCGGCGCTGAAGTGAAATCCAACTAAGACGGCAGTCTACAGAGCCTGTCCTAGCTCATAGTCTCCTCCCTGACATGGATTAGGTGGTCACCATAACTGTCAACTTGTGACGACCGCAGCGCTTAGGGCATGTTTAAATTCGATAACAAAGGCCCTACTGAAGCAACATATGAATTGGTGAACCTGAGTTATTTCAGGCCTAAGTAATCATCAGCAGAGAATGAAGAAGAACAGCTTCGCCCTAAGGCCAAAGCTTACAACAAAATAATGGCGGTCAATTAAAGGCATTTCTTTAGACGTGGTATGTCCAGCTCTTTGGTGCAGGGAAAATGAGAACATGAACGTTTTCTGTGGGTAAATATGGGGGAGAGGGAGGCAAAGACAATTTTCTGCTTTACGATGCTACAGCGAACGGTCCTACATCCATGATAGCATTTCACAGTCACGAAGGAATGAAATAAGATATCGACTGACGTTTATCGCTTCCATCGCCACCATTACGCTGCGGAAAAACAAGGTGCGGCTCATTGGGTATTTTGTAGGTATTAATCCGGCTCTCTGCGTAGCGAGAGGAAAGAGGCACATGGAACATTCATGGGTCGCCGTGCGCTTGTGTACAGAACGCACTCGCGGGCAGCAAATGCACCCCAGCGGGACTCATTATTACATTATCGTTCATCGTTATCATTCATCGTTATCGTTCATGGCCTCCTTCTCATGCATATTTTATGTAGGGTTGAGAAGATGGAGGGGATGGTGTGTTTAAATCAGAAATGAGGCAGGTACATTGGAGTTTCCATATACCATCTTGCACTCCAAAGACTATATGCAAGACTTATAGACTTATCTCAGATATAGAGATACATACATACATACAGTATACCTATTTACCCAGCACCCCCCTCGAGCAGGGGGGTTAACGGCCGCGATCAAAGGCACAATAGCAATGTGACTATTCTTCTGGCTATGGGATTCGAATCAGCAACCTTCAGATCCCAGGGTTACTTCATACTCATATATCTCAGCGATTGTATACGTGTTCAGCAGATCCAGAAGTTTACGCCGATTAGAGTGTGACATCTCGCTGATTTATGCATCTGGATATTTTTAGGGCACGGCAGTGGTGCTCTCTCCCGGGGCTTCCGGCCTCGTGCGAATCCCCCCCGCCCCCCACTTAACAGCTGTGCTATCCCCCACAGCCATGGTGATGTGTACAAAGTGCGCTGGGTGAACCAAACAAGGGACCGGTCACACCTTTATTATTTTTTGCTCTTTCTCCACAGCTGCTGGTTGAGTTTCAGACATGCTCCAGAGGAAACAACGCCGATGTTTTAGGAGTGCCCCCCCCCCCAGCATACAGACCCCCCTGACAGAAATACGCTCCATTGTGGGTGTAGGAGACAGGGCAGACAGGAAAACATGCGTAGCGCCGCATGCGGAACGGCCGCAGAGACGCAGTGACAATTCCTCCATGAGCTTCCCGTCGTGTTTTCCTCTGTTTAATAAAGATCCTTCCGGATTTTGGCTGTCAGTCACGGCATCATAATTCATCAAATGCAAAGTCCCCAGGCCTAAAGTTTAAACCAGCCAGGGAGGGGGGGGGGGGGGGACATGTCTCAGTGAACATTTACTTGGTCTGTTGTTATATAAGACTTGTTACACAACTTTGTCCTGGTCCAGGGGCAACGTCAAGACCCCGTTATTGATGTGGGCTTCAAGTTCATAACCTGCACTAATTCTGGCTTCAAGATCCCTCCCTACCCCATCACACGCAATTCAGAACCACGCAATTCGGAGATCAAATGTGATACGAAAGCGGACATCGAGCCTGGACAGGGTTCAAACATTCGGAAATGCGAGAACACCATGACTAACGTGAAAACACTTATGCTGTGAAGACTGGCAGTCTGCAGGAATATCAGTTTAATAATTAAGTCTGTTAATGAAATATAGCGGAGGATCTTCCAGCAAGTCCTGCGCACGGCCTGTGTCTTGTCAAAACTTTCTGACACTATGGTACAACACTAGAGTGTCTGTCATTGTTCCAACAGGTCTGGTTGTGCCAGGGCAATGAGCTAAAAGCGGGCGATTAAAATCAGTACGGGTTTGTTACTTATATTCCGAAGTGAAAAGACATTGATTTGGCACAGCAAAGGTTACAGACTGTGGTGGCTGATGTTATGCAGAGTCTGGTGTGCATGCGAAGTGTGCAAAGATTTGGTGTGCATGCGAAGTGTGAATGCGAAGTGTGAATGAGAAGTGTGCAGAGATTTGGTGTACATGTGAAGTGTGCAGAGATTTGGTGTGCATGCGAAGTGTGCAGAGTCCGGTGTGCATGCGAAGTGTGCAGAGTCCGGTGTGCATGCGAAGTGTGCAGAGATTTGGTGTGCATGCGAAGTGTGCAGAGTCTGGTGTGCATGCGAAGTGTGCAG
>JAODKE010000015.1:2184830-2197369 GCA_026779605.1 Mormyrus hasselquistii
CGAAGTGTGCAAAGATTTGGTGTGCATGCGAAGTGTGAATGCGAAGTGTGAATGAGAAGTGTGCAGAGATTTGGTGTGCATGTGAAGCGTGCAGAGATTTGGTGTGCATGCGAAGTGTGCAGAGATTTGGTGTGCATGCGAAGTGTGCAGAGTCTGGTGTGCATGCGAAGTGTGCAGTTCTCATCCGTGTTCCATTCATGCTCTCAGTTCCTCAGCTAAACCTCCAGACACATGTTGGGGTGGGGGGGGGGACATGTTTATACTGTACTATTTTCTGGGGAGTTAAAACAATGAGGAACTGTAGCATTGTGATTTTCAGAGGTAACAGTCGGCAAAAACATTTCTGGAAGAAACATATTGCATGTGGTGTGTGTGGTTAAAGCGTACGGCTAATTCGTGGGTTTAGATGTTCATTGCAGAATACGTTCCTTTGTCCTGGGTATGTGCTTTTTTTGAAGTAAACACATCTTCACTTACTGGCAGAGAATTTGTAGAACATACTCCGGGCAGGATGACAAAGAGAACCACATGACAGGCATGAGAGAGGGGAAGGACTAGAGGTGAGTTTTGGGGGGAGTGAAAAATTAAAGATCACTATTTTGGCACCGGATCAAGAAGAGATACATAAGAATACAGATGCAACATCAGACTTCAAAAAGGTTATAGCTACGTGCTTGGTTGGCTGTCCATATCTGTGAATATGTACTGTTGGAGGCCCAGTGGAAAAAAAAAGAAAACTCAAGAATCTTAGCTCATGGGAGTCTTACCTACACAATTTGTTTTCTGAGGGCAGAATGAAAAATGATTGGTTCAGAGATATAACCAATCACATTGTAAAGAAAAGGAAGTGGGTCTAAGGAACTAGAGAAGGTGGGACCAAGGCATCAGACTGGTTAGTCCCACCTCCTCTAGTTGCTTGGACCCATCTCGATTGGTTATCTCTCTGAACCAATCACTTTTAATTCTAACCTCAGAACATTTTGTGTAAGTAAAACTCCCACAAGCAGAATCTTAGTGCTGAGCTTCATTGTTGGGTCACCAAATTGTCTTTTGATGCTACCTCAAGTGACATCTGCCAAACACGAAGAAATCAATGTAATAGTTATGCTTTCCTTATCGAATGAAATAATTGATGAATTGACAGAACACAAAACTTCCATAGCTGCAGACTAACCCAGGTTCCTCCAAAGCGCTAGATCGACTGTGCAGCTAGCAGATGTCCGGCCTGGCAGGAACCCACTGGAAACAAGCGGTACTGCATGGGGAGATTGTATAAGTGTGCAGGTCCATCTGCCTCTGAGTTCGACTGGCACAAGAGATGCAGGCCTGTGGGATCTCAGGCCTCCGTGAGACTCCATTAACAGGGAAATGTGCACAGTGACTCAACAACAAAACCTCAGTGACGGGAGGGTGGGGGATCGTTGAACGCATGGTAGGTTAGCAGCTCACAGGCTGAAGCTTGTTCTGGCGGAAGCTTCCTTCACTGACCACTTTCTTCGCTTAAACGTTGTGATTGAAAGCATTCAAGATTCTAAGTGCCATGTTGTTTTCTGCTTTGTTGAAATTAGCATGAAGTAACCGTTCCTCCTTAGACAGACAAAATACAATTTCCACATGCAGGATGTGGAGATGGGAAATCATATCATCAATGGTTTTTTTTTTCAGAAGGGCCTTGCATGTTTTTTTCTGTTCAATTTTTACTGCACTGCCCTCTACTGGAAGAACCGTGATGTATATCTATAACAGGGGTCTCTTTACAAAGAAAGTAACCGGTGGCGACGATAAAAGGTGTCAAACGGGTTGTGGCGACGGTTAAATTAAATGCACTCTGCGGTGTGCTGTGAAATGGCAAGCTGTTAAGTATGTCTTTATTATGGTCATAATAACGTATTTGTGAAGGATCATGTTATTGTGAGGTATAGTTATTGTGTATTGTTACTGTTACATGTGCACTGTGATCAGGCAGGACCATCCATCCATCTTCCCGCTGCTTGTCCTGCTCAGGGTCTCATGGTTTTTAAACGTATAGTCTTTGTTTTTTTTTTTTTATTAGTCATAGGTCATGACAATGTGAGCAGAAGCGGTATTTGATGGTAAGTAAACATGTCAGACAAAGGCGGGGTATGTATTGTAAAACCACGTACAGACTCTGCCTTAGGTCAGACTCATCAATGAAATACTATTGCTAAATTATCATCAAGCTGCAGAACATGACTGCGATAGAGGCTACTCAGCAGTGGAGTTAACTTTTAAAAGTGTGACCCAAGATAGGTGGTCGTATCTGAACAAGAATGATGCACTTGTCTGATTAATTAACCGTAACAACTTAATCCTTGTACAAAGTGTGCTTGGCAAGGATCCGCGGACCTGTCCAATTTGGCTTTAATTACCGCGGTAACACAGACAAGGGCAGCTCACTGACCCGGGGAATACAGCGTTTTTGGCCTATAATGAGATGTTTGTTGTACTGAGGCTGAGCCTGATTGGCTCGACCGTGGACGAGGCACCCGAGCTCAATGGACTGACGTTAGCGAGGTTAAATATGAAAACAAAGCAGCGAGGTTGAAACATGGTGTCTCGGGGCTTTTGATACAGAATCCTCCCTGAAATGATATGTGACTGCCCTCAGGGCACCTCTGCATCTTTCCCTCAGAAGCACAGCTGCTGCTTTTTGCTGACCCTGTCTTGCTGTCCATGAGACACACAGGCAATACGCAAGTGAGAGGGCAGCCGGTATGCAGCATCCTGGGAGCTGGGGTTTAAGGGCTTCACGCAAGGGGTCCAATGATAGCATCAGTCTACCGGTGGTGGGATTCAAACAAGTTACCTTCTGATCATGAGCACAGGTCCTAACCTGCTGAGCTGTACACGTCTCACACGTCTGTGATGGGTAGGCGCCCTGTTCCCTGCCTTGCACCTATTGCTTTTGGGAAAGGTGAAGCTCCCCCGCCACCCAATAGCCTCCGCCACCCAATGGATATAGAAAATGGATGAACGTCCAAGTCAGCAGGAGCATTGCCCTCAAAAAGCCCCAGCAAGGGGCAAATGTGCAGCACCCCGGGCGGCATCTGCTTTAGGGTGGGGGGGTGCATTAAATTAGCAAACTACTGGCACCACTCCATTGCCCCCCTCCCCCAAAACCTGCAGCTAGGTTGACACAGACAGTACTAGTCAGAAGGACACGCCTACCCATAGAAAGGTTTATTTGCACTATTCACTGCATTTCTGATTAATTATAAAGACATCAAAGCTATAAAATAACATGCATCGAATTGTGCAATATCCCAAAAACTTATTTGTTTGGGGGGCAGCTATCATAAAGGTTGCCAGTTCAAATCCTTGGGCTGACAGAGTGATCCCACCATTGGATCCTTAAACGAGGCCAATAACCCCTCTACTGTCTTTCATGACCTGGCCTCCTGGGATGCTTTTCCAGCTGTCCTGAAGGAGTTCTCTCATATATGCTAAGAAATCATTGGCTGCTCCGTCAGCCTTTGGTCAAACTCCTCCAAACCACCTGTACTGTGTTTTGGACTGGTAGCCAGGTCATGTGATGTGACATGTGATGTCTCCATTGTAGGTGGTTTCATGTGTCCAAACTTTTGGCTGGCACTGTGTATGTCCGAGACCACACGAGCCTGGGCAGGGTAAAGCTCGTGTGGAGAGTCGCATGTGCTTCGGTCCGCACTGAGTGTCCCATCCAGGGCGTCTGATAGGGTATAACTGTAAAATATGTTCCTGATGACTGTAATCAGAAGAGTGGTTTTTGAAAACTGATAGATGGATAATGCACTAATTATCCCATACTGCTGAAGACGTTTGTCAATATTTACATGGATATTTTATGTTGCCCCTAGGACAATAACAGCATGAAATACTTGCTAGCGCTGTCTACAACCTAAGAAACAGCAAGCTGTCTCTGAGAATTATTACTCCCACCACTAACGAGTCAGATCAAAAAGAGACCACAAGTATCTACACACAATTGGCTAATTAGTATCAGAACATATTTTTCAGAGGTGTTAAATGCAGCCTTTAATTAGCAGCAAAGTAGATGTCTTCTAACATAAATAGATAACTCGAGATGATCTTTTAATGGACTCTTTTGTCGTTTTTATACTTGTAATTTGACAAATTGTGGTGCTTTTTTGTCGAATGACAAAAGTCCCCTGCAATAATGTGACAAGCCTCGACATCTGACCAATAGCGGTTCTTTATTTCATTGGTCTACTAACTCAATTGGAAATGTGATATATGACGCTATGGTATAATATGGGTGCGTGTGTCCAAAGCAAGATTCAAATCTTTATCTCCTAAGCTGTAGACAGCAATCCCAGTATGTCGAGGTCTCTTAATGAGGATTGCTTCAGGATTCCCACACGACAAGTTCATTGGCTATATGCGAGTTTGAGTCATTCACCAATTTGTCCCAATTGGACCCAGTTAGTTCCAGAGAGAGGATCTAAATCCCAATCTCCCTTCCCTTGCAAAGCTCAGCGCCCTTAGCAAGATGTTTGAAATGCTTCTCCCTAGTACATGCCCCTAGCACTGAAATATAATGGATCACATGATCTGTTGTGGTATACACACATATAATTAACCTGTATTGGAAGCGTAATGAAAGGTTCTATTGTATTGTTTCTTTTTGACATGACGGAACGAACAACAACGCTTCAAACATCAGTCACAGAGAAGGGTTCTAGGGTCAAAGAAGTCACACCTTGTTCTTGCCTATTGTGCCAAAAACAACATTCCCAACACTGAACCAGAGGTAAGTAGTGGAAGACTAGAAACTGTAGAGACATCTCTCTGGGCCTGAATCTTGCAGGTCACAAACTATTCAACTCACATGGGACATGTTGCCTGACAGAGAAATACTAGTTTGCCTAGTCATGTCGGGCAGAGTAGATAGTTATGGCTAGCCATAGATTACCAAATATTTCTAATACAGTCATGGTGTTGTGGTTTTCACCCACAAGATGCCACTTTGCTCAAAACAGAAATAAAAGACTATACTCTTCATTGGTCTCGGTCATATGCGGGTACAATGTACACGTCATGTTGTTCAGTCACAACCATGCAGACTCCTATGCTATTCGTCCTTCTTGTTTGCGATGCCAAGGTGCTTGCGCCACCGCAGGAAGTTGTGGAAGATCCTCGGTTGAGATCACATCACTGAGCCGGCCTCCCACCCAGGTATTACCCGCAGAACCTGAAATAACTCGCTGACCCAATGCGGGGAGGGGAGGGGGGGATATACACACCTGCCCCTATCCAAGGCAGAGCAGGAGAAATGGTCGTTATGAGGGGTAATTGCCATCCTCCTCGAAGGAGCGTGTCAGCGGCCATCGGGGCGGCACTCTAAACACACCAGCTCAGTGCTGCAGGGGTACACTTATTTATTTATTTTCTTAACATCTCACTTCATAGAATCAGCGGAGAGAATGACGAAAACCGATCGCAAACCTCCCCCTTAGCAATCAGGGGACAATTTAGCGATCAATCAATATGTCAAGACGAGCCGGAGGGCGTCTGTCCGAACGCGCCGGAGCTCACGTGGAAGCCGACGGTTATTGTACGATTTTCTGGTTTTAATGAAAAAAACACTTTCTTATTCATCTGAAATAATAATTATTATGATTTGGCTAACTGTGTGGACTGGGCTCCGCGGAGCTGCACGGCTAGGCGCTGGGGTTCGAGGCGAGAGTCTCCCAGCGTGAGTCTGGCAGGAAGTGAGCACAAGCCTCTTTCTGCTGAGGAAAAGAAAGGATGGGTTACACCATGTGTGTACTCTGCGGAAACCTGCTCATTTCTCAGCCAATTCAAAGCTCCGTCGTAGAACAAATTAAACATATAGGGATTACAGTATGGGGCTTCCCAGGCTAATATCTAAAAAACACTTAACAGCGTTCTTGTCTATTTTCTCACTACCCGTATATTCTTCTGTCCTGTATATTGTCTCCATTGCACGATGTTCTGCTGTAATAAAGATGCTCTTGATCAAGGTTCCTTTATGAAACGCTGCATCTGGCTCTTAAATTGATATTCAGTCGTACTGCTCCCAACGTTCGCTAATTAAACTACTGCTAAAATATTCAGGAGCTGCTAAGCAAGTCGCAGTGATGCTTTCATTGTGTTTTTACTCTGGGTAACTGGTACAAAGCTGAAATAAATTGCCATAAGGAACCTATAAATGAGAACATAAAGAGTTAAATTTTGTAAAAAGAAGCTTTATTTATTTGCTTGTTTTTATTATTGCCGTTTTTGTTTTCTGGTTACCCTCACCTTACGAATGTAGCTAGATATAACCAAACTATCAGATTTGGTTCCTTTTCTTGTCAGAACTGGGGAAGGGGGCGGATGTGTACCCCCCCAGTGAAGGTTCTAGATCATTTCAAAACACAGTTTTTGCAAATATGTCAAATCGGTTTTCACCAACCGAAGCGACTCTACCACCCGCCGCACCCACATTAAGTGTCCGGCAGAAAATATACTTACGTTAGTGTGTCACCTGTTCCCAGCGCATGAAGTTTTAGCCCACATATATAAATGTAAATAATAGCAATAGTAATAATAACACAAATAATTTATTTATTTCAAGTTGTATATATATTTTGGGTGGCACAGGGGGGCCATGTATGTTGTCATGGTGACATCGCCCCAACTCCCCCAGAACTGCCCCTGATCTACCCCCAATAAATAGACTTTGTACCACCTTTGTATTTAAATTATTAACTTGAATCCCCCTCCAGTTTCATACCGTCCTATCCTCTATGCTGTTGCTCATGTTGTCTGTGTATGTCAGCAGCAAAAAACAGAGAAATACCTTCTTGTGAAAAGTCTTCTTTTCTTCTTGGTCTTTTTTTAAGTCCTTAGGCAGAAGAATGGAATCTGTTTTTTTTTATGTCTCAACTTCTTCCAGGTGGTTCTTTGTAAAAGATCCATTTTCTTTCATTTTCCTGTTAATTTCTCAGCCGGCCATTTTTCAATCTACTTGCGCTACTGTCCCAGTGTTTCTGTGCAAGTCTGCCTCGGGTCAAGTGTGTTTCTTTAATAACGCAACTGATGCTACAGTTTCACATTAGCACCTTTATAATTATTATTAGGCTGCCTGCATGACACTTTTTCCCACAACAAATTATTGTGTTGACCATTTAAACTGCCAGGCAGTTTGACGGCATGAAAAAGGTAGAAGTTCCGCTGTAAGTCGCTGCGTCTAGCTCTAAGCCTACCTCCTTCGCCTGCTGGATGTGTTAGGGTAAGCGCCCTCCTGTGTATCCGTAGAAGCAGCACGATTAGAATTACTGCCGAAATCTGTTGTTTTTCTGCACACAGATTACACAATGGTCCCGGTGCCTGTTGCATAACACGCATATGAGGGTCGGCACAGAAGCATGATGGACTCGCTGTTGAGAGCACATCCCCGGTGGCAAGCATCAGCTCCGTTTGCGGACGTTTCTGCCATTCTCAGCTCCGAGCACCGTTCCGGGGATCATAAATCTGAACACGCTGCTGGTACACTATATCCTGCAGATTAGGCTGACATCTGCTCTTTCATACTTACTCTTTTTTTTTTTTTTAAATGTGCCCCTTGCTGTGGCATTAGCAAATTGTTTATTGTGCAATAAGTCACTTTTTCTGTAGGTGGGGGGATCAGATTATTGATTCAGCAATTCTCACTTAGCTTAAGCGTTATACTTTGAGACTGAGCTGCAGTTGATTTTAGTACAACAATAAAATGCACATAATGTTTGCGATGAGCCTTTTTTGTGTATGAAAGACTGAAACCTGCTGGATTTCATGCATAAATCCTGACTTTATCCATTCATGCCTCTTTTCTCCTCAAACATCCAGACATTGTTGGGCTGTATTCATCTATAAATGTATTAGTGGCTTATCTGGTTAAGGGTGTCCTGGTGTATGTGTACATGTTACTTACTATTGGACAGTGCGCTGTGTAAAACTGATACCATGCTAAAGCTGTAGTGTTACTGAATGAATATACAGCATGTACACCAACTTAATCATGTCATGGGGACAGTAGATTCCTTTTGGACCTATAACCGGACCTCTCTTTGGATTCTGGCTTAATCACCACAAAGGTTATTTAGCTGCATACTTGAAACATTTTCCATCCATCCATCTTCAAGGATATTTTTTATTGTATAGTTTATATTAACTAAAGTGTTCTACATGTACAGATTTGTAGCTATTTCTTAATATTTGCCGTGCCGTTTGCCTCTATCAGCCTTGTTGGACTCTGTTTAAAGGTTGTTTGCTGTTTTACATGGAAGCACAAGTTAAACAAAACCAAAGAGATACACATCTGGAGAGGAACCACCTCTGCTAGAATGTACATGAGAACATGCTGGAACATCTGTTGTAATGCTGTGTTCACACCTTTGGGTTCACTTCAATTCAGACTTTATGGTGGCATCTCAGTTGCTGTTGCAATGGATGCTGTTCTGGAACATTCCTCTCAGCCAGAAACCCATTAAAAACAAACCTGAATAGTAAATAAACATCAAATTGAATAAGAGGAGTCGGACGGACTCTTGTTTACAATATTTCTGAGAGGTACTTAGGTAAAATGAGTTACATTTAAATTCAATTTAAACCATGCAGGTGTGCTATTAACTAAGAAGTCCAGAAATAAATGCCTGTGATTGTGTTATTGTATTTTATATTAAACTGCGTAAAGAGCAAAATGGCATGTAATTTGATGTGCTTGAGTGAATAAAATCCGCTTCATATAGAGCAGATCTCAGAGTCGTTTTATACATCTTGTTAAAAAAACAAAGACGAGACTGTTTTTCCGGAGGTGGATGTGCTGATTCCACGATAACGGCATCGCCTCACTCGGACGTTCAGAGGAAGACATCCATGCCCACTGGAGCGAGAATAAGCAGCTGTCAGCCTACGGCGAGTTAAACTCCGTTGACATGATCTCAGCAGATGAGCAGGTCAAAACAGGCTTTGGTGTCACCGTTCGGCGGGCCTTCCGGAATACCATGAGCGTGATGTCACTTCGCACAATTGGCCTGGGCACTGTTTACAACAAGAGACATTTAGCATTTAGCCAAATGATTTTTCTTTCCACATTAGGTTACGTCACTGTTTAAGTACTCATTCAGTGTTTAAGTACTCATTCAGTGTTTAAGGACTCATGAGAGGGTCAGCAGTATTAATTGTGTTGATTGTAAAGAGACACATGGAGGAAAAAAGTCAAACTTTTTTGTTACTTCCTCTGAGATTAAACTGTTTGGCTTTGATCCCACGTCTAATTTACCCACGTTTGTATTTCGATATGTCTCATTAATGGAAATAATTTGATACATTTCACGAGAGACATATTTCATGGTTTCTCTTTTACTGTTTTTTTGCGATTCTTCCGTGATAGTGATTTAGGATTGGATTACTATTCAGTTTGGCAGTCTTTCCAAGCCATACGCCGTCATTATTGGACGTGAATATTGGCAATTGTAGCTTTATTTAACCCTCAGACCCTCCTGTCACTGTTTACAACCTTCTGCATGAGATGCAGCAATGCCAAAGTGCTATCTCCAAAACTGACATGGCATCTTGGACTGACTGACACACCCTAGATTCCCTGTACACAGGCGTTGGTCTTGAATGATTATATATTCATTATATACATATTTACATATATAATTAATTAGCCTGTTTGTCAGGTATTTTGAAGGGAAAAATAGATATTTCACTTAAGATTTTTGAAAGGTAACACATTTAACTGATATAACTTTGATTGCTTAATATTTTATGACAATACGATAATATTTTTATCTGAATAAAGATACTCGATGTGTTGCATTGAATATATTCAGGTAAACGTAACTTTAACATTTAAGCTTTAGGTGTTTTAATATTGTTGTTAAATTGTGTAAATGACTATAGCATTAAACATAAGCAAGAAGTTTTTTTATTTTTCTCAAGATCCCATGAGTAGTGCTTTGAGGCCTTTTTACTGAGTCGTGTCGTGACACTTATCTTTATTTTTTGGCCAGGGTATAGAATGATAGATGCTTGATGGACCAAATCACCTGTAAGCAAATCCCTGTATAGGAAAGATGAGAAATAACAATTAGAATTTATGTGCTATTTAGGTGATTATGGTTTATGGTGGAACCTCAGTTTCAGTGAGTTCTGTTCTGGACTGTTCTGCTCAGCCAGAAACCCATTAAAGCAAATCTAAAGAGGCCGGGATGTAGGAGTGCAAAAAAAGTAGAAAATTTAACTGAAGAGAACGAGGACTTTTACACCATGCAGCACGTTACATCTCGGGTGGAACCTCTGAAAAGGTCCTCCTTCCCTCAAAGAGATGCCTTATCATGTGTCAGGTGGGACCGAACCGAGAGCCCAGGTCGCTCTGACCCAGTGCAGTGCTTCTTATCACCAGTGGCTCTGTGATCTGTAATCTCACACTGAAGACAAAGACCACATCCCACAGGGGGCCTCCGTAAGGAGTTAAGAGTATCAGGAGTGCATCCCCCCTCCCCCCCCGCTACGTTTTACGACCATTAATATATCAAGTTGAACTGAGAGTCGGACAATTATATTAAGGTAATAAGAGAAAACATCCCTCTAAGAGAAGCCGTAGCTACTCAGGATGATAGTCTGTAGACGATGCACTACTAAGCCCGAATGGTGGTGGCCTAAGGGTTAGGGATGCATGCTTATGATTGAAAGGTTGTTGGTTTGAATCCCTGAGCAAGGTACTGCCATTGCTATGTCACATATGGGTTAAATGCACAGGATGCATTTTGTTGTTGCTGGGAGCCAACAATGACAACTAAGCACTTTCACTTCCTGTAGGCCAGTAATTAGGTGTGCACAGAATATACGTGATGCATGCATGTCCAGAAAGGATCATTTATATATTTTTAGTAATAACATTTTTGTTAAAAATAAAGTACAGGCCAGTGACAAAGCCTCTGTATTTTTGTAACTTAAATGGCAGACAGGAAGCTGTCAGTGTCATTTAAAAACCTTCACTTGTATGATACTCGCTAGGGTGGTCAATTAATGCCCTTTCTTCTACAATCCCAATTCCAGAACAGTTGGGACGCTGTGCAAAACGTAAATAAAAATCGGCCGCAACGACTTACAAATCATTTAAACCCATATTTAATTGAAAAGATGACATATCACGTGTTGAAACGGGGAAATTTTATTGTTTTCAACACGTTTCAAAAACAACTGAGACAGGGACATGTTTACCAATATGTTGCATCACCTCGTCTTTTAACGACACCCTGTAACAACTCTGTTACAACCTTTGTAAACAGGATTTTACTTCATCGACTGTATGGAATGTCTTTGGGCAGTCGTGGCCGTGACCTGTCAGATCGTCCTCCTTTTTGGGGTTTTCTAATTTACCTTCGATGTCCTGTGATTTATCTCTTCCTTCAGGTGAGTGCGGCTCCTCCACAGCTGGCTATCACATGTAGCTAACAGAGCCAATGGGGCACAGAGTGGGTGTGTACCAGTGCTAACACAATCACTTATAATAATATTCAGCTACAGTAATGCTGGGTGTCTATGACCATGTAATGCATAAAGCTGTTGGAAAATATTTCATTCATTGCAGTTAAATTGGAATTTTAAAAACTATTAACCCTACTTAATCAGATTAACCTTCTTCAGTGTGTTAAATAGAGATGAAACAAGAATTAGACGAGACACTTGGATTTCCGTGCATTAGTCCTGATTACTGGTGGTCCTCCATCAGTCTCCATCAAGCACCGCACAGCACGGGAATGCAAAATGCATTTCAGCTACTCAAAAACACAATGACATGAATGAGATGATCACAGGTTAATTGTGTACATTAGTTCAGGTGTTGGAGTGCAGGCTTGTGGAACAAGGTAAGCTACGCTAGATCAGCCTATCACGGCACGCATGTCAAAGGAACAGTAAGCCAGGCACTGAGGAGTATTTACAATGAACTGAGAGCTCTGGAAACATCCAGAATACACACAATGGCCTGTTCACATCTCACACCCTGTACCAATTCGGTTGCAGTCCATATCATTGGCACTGTGGAGTAAGTGCATTCTTTTGATATATCTATCATGATATTTCAGCCAATCCTCAAGCAGACATAACTGTCCGTGCGTCTACCGCCACTGCTTCCGTCACAGGACTTCGAGGCCAAAGGGGGGCTGACCCCTGCCCTCACAGCCCCCCCCCCCCCGCTGTAACGCTGCTGGGTAGCTTAGCAGCAACATGTTAGCATACCTCTGGAGGTCTGAGGCAGTTTTCTTTCTGTTTATCAGCATCTGCGAGGCAGACCGGAGGCGGCTTCCCTTTCATGCGTCAGCCCGTGTGTGGTAGGCCCGAGGCGGCTTCCCTTCCATGCGTCAGCCCGTGTGTGGTAGGCCCGAGGCGGCTTCCCTTCCATGCGTCAGCCCGTGTGTGGTAGGCCCGAGGCGGCTTCCCTTCCATGCGTCAGCCCGTGTGTGGTAGGCCCGAGGCGGCTTCCCTTCCATGCGTCAGCCCGTGTGTGGTAGGCCCGAGGC
>JAODKE010000015.1:2202975-2213349 GCA_026779605.1 Mormyrus hasselquistii
ATAAAATTTGACCAAAGTCTATTGCACATACTTCATTTTCAGGTAACACCTGTTTGTGTAAGGTGTTTAAGGAATAATGCATTATTTCATGCGTTGTCAGCTGTTTGATCAGTGAAACTTAAATCTTGTGTGGGTGTCACAAATACCCGAATTGACATTCCTCATTCTAAACATACAAAGGCTATATTTAAACTTTATGCTTAATCCTGGGATGCGTGGGCACGAAAGAAACGGTTAAATCGGAATGTGAAGACAGCCAGCAGAAATTACAGAACGTTTGGGATAATTATTCGTGTGATACAAATATCCATGAAAATAGTTTTGCGAGAAAGTATAATTTAGATGGCATTCTGGGTAAGTCTGATCGCCGGTTCTTAAGACAGAGTTAATGTAGTTCTTCGTTCTACCGTTTTAAAGCGTTTTAAGATCTGTTTTGTTAAAAGTTTCGTGTCTATTGCTGGAGCTTCTGTTGTAGGAAACAAATTCATCTCGGCGGCATATAGTCCTTGTTCCTTTTGTACCTGTCTGCTCGCGCACTCGGCAGCCTGATCACTCCCCGTCCGCGCCTGGATGAGTCCGCGCCGCGTTTTGCATGCGCCTCGGCCGGACTATTCACAGCCTCTAGCTGCTTTTTACTCGGTTCTTGTCCTGATATCACTCCGCTGGCATGGAGGAGGAGGAGAGCACTTGATCATTGTGATGGTGGCAGCAGCTGCGAAGCGACCAGCGGCGGATCGGCGTCTTTTCGGGATACCTTTAAACGGGCGTCTGGAAACAGGGGACGGGATTTTTCTACGAGCTTTGCTTCGCGGTTTGGATTGGATGCGTATCGGCCGATGAGATGCGAGTGCGCCAAAGTACTCCGGAGCATTTGCGCTGGGAGCTGCAAAACTTTTTCTTAAAGGAAAAGACAATAAAGCAAAAGGAGCTCGCAACACTGGCCGCGGTGTTGTGATGATCGCTTGAAACATCCGGATCTTCTATGGAGTTCATTTAGACACTGTGTAGTTGTGCTGGCAGGAGAACTAAGCGAAAACACCGACTATTGAGCCCAGTCACACACGCTCCGGCATTGTTGTCTGTTTGCATTTTGAACATAGTTAGGCTTCAGTACTATTGCATTATTATACAGACTTTCCTAACGGGGGGGAAGCAACCAGCGATTGTTTCCAGTCTTCTGATTTCCCCCCCTTCCTATTCCCCTGGACACACTTCAGACACAAGACGCAAAAAGAAAGTTCTTCCAAAATACTGTGCATAGACTATAGGATGGGGGATTTTGTAACCCCCACTGCTGCGAATGGCAGCAGTATTTGCATCAACAACAACATGAGCGGTGGCATCAGCGCTGGCGGTAACAGTAACAATGTTGGCATTCCCAAGCATAGCACGGTGGTGGAGAGATTGAGGCAGAGGATCGAGGGCTGCCGGAGGCACCATATAAACTGCGAGACCAGGTATCATCATGCCCACGCCGAGCAGCTGGAGATCGAGCGCAGGGAGACGGTCAGCCTGTATCAGAGGAGCCTGGAGCAGAGAGCTAAGAAGTCTAATAATAAACAACAAACAAAGCAGGAACCCGACTCGGCGAGCACAGCAGAGCAGACAAATAACCCTCTTCTAGCGGGAAGGAAATAACCCCCCCCCCCCCCCCAAAAACCCCGGGCCACGCAAAACATCCAGTGCAACTTGTCAGATGTTTAAGGAAACAAACAAACATCAGAACAACCAGATCGATTTTGTTTTCTTTTAATGTGCAGTGGAAACATTGTCACGATGCATTTCCCCAAACGCCCTTGCTTCAGACGCCAGTTTTGACTGGTTATTTGGCGTAGAAATTGGCCAAACTTTGTAGCCCTTTTGAGGGCAATGTTGCTTTGCTTATGAAGTGTCTGGGAACAGGGAAGGTCGGTGTTTAATTTTTCATTGACTGGTTGGGAGTACGTTCGCTTATTTGGATTTAATTGATTCTCCCCCCGCATTTTTGTGAATTCAAGTGTATTATATTGCTTTTAAGCACTTATTCCGTCTCCAGCCGCTTTTTGCTGCCGTGATTATTTTGTTTGTCGTGCTGCCAAACATTGGCTGTTAAAGGCTGGAAGTAGCGTTAAGACTTGGTTATAAGCGCCTTGATTACTTTGCTTCCGCCTTATAAATGGAGGATTTAAGAGCGTCTCCTGTTTCTGTAAGCTTTATTTCCTGCGTCTCACGAACTTGTTGGAAGTCAGCAGAAGTTCTCCATCGGCGATAAGCGCCCCGTGATCTCTGCCATTCGACTCCCGTTTGGAGCCATGAGTTTATCGCCTCGCATTTGCAAATCTTGATGCACGTTTCCTCCTCTTTGAAATACACGTCCCGTATTCTTGTTGCTAGAATTAAGCCTCTTTATTTTGCCCCGTGGCCTGGAAATCGCATTGACGTGGAGAGTAAAACATTTTCCTTTTGGAAAACAAAAATAAAGGAAACGGAAGCGACGACCGCTGCTTGTAACTATTATTAAGGCCGTTAATGCGTTCTTAAGCACAGTTCACTTGGATTGCTTTCTTTTCTCTCGTTTATAAATAGATCAGTAAACAGTACTGTTCGGTAAAGCCCACATACTGTATTGTCTGAAGTTTAGGATGAAGGAAGACGTGAGATTAATAATTAAAGGAAAAAGTTTAACCCCTAGGCTCCACTGGGAGCAGTACATTTTCAACTACTCCTTATGTTTTTTAAAATGTATTTTGTTAGTTTTAAGATATACATCGAAGACACGACTTAAGACATTTCAGTATGTTTACTCACCTCCAGACGGACTTTACTTGTAACAGTGATTGTTATAAACACAATAAACCGTGATTTTTAGGTTTCAAGTACTCTATTGGATATTTGGGTTTCCGTATATTGAATTAATTTTGTGAGACAATGGCACCACCTGCAAAATATCCACTATCTGGGAACTAGGTTTATTGTGTCGCTGCGTTAACTTGCTATTAATTCGTAACAGTGTAATACTAGCTGTGAAACTGCACAAGTACTGTGCACAACATAAACCTTTTTTTGTTGCAGTATTCATTTAGTCAATACGCCGTTTAATTTGTAGGCGAAGTGAGGAAGGTAGCACGCAGAGTATCACTTTAAAATGTGCTCTGTGACACAGCAGTGATTGCAGTAGACAGGCCTCCCACTACGTAGCATGGAGGCTCCAGCGAACCGCCCATCAACTGGTCGGCAACAACACTTAAATTTGGAGGGATTAGCGTTAAAGACACAGTGGCCCTTTTCTCTTTCATTGCGCCGTTCCATTTGACCATGTGCAGGCGTCTGTCTCCATGACAGTGGCTACTCCTTAGCCTGTATCGTTTATAGTCGCAAAAAAAACCCTGTCACTGTGTGTAATGTAAGATATTTTGAGGCAGCGATTCATGTTGGTAGGGGCTTGAGGTGTCATCGTTGCCAAATGATGATGGTGCATCAAAGGTACATTCCACCAGATATAAGCAATTGTTAATATAAAAAGGCAAATAACTTTCTGGTAAATAATGAAATCATATAAAGTCCACAATGCTGATGCATGATACATGAAAAGTAATTTTTGTACTTTTGGGTAGTATTAGAGTCCGGTAATATCGGCTGGTTTTTCTTTGCGATATTAAAAATAATCATTGAGGTTCCGTGCTATGTGTTTTATTGCAGATCAGTCGTTTATAACAACATTTCAATTTTGCATCGAAGGTTTGCTTGCATGACCTGCCTGGATCGACACTTTAATTTGAAACATGTTATGAGCAGATTAGTCGGGCTATTGTGAGAGTGGCGTCCCTTTTCACAAAACTAGAGCTTCAAAGTCCTCCGGTTTACTTTGAAATTACACAGTGGACATGTTTTTAAGAAGTACCATATGTAGCAGATCTGTTTCCGGCTAGCTGTGACACGAGGAATCCTGGCAGCCATTTATGGGTTCGATATAGACGTGTTTTCGCATATAGACGGTGGTTTGGTTTAATGTTTAGCACTGACCTGCAGATGCGTGAGTTGGGGTCAGTACGGTACTCACTTTGCTCTTTAATTTGTCAGGCGTGTTTTGGGCCGACCGAGATGTTACAGCGTAAAAAGATAGAGGGACCTACAGATTACCAGTACTTAGCGGCCTCCTAAGGATTTGTCGGTTGTTGTGCAGAGATCTTTATTAGACGCGACGTATGTCCCTGTGTGTTTTTAATGTATGTCCTGAAGCGGTACAGGTTCATAGATTTCTCGATGGGTCTGATGACGGTTTCCTGGCTGGGATTTGAACCAGCAGCCTGATCTCAAGAGCGGGATGTGGCCTGGTTTTGAACCTTGTTCTCTCCTCCGAAGAGGGTTTATAAAGCGTTTTGGGTTTTTTTTTTTAACCGCCTGTCCACACTCTCTCATGAGTCCCCGTCTGGTCCTGTTCAACTCGCCGTTTTTCGTGCTCGTCCTCCCTGGGGCTGTGACCCTGTGTCGGGGCCCGTTCTCCTGAGTCACTTTCTTGGCATGAAGCGTGTTTACCTGTGTTTACCTGTGTTTACCCGGAACAGGTGGTCCGACGGGGTGCTGTGGGGAACGTTTAGGCTGCGGCTGTCCTGCCCTTCGATTTCCAACCTCTGCTTCAGGCAGCCTTGGAAAACCTGAAGGGTGAAATATTCGCGCTTCGGGGTACAATTTAGGGGCATGTCATTGGCCGGTTTGGACTGTGAGACCAAACGCTTGAAATGCTGAATATGACATGGCTGTTGTACCACAGAAGCCCGTTACCCCAATCACTCCAATAGGTCTGAAGGATTGTCTGGGTTGAATCTCTCTGTAGGGTTTAATTTAAATCTCATAATCTTGTCCAGTACGTTCACTTTATTAAAATGTTTTAATCGTAGCCCCACGCTGGAGCCTTTCGCAATAATTTAAAGTTTTCCTTGAATTCAAGCTGCTCTTCTGCTGCTTCTGTGAGCGCTTTGGTCTGGAGTTTTACACTGAAGCCCACTGGGTTGGAGTTCCGCTCCTCTGGGGTGCCGGTCTCCGGGTTCCTGTCTGGTCCCAGCCCAGGTACATGGTCCTGGCACTGTGACCCGGCTCCCGATCGTTTCTTGAAAATGCGCGAGGCACATCTGAATCTTTGTACTGACAAAGATTATGAACCAGTGTTAACTGTTTGGGTTTTACTGTGAGATTAACGGTAACATCCCGCTCAGCTGTTTGGTAGCATTTTTACACACTTGGACAGTTTATTTCAATTGTTGGCATGAATTTCGGAAGCCAGCGTTTGTTCCATGGATTTAGTTTCTCTTTGACTAACTTCTAATAAGTGAATCTGCTTTAAGGTGTTCTTGCACAGGAGCACACATAGTTACTTAGCCTTGTTGTAAACTGTCGGTAACTCCATCTTACACACTTGAAAAGATAAATATCTCTGATTTGCCCTGTAATTATGTAATACGGCTTATGTGACGCTTTCCAGTCGCACTTATGATGATTGTTGTTATTAATGGCTCCTCAAGCATTTTAGCATTTTAACTTTTTCTTGGTATCCTGACCCAATGTCCCCGAGGAACAAACAGTCAGGATCCTGCGCGGCAGAGAGCTGCTGCTGTGACTGACTCTGAGACTCGGGTATTTTCTGCTCTTTTGGCGTTAAAGTGCAAACACTGCGCTGCAGTCAGAAAGGTTCGGTCCACTGCGGCATCTCGCTGCCTTTAGCATGACACAGCAGTTCCGTGTTGCCTCATAGTGAGTGTGAAGGTTAGACCAATGGCAACAAGACTAGCTAACAGTGGTGTGAAGTTTGTGGTTGGAATTGCATGTGTGTAGTACCTAGAAGCTGTAATGACTCTTAAAGCTATCAGGGCTTGCATTCGCTTGAGTTGTTCAACTGTCATTTAGAATTTGGTCGTTTTAAATTTATGTTATGCAAAGCGACTTGGAAGAGTAGAGTGAGCCGGTCCCTGTAGCAAGTAGGCTGAAGGGCGCAACTCTGAAATAACTTTGCTGGTCACAGGATTTGAACCGGCGACCTTCTGGTCACGAGCACCTAACCCACAGAGTGACACACCTAAGGTTTGTGTGGTGGTTTGGTGGGGGAGTGGGGGGAGGTTGACCAGTCAGGACATTCCTGACTGCTCCGCGCAGTCGATTTCTCTGAGAAGCTTATGCTGTGTTTGAAGGGCGCGGCTCCTGAATTCAGACGGACGTGGTCTACATTGCCTTTGCTTAAAAGGCCGAAGGGGACGAGCTGTGAAATGGGACGGTCCGGCCTACGGGTAATTTCTTGCTTGCGTCACCAGCTGTTCCCTCCCTTACCCATGAGTCAGGAAGCGCTGCTCCTATCGCCTTGCCGGGACGCGCCCACTTCGCCTCTGCGCGATGCACCTTGGGATGTGTGCAGGTGGGTCTTCTGCAACTCGGCAAAAGGGTGATGCACTTCGCTACAGCACTTTTGCAGGACGCTTCCACATGGGACAGCCTTGTCGCGCCGCTGTGACACACGCAGCCTTTAAAAGCAGCCTTAATAGGGTGCAGCCCCTGAATTCAGACACGGCCCCCGTCTCTCTGTCCGAACCTATCAACAGCTGCGCTAACATTTTTAATGAAGTAATTAAGTAATTGCAGTGTCTAAATTGAAAGCCCTTACCTTTAATGGCTGCACTGTGCTTTTGCGTTGTTGTGGATAATTATTTTTGTGATTGAAACTTAAAGGACTTGGGGACAAAGAGGTCCGATTTCGTTGGGGTGCCATGTTAACAGCTGCCTGGTGAGGTGGTGTTAAGGGGTATTTGTGTACCTTTAAGCCCCCTATGAAGAACACTAGCGCGCTGTATCTTGAGAGAGTGGCATGTCACGCTCGTATCCGCTCATTATGGCGCGAACGCGGCACTGTAATGGCCACTTATTTGTTAGGGTCATTCCCGCTCCCCGTTGTCCTGAAAGGTATTGGTAATGGATACGGATTTGGAGGGGGAGAAGATTCACACAATCAGTCAAGCTTTTAGGGGTCGTCGTGTTCCATTTGGGTTTGTATTCTGTCAGGATACTGACATGCAGGGACCCCGAATTCCACAGCTGTAGCTGAACGGAGTGTCTCTCTGCTTTAAGCACGTTTGCTATAAAAGGGCTCATGGTCTTGTAGGAAAACACGTTAGGGGTCAGACAGCTAAGGGGTGGTGGTTTCTACCACATGAGTGTCTTCTGTAACATCTCGCAGTATCACAATGCTGTTTCATTCTATTAACGAATGACATTCTGTCTGCCGGTTAGGATTCCGCTTCTCCGCTCAATCGCACGTCTTTCAGACCGTTCTCTCTTACAGCCGCCGCATGCACCCTGCCACTCGCGAACACACACACGCACAAAGCGGTATAGACGTAGAGTAGCTAGAGTGCATTTCAGAATGTTTCTGAGGTGCTTTGTTCTGGGGATCCAGTCTTTTCTTGCCTTCCGTTTTTTTTAACGAATCAGATGTGCCCGGAGGGTTGCTTCAGGGATGCTTCGAGTAACTGAGGGATGCAACTGTTCTATATGATCAATTAATGTTCCCCGCAAGTAACTTTTCAGATATAAGATCCTTTTTCTTATTACCAGGTTGGCTGGTAATGTGACATACAGATACTTAGACTTCCTTTGGATTTTTTCGGGTTCAGAGCTGCATTCATAGCTGAATCCCTTGACAAAAATAACTTGAGGTCGTTAAATTGCGTATTCATGCAGTATGATACTGAATTTTTTTATTAGTCTGCTACTTGACATGAGTGTGACATGAGTATGAGATGAGTATGTATGTACTCTGATATACCGTGGTTACCATCTTGCATATTATCTGAACTTGGTTGTTTACCAGTGACGTAGCTTGACCCGCTTGAAAGTTAAAAACTGTTCAAAACTATCAACGAAAAAAATACGTATTGAAAAATCAGCTTGGATAATTGATGTTTTATATTTAAATCTGTACAGAGATTGCAGTTTCTCCACCGTTCATATTTCTGAACATGTGACCACTGCCCCAGTGGTCTTTAGGGATGGCATAGCATCCATCTGTTGCACTCTTTGGAATGTCACGGAATATAGTATGTCATCGGGGTACCAGTCGCCTACTGTTGCATCCGTACTGAGGATTCGGACATGGCTGCTTCCATTACATACTATATCTTATCTACTACATAGGCAAGCAGGTATGTGATTTTGTATGCGCCCATAGTGACTGTTACTAGAAGCCTGACCAAACTGTGTATACTGTTTGATCATTTGTGTTTCCAGTTTCGTGTGCGTATTTCCTGTGCCAATTTACTTTGGGGAAGATTGAATGAACATTGTCTTAAATAGAGCCTGGATTTGCCCGCCCCACAGGGCAAAGCGGCCCCCAGAGCCGAGAGGGGTGCCAACGGGACTTGGTGCCACCCCACCTGGAGGTACAGCAGGCCTGTTCCTGTGACCCAGTATCACAGTTTGCGTGTGAAGGCGTATTTGCAGGTCGCTCATCACAGATGGCTGCGTCTACCTTCGTGCTGTCAGATGTCTTACTTTGGAAGCCGCGTCAAGAAGCTAAACCTGGCTATCGCCTGCAGTGAGGAGCATTCAGTTTGTTGCTGAGATGGATGTAAAGGGAAGTCCTCACTTGAGAGAGCCCCCAGCCGTTCTCGTTGGGGATGCAAGAATTGTGCGCGAACAGAACTCTTGAAATTAGATCTTGTATTAATTTTGGGTTTAATTAACTCTCACTGACTGGTTCATTTTGAGACAGAAATTAAATTGGAATGTTAAGGACAAGGATTGAGTCGTAAAACTGAAATACACCAAGGCACAAAAGTTGAGCCCTTTGTTCTTTGTATGAAGTAGCCTTTGACTCATTCAGTATCTGCTTTTTTTCCCTCATACTTATAACGAACTTGAAAGACTCATCTCAGCCATAAGAGATCTTCAAAAGGTCTTCCGTTTTGTCTGGCCTTCCATCGAAGTTCTTTGATATCTTTGTGTTCCTTCAGCACTGTTGGATGAATGGTCAGCAATATATCTTCAGAGTTCAGTGTAGATGGTATATTAAATGACATACATATTATAAATGGGATTGAAATGGCCCCCGACTGTACAAAAGGGAGCCTGAAAGTCATGCGCTTTGTCCTGTAGGTGAGCTGGCATGACATGTCACAGTTTGCCTGGAGTTGTATGTTTGTACTTTGTTCGGGAGCCCACGATATTGAGTCTGCAGAGACGCAATCGATGAATTTCGAACGTCAAGTGGATCCAGCCAGTCAGGACTGGATGCACAGTCAGGTGTGTGTCAAAGTTCTGGGTGGACCTAAGTTTCAGGACGAACACTCGGTTTTAACGCACTGAAAAAATTAGATTTACTGTTTTAAGTATTGTGCTGTTAAAGTGCACTAGGGGATTTGATTGAAGGTGCCTTGCAAAGGCGATTGGGAGACGTCTTGGCAAGGTTCTTGCCGCTTGCTGTTTTTTCAGTGTGTGTTTATTTGCTGCTTACCCTGAGAAGCTGTCGGGATGTACATGTGATCAGGGTTGGCAGAGGACATTTGCCAGACACTCCTATGCCTGGACTCCATGGTTTGTGGGCACTGCCCTGTGAGGCTGGCCCAGGTTACACAATGCAGCTCATTGTTGAAGGCTGGTTGCTGTGCTTGTATCCTTGTGGTGCTGTTGGTTAGAGGGTCATATCTCAGTCTACATGGAAGTTTGATGAGCCGTGTCCTTTGGGTTGAGGATGCCATTCATCCGTACCTGTTGGCACATGTCGGGCCCCAAGGACAGTAGCCTTTAACTTTCTGCGACCGATCTGACTGTGAGTACATTTCTCCCTTCGTATTAATGTGGCTTGGGGAGGGGGGAGCATCACGAGGAAGGTGGTACTGTATAGATGGTACCAGAAACATACTATTTTGTTTCCTGGGATTAAGCTCTCGATTGGGACTCTTCAAATCTACACCTCAATTCCAAATCCAGGCCGTGTTTTTAGTTCTCCCAGGTAATTAGGTTAAAAATTACTGATTAGCCACAGAGGCTTCACACCTGGCCCATAGGTAAAGGAAGGCTGGATGTTCAGCAGGGCTCGGACCTTGCGGGCGGTGATTTTAACGGTCGTGTTCTACATACTGTGACCCTTTGCTAGATTAAAGGTCATGGGGAAAAAAGATGAACCATTGATGAGTTTTTTTTTTTGTGTTAAACTGCAAAATATAGCCTTGAACTGTACAACAAATTGCAGAAATGCTGGATTAAACTGTGCCCCCTGGCTACAGTGCATGTAAGTGGGGGTTCCCCCCCCCCCCCCCCCCCCCCCCCGCCCCCCAGCAGCGAAGCCAGGACCAGCGGGGTTGAGCCGGCGACAACCCCACCCAAGCCCGGGCGCGCCCCCCCCCAGCGCATAAC
>JAODKE010000015.1:2213899-2237884 GCA_026779605.1 Mormyrus hasselquistii
CCTGTTTTTCCGTGTACACGCCCCCCCCCCCCCCCTTCCTGAAGCAGCGCTCTGCACAGAGTCAGGCTTGAGCTGGACGGCTAATTCCAGTGGACAAAGGGCCCTTGCCATCGTGAAGCCAGGGTTGGTCAGATAGGGGATATCATTAAGGGACGTTAAACAATATCATCATGATTACCGCCCCCACAAGGGGGGGCAGAACGTATGACCAGGGTGAAGGTCGGAGAACCCCGGCACATGCGGCCGGAGAACCCAGACTAAACTGTCAGAGGGATATTCCCTAAAATTCCCCTTCTACTACTGACGAAAACAAAACAATTGTACAAAAGTGAGGATTTTGCTTACTGGGTGATATTTAGATCCAACTAAAGCATCCATGACTGGCCAGTCGTCAGGGTCTGGACCTTTACACAGACCCGGAAGCCTGGAACACCTTGTTCATCTTGTGTTAAGTTGTTACT
The DNA here is from genome assembly GCA_026779605.1 of Mormyrus hasselquistii. Taxonomy (NCBI): domain Eukaryota; kingdom Metazoa; phylum Chordata; class Actinopteri; order Osteoglossiformes; family Mormyridae; genus Mormyrus; species Mormyrus hasselquistii. The sequence goes on from JAODKE010000015.1 coordinate 2,214,361, forward strand.
GGAGCCCCCCCCCCAAGACGCTTGGGGCCTCCTTGAGACTCAGCCCCCTGAATCACATCTGATTGGACCAGAGACAGAAACCTGCACAGTTGGAACACGTAAACTTATACCCACATGCAGTCAGGGCAGTGATCGAATCCCCAAGTCACTGACCTTGAGGTTCAAGGTTACGAACCCAGTCCTCTGAGTCACTTCCTCCCCCTCAGTCAAGGATCGACCCATTTGCTCCTCCCCTCCCCCCCCCCCCCCACGGAGATCGGCGCCTCATGGAGGAAACAAAGCCTTATTGTGATGCCCCAGATCACCTGAGGTCACGTTCTGAGGGTGTGTCTGCTGAAGACTGTGTGTGTGTGTGTGTGTGTGTGTGTGGTCACCTAGAGGTTGATTCAAGCAGTACACAGGCATGCCAGTAATGATCAGCCAGCGATATGAAGCTCCAACTTTGATGTTTATGTTGTGCTCTGTGTTCGGCCCTTAAACTCCCTCGTCGGACTTTTTCTTTGGAGCCGTCGATCTCGTCTTCTGAGCTTTACCTGCCCTATCCCCCCCCCCCCCCGAAAGCTAGTTGTTCCACAATGTTTATTGCCCGAGAAGCCATTTAAATCTCTCCTCTGTGGCATCATAATGAGGATTGTATTAATGTGTGTTGGCCATAGATTGATTCATGTTAAACCGCAGCAGGCTGCAGTGGCTGCACCAGTCTGAAGCAAATATTGTTAAACTGGAGCCAGGTTGACCTGATAGCTGTCTGTGTTTGTGCCCCCCCCCAGGCTAGCCAGGGTACACTAATACCTGCAGGGTGGTGTGTGTGAGAGTCTTCATCCCCACCGGCTTAGCGGCGCTAAACCTTGTTCAGGGCCAGAGCCCGGATAAAATCCAGCTCAACCAGGAATTTTGCTGCGTAATTCCTGGGTAAACAGCAGTGCTCCGTGACACGCCAGTGTCCCCCAGGGGCCTCTATGCGACCAGGCATCAGGTTTGCTGTGAAGTTTGCCGTGTGTTTTCTTTTTTTTCTGTTTTGCTGTTATGGGGATTTTTCTACACTTAAAAGAAAATCCAGTATGCCACTTCCTGTTTCCTGTAAATATGTCCCTTCAGTACTTCCTTCCTCTTTTACCTTCTGAGTTTCTTGTTTTGAGCCCTTATTTTTCACCGTGGCACACTGTAAATTTTTGTATGGGGGCGGGGGACGAGTACCCTCGGTCTGTGTGCGTGTGTACACGGTGTCTGTCACAGTCACGAGTGAACTTCCCATCGCCGTGTGACACGGCAGGCTGGTTAGAATGTCTCATCGCCCCGCCCAGCCCCGTGTTGGTACAGATGCCCTTTCTGCCCCCTCAGGCCTCATCAGGAAATGAGTTTGCGCCATGATAGTTTTACGAGCGCTTGCCCCACCACGTCTGCGCCGATAGGCATTAGCCGTTAGTCGGCTGCCCCGGGAGTTAACGAATTAAGGGCGCAGGAAGCGGTGAGGGAAACATTTGTTGTTCGGAATTACTGTTACTGGTGTGACGTGTGTAAAGCACAGAGGATGCCGATGGGCACTGCCACAAGAAGTCAGGCCTCCCTCACCCTACCAGACAAAGGGCGCTGTGGCTAATCCGAGACAGGAAGTGAGGGCGGTGACACTGATGTCACTGAAACCAGTGCCAGGGAGGAAGTGGTTTGTCCACCTCTGGTCCCAGCTGATGGTATGCAAGAAGCCCTGTGCTCCGGTGATTTTTATTTATTTTTTTTGGGTGACTTCCCTTTGTTTAGTACCCATCTTCCCCGATGTTTACGTGCGCTGCTTTCCCCAGTACATGTTCACCGCAAATATGAAGTGTCACCGGGAACTTTGCACAAAAATCGGAGTGTGGAGGGTCTCAGCTCGATTTCAGGTCCGAACGCGATGATAGTTAAACACCTTTAATAGTAGCGTGCAGGATTGATTTTAATGCACATCCTATTCCCCATCGTGTGCGTTTCTTTGTTTATAAATAACATTTCAAGCCTTTTATTTGTATGGCAGCCTGTAGCTGCTTTCGGCTGGTGTCTTACACGCAGAACGGAAGGACAGAAGAGGAAGTTTCTTTCAAAGCCAGCCAGTGGCGTTTGGTAAATTCACGTTTTGGCTGTTTCTGTTTCACTTGGTCAGCGATGGCTTGAATTTTTTTTGTTTTTTTGTTTCGCACTACAGGGTTGAATATTGGCTGGAAACGAGATAAAATTTTGCCACTCCCATTTGTGAAAAATGATCTTCGAGCTGATATATTAATTTATGAAACAAGCGTTCTGAATTGTGCATGTAAGAACATAGTGGATTCTCATAAATATCATAAAGCTTATAATTTCCTGGACAAGAGTGAAGCAGGCAGGGCTGCTGCCTTTTCTGATTCCGACTTTCAGATCGCCGTGGCCTGGACGTAATGACTCTCAGGAGACGATGACGGACGGTGATCCCGAGTCTCTGTGTGTGTGGTTGGGGAAGGGAAGGGCGCTTTGGTGTGATGAAACTTTGGACTGGAGCTGGTGCACGGAGTCACAGTAGGTTATGGTAGGTAGCCAGTTGGGGAAATCAAAGTAAGTAGGTATTTGGGGAGTCACGGTAGTGAGCTTCTTGTGGAGTCATGATAGGGTGGCACTTGAGTTACAGTAGGTATTTATTCATGGAATCATAGCTTGTAGCTAGCAGGCTGCTGTATGTTTTCTGAGGAGAATATATACTACCTCAGTCTTGGGTTGCAGATTTACAATTAGTTGCAGCTTTTCGTGACGTGAAGGTTAAAGCAAGTTAAGTAACAGAGAATGTCAGCAAATGTAAGGATTTCCGTAGGCTCTATGCTGCATGTGGCTGGCTGGTTTATATGGGTGGGGATGTGGGTCAGGGGTGCAGCAATTCTGCTGCGGTACAGCTCGTTTGTGCTGTCATCAGCTGACCATGACATGCCTCTATTTGCATGCTTTCCGTCCCTCCATTGTTGTAGAGGCACCATAGAGAATCTGTGAAACCAGTCTAGAGTTAATGTCCGTGTCACTCGATCTGATCCCTGGAGCTTAAAATGCAGGGCTGGCCTGGCGTTCAGGGACCCCATAATTAATTCTCCGCATCAGCACGGCAAGTTGCCTTAAGAGCTCTCTCGGTGTCAGATCACTCTATCAGAGGCGGTTCTCTGAAAACACACAGGTATCCTCACTTTATCAGACGGTCAAGCCTCGTGAATGAGGATATGACAAGATTTATTACTTCCTTATCTGTCCAGCTGGTTGCTGTTCCTGTTGTTTTTCCCCAACTGAGTGCTCGACGTTGTAGATCTGCCGCATTGTCATGCACACACATTTGTAAAATGTGAGCTGTTCTGGATCTGGTCAGAAAGCTTCGACTGAGCTCCTTGCGAGTGCAGAGAGTTTTACACGCTTATCACTCCATGGGGGTTAAGCTCTGCGCCCGTCCTCTCTGAGCCTTGTGTCTCGCCTGATTTTTGTGGTTGTGTACGTTGACGCTGCCCCCGCGCTTACTCAAGGTCGAGGTGATGCCTCTCTGTTCCTCAAATGGGCGGCCCATGAATTGCAGCATGGTTAGGAAACTGCCCGGGGAGATTATGGATGTCATTGTGTGCTTGAACTTGAGACCTGTGACCCGAATTGAGTTAGTGAAAAACCTGACTAGAAGATGGCAAGCTTCACTCAAGAGGGACTGAGAGAACTTCCTGGGAAGAAACCAAAAGAGAAACCATAGCTGACCAACCAGCTTCACCAAAGAACATTTTATCTCGATTACTTAAGTTTTGTTTTGACTTTAGAAATCTCCATCTTATTTGAAACGTTTTTGTCTTTTTGCTGGGATTTTTGTCTCGGTAAGATAGTATACTGAATTTCTAGGGAGACTCTTGAAATTAGTTCATCTTACAGTGACTCCAAGGGACAAAAGTAGCATGAATTTTCTGTTGAAGTACAAAGAAAACCCAGTGGTTCTAATAAAGGAGTAAAGTTCCTCAACTCTTGCCTCAACTTCCAAGTGCCATGAAACAAACAAGCAGGGCAGATTAGGTCAATCCCTGTTGCCGCTTCATGTAGTAACTAAATGCTTCCTTCCAGACCTCAGCTCAACTCTCGAGAGCACTGGGGGGGTTGGAGGTGGGTGTTTACTACGCTGGGAGCAGAGCGGACACGGCGACGAGGGAGGTTCTCCGTGGAATGTGAGGATTTGGAAAAGCCAAAACTGCTGCCGCTCTCTAGTTCGCCTGAAAGTTTTCTCCGTCTATTGTCTGGCCTAGACCTGACTACTTCTAAAGCTTTTTTGAGGAGTCCTTTTATGCCCTCGAGCACGCTGTTAATCTGTAGAGTTTCCGTTTGAAAAGATACAGACACCCTAGTATTTACCCACCCTCCAATCTCCTCTATAACGTTGGGAGTGACCGTATTGTGACTTCTTCTTTAGATGAAGGTAATTACGTAGCTCTGAGTGTTCATCTTGCGGTCTCGGACGCCATTGGCAGTCACATAGCCCTGGTGCTTCTGATGTCTTTAAGATCCGCCACAGGCTTGCGAAGCGGGCTTGTTCTCTAGGCTGGTTGGAAGACCCAAAAATAGTCGGATAACAGTGATAAACAAAGAGGGAACTTGATATTTGTGAAAAACAGCTTGTTCAGCAGCAGAGCGAGTCCACGCACCGCTGACAGAACAGGCAGGCTGCTCCCGTCTTCGTGTGACGCGCTCGCCACAGGAATCCCAGCCGCCGTTCGGTTTAATCGCGGTTTGGCTGGTGCCGGTTGCGTACGCCGGCTTCGCTTCGCTAATCTGCCGCCTTGCCGGTCATGTAGCAGAGTGCGACCCCATCAGCAGCACTGGGTGAGAGAAGCCTGATCTCTGTCAAGCCTCTTTTCAGGGGTCAGCAAACCCCTTCAGCCCCCCCCAACCAGATCCCGCCCAAAGCACTAAGCCTTCCCAGCCTAAAAGGGCGTCATCCCTGTCAACGCCCCGGGGAGGGGGTTCCACCTGTGGCTTGCTGAATGGGACGGGGGTCCCTCTGGCTCTGGGTTCGATGCGCTGGCATTCCAGATGACCATAACTCCCAGGCCTTGCGGGGGATGTCTGATGGGACAGTCTCTCCCAGAGTGCACTTGAGTTTTGTGGCACGTAGCAAAAGGTGAAAAGCACAGCCTTTGACATTCTTAACAGTGAAGATGTCGAGTCGCCGAAGCCCCACTGATGTAACTGAAAGTACAGCCCCCCCCACATATAATAAATTATTTTATTATTTTAAAATTTATGTCTTGATGGCTGTTGGCGGCGAATGTTTCCCTTGTATTTTTCTTTCATAAAGGTGTGCGTGTTTGTCTGTGTGTATATATATATATATATATATATATATATATTTGCGCGTGTGTGTGTGGACAGTGTCTGCTTTCAAACACACTTTATTTTCATTGGCTTTGTTTCGTCTGGTGTCTCCATGCGGCTGAAAAGGTGCTTATTTGCATCCGGACCGAGAAGCACAGTACTGCGCTATGGAACGTGCCGATGGGGGGGGGGGGGGGTGTTTTACTCTGGCGCTGTATTTCGGGGGGTTAAAACGGGGTGGTCAGGGAACCTGAAACTGGGGGCCGCTTGCACAGGCCGATGTGTGTCGGCTAACGTCATGAATATTTCACAGGAAGGGGGGGGGGGGGGTCTGTCATGGTGAACCCTCCACATTGGACTGGTGTTGCTTGGAAACGAGCGGAGTGACAAGTCGATGGCCCTTTGAACCTTAGTCTGTGCCTCTGCGATTACTGACTAGCATAGTTAAGATTGCAATGTTGGATTTTAAGTCTTATTTTTGTTTCGAGGGGGGCTAGGTGAGCTAATGACCCGGATGGTGCCCTGAAGAAGCACTGAGTAGTTTGTCCTAGATTTGCCAAAGGAGCTCATTAGTGTCACGCTGCTTTTTTTTTTTGTGTGTGTGTGTGTGTGTGTGTGTGTGTGTGTGTGTGTGTCGTGTGCCCCTGATCTTCCCATAATGACTGCAAATAAATAAATAAATAAACAAACGCAATAGGGATCCAGTATCTCTGGTCCTCGCTCCCCTAATATTATTGCCGTTAATAAATTCCGGCCTTTTAATTAGAAATTTCCGTTCTTGGACCCGAAGCCCGCGGGCAGTTGCTCCGTGGACGCGCCTTTCGGGACAGACTGCCCGTGTCGGACTGAATGCGGAAGACAGAGGACAGTTTCCGGCGGAAATCGCTTGGGGTTAGAACGCGAAGCTCCTCAGGAGCGACAGTGATTAAAGTGCGGCTGTTGGCCGTCTTCGACGCAGCTGGCTGTGCGGCTTTTGATTTACTCGTATGTTGATGGTGGTCTCTCTCTTCAGAACTTGCTTGTTTATTGGAGATTGTGGAGATCTGCAGGGCCCATCTGTGCTTCCACACCTGCATGAGGCTGCTGAATGTGCACCACCTGTCACGTTTTTTTCACACCACAGGCTTTTATCAATTTTCGATTTATTTCACGAACTAGATTTCTTTATTCTCGTTAAGCATTGTTGAGTGAACAGCTATAAATGAAAATATAAGTCAAATAAAACAAGTTTCCTTTATAAGACGGAAAGTATTAGAGAGAGAGTATGTAACAGTGCATGTCTGGCATCCTATTAACTGGTTGTGTGGTGATGGCAGTCAGATTGTAGGCTTCCTTTAACTTTAAGTGCTCTAGTTAACCACTTCACCCCATGAAACAGAGCAGTGTTTACTGTCCCTTGTGGAAATAGTGCCTCGAATTTTCTCTGCTGTTATAACTGCTAGAGGAGGTTACTTTGATGAATCAAAGATATGACGTTTTCTTTCTATTAAAATACTCAAGCGGTGAACTGTAAATTTACTTGTTAGCAAAGAATACCGAGTGTGTCTTTAGTAAATGTAAATAACATGCAAATGTAGAAAATCTTTAGTATGTGCAAAACTTTTGAGTAGTAGTGTTGGTATTTAATGAACACGTCAGTGTCCATAGCCTGCAGCTGGTGAGGTCCAATGAGGGTCAGGGTCGGCTCCCTGCCTGGTGGGGGTAACTTCTGTCTTGAGAGGGTAGAGCGTTGGCTTTGTGATAGTTACCTTGCATCACCGTCACCCTGGGGTATCATGCTCTATAGCACTACCAGTGTAAGGTGCTAGTAATGCACAGGAAATGTTTTTCTGCAGAATGTTCCGGTACAGCTTGCCTCATGTAACTCTACTGGAGGCATAAAACTGCATATGGCTGTATTTTTTTTTTTTGCTCCGTATCTCATGAGTAATACTTTCATTTTTTTATTTTCATTTTTGTTGGGCGACTTTCATGTTCCTCGATTCAAACAGTCGGCGAATATCTTGGTGTGCGATGCTGGTTATAAAGAACAAATAAAAAAAAGAGAGAGAGATAGTAAGAGAGAAGTGTTAGACACCCCGAAAACTCACTCCCACGGAGTTTCGGCCGCGCAGAGACGTGCCGCCACCAGTGACCGGGACTCGACGCGGTGAGCCGTCTCGCGGCATTGTCATGGCGACCGCGATGCAGACGTCCTGTCTGTCAGCTCCAATATATCAAGTTGGTGCTAAGTGAAAAGATTCTGAGAGGGAGGTGGGAGACAGGAGGGGAATGTAGCATTGTTTCATTTCGCGAGGGAGGAGAATTGCGTGACCCTGCCTTTAAAAGCTGCTTTTTGGGGGGGAATGTGATGTTTTCTTCGGATAAGAAGGCCCTGTTCCAGCCTTCTGTCTCAGGAAAAGATTTTTCCCGTCTTAATATGAATCTTTTGCGTCGCCCCTTATTTGCGTTGTTTCTTTAATGACATTCACTGTTACCTCTGATACCCGCGCTTCTAAACCACTCTCTGTCTGCTAATTAAGCTCATTAACGATGCCTCCCTGGAATTTCTGTTTTTACACTGCCGGTTAGCAGTGAACTTTGGGGGGGGGGGGGTTGGTACTGCCGGATGTTACGTCGGTGGTGTGGCGACAGGCGGCTTGGAGGACTAGCCGTTTATGAAGTAGCACTCGCTGCATACATTTACATCTTAAAGACCCAGTCCCTCTATCTGGCTGTTGGTTTTCCCTGCTGGGGTGAACGTTCAGTCTGGAGTATGGGGTTAAAAACAGGCGGGGGGGGGGGGGTGTTTTTCCAGAAGGCATCTATAGGGGGCGGGGTCATAGGGGCACTGGCTCCAGCTGAAAGCTGATTGGCCCCTTCCCCTGTCATTACAGACTCGGTACAATTCATTGGCTAATGATAAGGTTAGCTCTACTTATGCCCCCCTCTGTGACAAAATCCTAGAATCGTCCTGTTTGCTGGAGCGTATGGGAAGAGCGTGGGGTTAAAGGTGACCCTGGAGGTTCGCTGACATGTGAGTGAGGACTGTGGTGGTGCCGGGGGAGCAGAGGCTCTGTGGTGAATAAGAGGCCCGGCGGGGAGTTTGTGGTAGGAGCTGCATCTCGCTAACCCCGCACACCTTGGTCCGATCCTCCTGCTTACCACAGGAAGGCCATCGCTCCCTCCGTCTCCCTCCACCGGCACTCTCCTTCAGTTTGGCCGTATTTTGTCTCCCCCCCCCGAAAGAGAAATAACCAATCCGATTGTCCAAGGCGGGTCCAAGCAACTTAAGGGATGGGACCAACCAATGTCTTGGTCCTGCATCCTGTACAATCTGATTAGTTTGGATAAATAACCTGTCATTTTTCTTTCTGCCCATTTATGTATAAGTAAAACAGCCAATTTTTTCTTTTGCTTCCATCACGTCCTTCCCCTTTCTTTCTCTCTTCTTTGCTATCTTGGTTATACTGCAGTAGGCTTTGACTGAGGCTTCTGATGTTGTGGTGGGTTTGTGCTGCTATAAATGCCACTTTGCCCCCCCATGCCCTCTGCGGGGGGCCTGTGTGGAGTCATCGGCCATGAGGGCAACGGATGAGGCCAAAGATGCAGCGTCCACAAGAACCGTGACTTCCAGATTTTTCCTAACACCTTCAGATTGGTGTAATGTTAGCCTGATACATTTTCGCGTTACCCATTTGTGTGAATTTCCACCATTAATCCCAGGGTCACCCGCGCAGGGTATACTGGGGTTTGTCTGGATGCAGTATGGCGTGCAGTCTGCGTGGCCGGCGGTGACTAATCATAGGCAGAGCGGTTCTGGCGGCTTGGGATGGCGCTGTTTGGGTCCGTCTCGGAAACGTGGGCATGTGCGTATGGCGGATGGGGAGGTACGGATTCTGCTGCCTCCGGTGGCGGATTTTGGCACCGGCTGCGTTCATCCGGGGGCGTTTAGCTGGACCTCCGGTGGAATGTTTTTTTTGCCCTCAGCCTCCCCGTGCTGGCGCAGGTTGTCTTTGCTCTTCTGTCCTGCCTCGTTTGCCAATCCACTCTGTCCTCCCGCTTCAGGCTGCAGTGGCTAGTGACCCGAACTAATTCAGGTCAATTTGGGAGGTCCGCGGCCCTCTTGGTGGGGATCAGGCTGCCTTGTGTGCCCCTGCTTTTTGACAGGAGCCCCCTCAAACCAACGGAATATGACCTGCCGCATGCCCCACGGCCCCAGGAGTCCCTGGTAGTTCCTCAGAGTCCCTAAGAACCAGTCCCTGGAAGTCATGGGGCTTTGTCTGCACCCTTGACACTCACCGGTGCTGAGCGATCTCATTCTCTCATCCCCTTTTTCTTCCTGCACCATCCAGAGTAAAGTGAAGCAGCAACTTCAGCCCTTCCTGTCAACGGCAGCCTTAGTGGTAGCTGCTAAACCCCACCCACCTCAATGTGTCAGAGGTGGGCGAGGCTAGGGGCTCCTGTAGAATCAGTATGGAAGTACATTGGCCTGCAGCACGTTTAACGTGCAGTTCTTTATTAAAACGGTTATCTAGCTACTAAACCCCCCCACCCTCATGCACACCGGCTGTCAGTTAGTAGCCTCTCACATTACCAGCAAAATCGATCTCTCTTGTGAAGCCAGGAGGGGAGTCTCCTCACCGGGCTGCCGGGGAAACTCACGCGTGAATGAGATCCTTGGCGTTGCCGTCCTTCCCTGGCCTTTGTGCCAGTGCCCTTGTGGCAGAGAGGGGGATTACACTCGTCCATCCACTCTGCACTCCCCTGTTTACGCAGGAAAAACTCCGGTATTTTCCGCGGGGGTGGGCGCTTCTCAGCTGAGTGTGTCCTCCGAATGAACATGCTCATTGTTTTCTGTCGCGTGCTGTTGCGTGTGTGTGTGTGTGTTTACAGCGGAGGTGCGTTCTGGGGGCCCTTTTCGCCCCGTGGACAAGGCCCTTGGAGTTTGTATAGTGGAGAATCGATCGCTTTCCTCTCAGCGCATGTTCCGGGAATTCCTTTAGATTTGTGTTCAAGACGTGGCGGTGAAAAGCGCATTGATGATTTACTCCGCGGTGGCACAAAGAAGCCGGGAACGTCGATGGTGAACGTAGGCGAGCACTTAACTGAATTAACCTGCATGTTTGTCAGTAATATTGAGTAACGTGTTGCTTTGGGTCGGGGGGGGGGGAGGGGGGTGTCGTCCGTGCTGCTAATAAGGCTCTCATGATGATGGGAATATGCTTTGTTTTATTGTTCTTGTTCTCTTGCTAACACTCCAGGATTCTCCGTTTTGTTTTTCAGTGTGTGTCTCTGAAGGTCGACTCACAGTCTCACGGCTGCCTTCCTCAACCTCGCCCTCCACTCCATTCCGGAAAGCTCTCCTTGGCCTTGTTTGTGGATGGCAGAGCAGAATGACTCATTTAAATGCGTTTTTGGGAAATTAGCAGGCCTCAGACCGTGGCCCTCTTCCCTTTTCTGCATGGCGAAGTGAATGGAGCTCTAGAATATATATAAAATAGGTTTTCTGTCTCCAAATAAGGATTTGTCTAATCTAATAAGCGACTGTGAGTCCTGGCTGACGGTCCAAGCAGCAGAAATGGATTAGCGGGAAACCTTCATACTGCAATGGGCTAATATTTCAGGTCTTAGGTTATTGAACTGTAAGCTGTGCGTATCACTGCTTAAAGGTGACTTTTGCTAAGTTGGTTGTGTCTGTCCTGCCGTCATTGTAAACTATCCTTCATATTACTTTACATTGGTACTTAACATTGGAGTGCATTGTCTTGATGTACATGGAAGCAGTTGTGTTTCTTGCTACCGCAGGGCACAGTGATGGGCCGGAGCCTAAGCCTCCCCCGCAGCCTTTCTTGCAGCTGCAGCTGACGCATCTGTTAGCCCTGTCGGTGGGGTGGGGGTCGGCATCGACGTCACGGACACTGAGCATATGTGACTGACAGTGATGCAGCTGGGCGAGGTGTCACACCATGTCACGGGAGGAGGGGGTGTATCTCTTCCTGGTAGACACAGCGGGCACCGGGGCTGCCGTCTCCTTGCCGTCACGCTGGATGGTTTCGCAGCTCTGCCATTCGCACGCGCTCCTCGTTTTAGGCGGAGGGAGAACGCCTGTCTGCTTAAGCCAGCCTCTCTCTTCCCATCGGGCATGCGGTAACACAGGAAAGGCAATAACGTCGTAAAATCACTACTATGTGCGCACGGGCTGAGCTCTCGAACCCGTGTCGCGCTCGTGGCCGACGAGGACGCAACATGAGGTGGGTGTAACACCGGGAAGGAGGTGTGTCCCTGCTTGACTTGACCTTGGTGGGGGTGCTGTTAATAACTGGCACAGAGAGGATATTTCAGGCCCTGAAGATAGCAGCGTGCAGATGTAAATTGGGGGGATTTATTTCATCTTTTAATATTTTTAAAATTCTGCACTTTGGAGAATCTATTTTAGAATCCTTGGAAGTTATTTTCTGCGTTCTGCGCCGTGGACCATATCAATATGGCCGGCCTGCCCCATCGTAAATTAGCACGCGGCAATATTTAGACTGAAATCAGGCCTTCTAAAAAGACGTCGGCGAGTTTGTGGGTAAATCTTGCAGCTAATTTTGCTGCGCTGGCTACGATTAGCCCAGGTTGCAAAGCCGTGGCTATTTATGTCCTTGGAGGAGTTATATCCGTCCTGTGCTCTCTGGGTGAAGGGCTCCTTTATGGAGACACTCGCTGGTTTGAGGAAACACACATTTGGATCCTTGTCAGCTACCCCTCCCCCCCACCCGCCACCGCTAGCTTGCGACAGCAGAACAAAGCTGCGCTCTCTTTCCCAACACCGGAAATAAGGTTACAGGGCAGGTTGGGCCGTCAACAAAAGCTCAGGGACGTGGCAGAAGCTCTCTGGTCATCATCAGGTGTCGGATGTTAGACGTGTTAAAGGATCTATCTGCGGACTGTATGTCTGCCGCGCTGCAGTTCCGGGCAGCGATGATCCTTCAAGAGCGTTTATCTGAGCGTGCTGCCTAATAAGATCCACAGCAGAGACGAGAGGCAGCTGCACACGCTTTTGTGACGTGATGTGTATTATCGCACTGAGAGGCCCGTCTGGGCATGAGCTTTGGCCTGGCTGGCCCGCTGGGAGGGGCAGGATCCGAGGACGCCGACTTTGTAAATAAATACGGGCTGACGACACACGACCTGGAAAGTCCTGAGAAGTACACAGGCCTGGCGATTGTGGTTTGATCCCAGACGGATCCATACCCTGACCCCCCCTGCGAAATGCTGGGTGGTGTCAAGGTATCGTGTACTTTGTATTTTTTTATTTTTTTTAAAACCACCTCATTCATCTTTAGGGGAATTGAGGTTTTGGGGGGGGGGGGGGGCAGGCATGTCGGTTTCCTCCAAGGCCGCCATGTGCTATCTGGGAGGGCGGCTAGCAAACATGCTTTTTTATTAGTGCGTTCAGAGGCTCCACACACACACCCACAGCATCAAAGCCATGCTATAGAACCGAGTGACATTCCTAAAAAAAAAAGGGGGGGGGGGGAAGAGGGTAATAATAAATAATCCAGGGACTGATGACTCTATCCAGCTCCTCCCGTGCGGCGTTCGGCCCTGAGGCCGTGCTCTCTCGGTGCCGGTGTGTCTGTCTACCCCGAACACAGATCCTGTGGGTTATATCCATCGGCTAATTGGCAATAGAAAACCCATACAGCTAATAACAGGCTCTTTTTACCCCTACTTATCCTTTTTGGGGATGGGGGGTGGGTAGAGGATAATTGCCCCTGACTGAGTTGCACTGGCTGTAAACACGGCCCTGGGCTACCCCATACTTCCTTTCAGTGTCTCTCTGAATGGGGGTGGGTTGTTTTTCTGGTTCAGGGCTGTTTGGTGGAATAGCAAACAGTTTGCATAGACAGGGCCTTCAAAACTCCAAAACATAACAGGTTAATTGTACGAAGAGTAAAAGGGAGGGGGGACTGAGAGCGCAGTTTCTGTTCGCCTAAGCACGGGGCCTCCATGACACACTGTGTTAGTTTCCTGAGTTACCCCGTAAGGCTTAGCTGGGGCCCTTCGCCTTCATACTCCGGCCTGGCTGTTCAGGTCTTCGGTTCCCTCACCTGTAGCTATACCCTTTCCGACGCAGTATGATTACACGCTCTTAATGCTGTCTCTCCCCTGTGCCTGGCCTCCCCAGCCACACGCTAAGAGGATTACTATTTAGGCGTAGGTCCGGGGAGGAGTGTTTACTAGAGAGGAACGCTCCGATTGCTCTTATGTAACTCGGCGCCTGAATGAACGGCCTAAAGATTTGCTGGCTCTGCCCACTTTCCCCTGCTTCCTTCTTGGGAAGATCCCTCCCCGACCGGCCCACTCACGGAGGCACGCAAAGCAGAGAGTGTCTTTCGTAACTGCCCATACTAGGTGCTTAATCGTCCCTCCTTACTTTCGACAAAATAAACCGTGCGAGACGATTTATCGCTTATGCTGCCCAGTCGCGTCTCAAGATGATTGGGGCCGTGTGAAGCCAGCTGTGACCTTTTATGTCTGCCATCCTCTTCGTTTCTGGATAATTCGCTCGCTGTTCTGGCGCGGCTGGAAAATGGCGCGCCGCTGCCCTTATTGTCCAGCTGAGATTTAGGCTAAAGTGATATCTGTTTTGAGATGGCTCTTTATAAAGACATAAGGAGTTATGTTAAAATGCGGCTCATTTTCATACTGCGGCTTTGCTTTCAAATGCTCTGTGGCCGCATAGATTTCGCCAAAGGATTTACTCGCCTATGAAATTAAATTGGGTAGTTTTTCATTGAGTGCCCTGCGATCAGTTGGCGCCCCACCCTGGATTGTTCCCTGCCTTGCGCCCGTAGCCTTCGGGATAAGCTCCGGACCCCCCGCGACCCTGAATAGGACAAGCCGTTTCAGAAAATGGATGGAAGGAGGATGGATGTTTCTCATTGAAATGGAAGTCCAGGGGTGGCAGATTAGGTTCAGCGGGGGGTTGTGACTTTCATTCTGGTCACGATGGGCGTTTAGGTCGGGATCTCATCTCTGGGAGGCGCCCAGTGTGCATGTTTGCCCAGTTTTGTCACTTTTGTTCACAAGTACCGTAGAAATTAAAGACCTGCTTTTCTAATCACTTCAGACCCCAGGAGATACCTTGTTTGTAGTAGACATGCAGTACAAACCGCTTTACTGGAATGTTCAGTTAATGAGTAACATCTGTAGAAGTATCTCCTAACAAAGTTGACCTTAGTCTGCTGTCATCTTAATGCTCCTGTGTTGAGTGGCGCTGTCTTCAGTCAGACTTGCAGGAATCCGGATGTTTGCCGTAAGGCCTGGTCCTTCGTCTGTCCTGGCGTGCTCTGCTCCTTTCTCCCACCTTGCCTTTCAGGCTTCCGCCACTCTGCGTGCCCCGTTGCCATAGAGACAGCCTCGCCCATTTGGTTTGGGCTGACTCAGCCATCAGTGACAGCGGTTTGCGTTTTGGTCTTCGTCCTCGTAGGCGTGTGGCATCGCTCGCGTTCTTGCGAGAGTGTGGGTTGAAGGACGGAGCACGCTGGTGTTTTTTGGGAGGCTTTAGTCATGGTTCTTGGGCAGCTCAGAGGGTCCCGGGACAGTATAGAGGCCGTATAAATGGATGGAGCTCCAGCATCTCATTTGCCAAACAGTTGTTTTGCTGTGAGTTGCATAATGTGTGTGTAGCTCCAACCTCCACCCTCCAACAAGAAGGTGTGTGGGGGGGGGGGGATTCCTGGTCAGGACCTTAGCTGAAAATGCAAAGCTCCCAGTGATAGGAACTCATTGCCTCTTTGTCCCCTATCTCTCCTCCCCTCCTCCATCTTACCCAACCAGACCCACAGAAATATGAAAGCTTGAGTGACTCCTTAATGCTACCTCCAAAAGTGCCCCCCCCAGGTCCTCAAACATCAGAGGTGAACCATTTGCAAGTGGGTTGCCCCATTGAGCTATGGGCTTTGCCTTGAGTTGCGCTATTTACTAGACACTCCTGACCTATTTTGCCGCCCCCCATCTGGGGCCGGCTAACCTCTGTCAGAGCTGAAGGCCCATCCTCATGGATGCCCGACCAAGGCCTGCTGCTCTGTGGCCTTGGGCGTGCCCACTGCAGGCTGCCCACACTCCGCTGTCCGAAAGGCCCTTGCAGAGTGACATATGCGCACTAGAACAACAATCGTGGAAACCAGAACTTAGTGGCTGTTTATCCTGGCTTTGGTCACTATCGACTCTATGCGCTGATTCTACAAAAGGTGTTGTTTGAGCTTGGAAGCCAGCCAGTCCCCGGGCTGGAGGAGCAGGTTGCTGAAGCGGTGTGCTAACACCTTGCCCGTCATCTGCCGGCCGGGATCGGAGGATCGGTGATGGGCAGGTGTTGGGAATGATCTGGTAGCCACACTGGAACAGCGCTTGGGAGGTTCCTGCTTGGTGGTTTCCAGAATGAAGAGGCACTAAGCCCTCTTGGAGGACCCTGGTGATTGAGCTGGGCAATATAGGTGTCATAGGCAGCCGTTACCCCTTACCCTGTCACATTTTCCCTCTCCCGCTGCCCCATGTGGGCAAAGTCGAGTGCCGGTGAGGCATGCTAAGTCCACCAATCTTTCACAGGCCTTTCCTCAGCTCTGCATCCACTTTCAGAAGGTGACTGTTTTGGGTTCAGGTGGGTTCAAGACACTCCTGTAGTGTCACATAAGGTTAAGGTTAAAGGTGTAAGCTCAGAGGACAGGAAAGATGATCTGCAGTGGACCAAATCAGGCTGCTTATTGTCCCTCACACACCCGTCCATGAGCTGACGACTAGCGTGTAGTCCCCGGCGGAAAGGTATCATTACTTTCCGGAAGACGACTGCTCAAAAAGCAGCATTCGGCCCAGCGAATCGTCATCTCCTCAGCAGGCTGCTGATATTCCCCTGGGAGGAGCTTCCCAGAGTCCCACCCATCTGGAATTTTCTCTGGATTACCCGGGGCGGGGGGGGGCAAGGCCCGGTAGCTGACGCCTAAACGTTGACCTACTGGGAGAAGTAACTTGCAGGATGAATATTTGGAGGACAGATCTCTGAGCGATGAAATGCTCTACCATTCTGGGGGTGGGGGGGGGCTTTGGCAGATTTAGTGCTCCAGGTCCTACTTCTAGTGTCATTTTTACCCTTTGTAAATAAAGTTTTAAAAAAAAATAGGAAAGAGAGGCCATCACTCCGATTGTGCTCAGCGGGATGGAAGGCATGGGAGGAGATCCAACGTGTTTGGAGATCCAACGTGTTTGGAGATGGTTCTTTTGAAGTCGGAAAGTCTGAGTGACCTTTTGCTCTCTGTCTCTCGCACTTTCTGTCTGGCACTCTCACCCTCGCACTCTCTCCCTCGTTCAGTTCAGTTCTTTTTGTTTTGTTCACCACAACCTGGTCATGGGGCTGCCTGTGATGTCTAGGATAGTGATGTCATCCTCGCACACCCTTTGGGGTTTGAGCTTTGTCCCGAAACCAAATCACTCTGTGGTTTTGCTCCATCCGTCAGATAGGAACTGAGACTCGCTGTAGCACGTCTGCTAGCGTACGCACGCCCTCCTCCCGATGGTTGGGTTGGGAGGTGGACGATCAGCGACTTCAGCACAAACACTACCACAGCCATCTCTGTACTGATGTCACCTCTCAGTTTCCAGATCTTTCTCGCAGTAGCCGACCGCACCCTTGGCCGATGTCTACCTACCGGCCACACCTCTGCCCACCTTAAGGACATTTGAACCCTGTTACGGCTGCACTAACATAGTAATGCAGTGTCATTTTTCCCCGCTGACATTATTTGAAAAGTATTAATCGAGGAATGATGCATGAAGGCCTTAATTTGTCATCTTGTTGTATTTCTCTTTTTTTTAAAGGTGCTGTGATCAGCAAATTCCTTCCTCACGTGCCTGATGTGCTTCATGAGGGGGGGGGGTGTCTCATTTTTAACTCCAGTGTAATTTCAAGTATTTGTGGACTCCGTTCACAGCAAACCCCCACCCGGCTGGTCTCTGTCCACTCGAGCTTTGCGGGTTAGCAGGCGGTTATATGATTAAAGGGTTGAATAATCTCCTAGGGAAGGATGAGAGTTGGCCAGGCTGTGGCGCCCAAGTTGGGGGTTTCTGATGGGGGGCAGCGAGGCTGGGGCCTGCCCCACCCACGCCAGCAAACTACCGGCTGCAGTTTGGGTCAGCGGCATATTTGTTCTTGCCTGCAAATGTTAGGTATTGTCATGGAGATGTTCTTGCATCCCCTGACTTGGATGTGTGTGCCGGAGGATCATCTTAGTGTCCAAGAAGTACAAGGGTCTGATCAGCCAAAACTATTATTTGTTGTTAAGTAATTATCTATTTTTCAGTGTACATCTCAGTTTCTCTGTTTTTCTTTTGAAAAAGTTTACTTAATGTTGTATGGCTCAGAGGAAAGCGTTGACTTCTCCCCCCTGAGGGTTGTAGGTTTGATTAACCCCCCCCCGCTGTGTGTGTGGAGGTTGCCTTCATACACTCGATCACACCTTCTTGTAATCACACAGTTTGAAGCATGTTTGGTTTTAAACAGGACTCTAATTTTTCTCTTTTCTATCATCTAATGGTTTTTTAAGTCTGTGTTTGTCTGAATGTTCCTCTAAGGACATTTTTCAAGTGGGCTTTGCACACCCTACCCAGCCTGAAAGTTTCATTTGTAAGGCTGTTCACAGATTGTCGCAATGATCGTCTCTGTTCTTTTGGACTAATTACTTATTCCTCTCTTTTTTTTTTTTGGGATGTTCCTCTGCTGTCCTGGACGATGGATCCTGTCCGGAAACAGGTAAGTCCTTCTTTATTCTCATGCACTTCAGTTTGTGAGTCTGACACTGTGCCTGTCCTCACACCTCTGCATTGTCACCTTGAGCGAGTTGGCCATCGAGTCCGTCCTGGTGTTACGAGTTCTGTCGGTGAGGTTTAGCAGACAATTCGTCGGGGCATAAAGTGCCGGAGAACCGGTGGAGTTCTTCTGGATGAGGAGGTGCTTGTAACTGACGGGATGACGGGAACTATCGAACACAAGTTTGTAGGGAGCCATGTCGACCTCTCTGGAATCACACTGTGGTTACGATGGTTGTGTGTCATTAGCTGCAAATGCCTCCCCCACCCCCTCCAATCCCCCAAGTGCCTTCTGCTGGCAAAGCAGCACCATCCAACTTCACTTGTTCGTTATGATGTCAGGTTGTATGAGAAGGTAGGGTGGGGGGACAGCTGGAGAAAGCACAGACATGCCTGGGGGTCCCTCATTAACCTGCTGCAGTGTCACAACATCCCCCATTATGGTCAGAGAGAGGAACAACGTTGCCGATGACGGTGATGCCCATCGCCATGACGCCGGCGCTCCTCCTTTTGTTGGGTCCCCTGCCGCACTCCCGCCCCTCACCTAGAGGTGGCGCTTCACCCTAGCCTGTGCCTCCCAATCCCAGGTGGTAGCTGCTTGCTGAAGAGCGCCCCCTGTATACTGCTGAGTGCCGGGACGGTACGTCTTTGTCTCTGCTGCACTGGGCGTGTCCCTCAGAGAGACAGACATTTTGGTCCATGTGAACACAGTGAATTTGATAATAAAAAAAAAATCTTTTTCTTAGAAGGAAACAACTTTTTCTGCATGGGGTGTTTTTATTGAATTTGATGTCCAAAGTGACTTGCAGTGCAGGAATTGTGGGATCAGAGAGCAGTGTCTGCCAGCCCAAGGGCCAAAAGGTGGTGTGCTTTCTTCTCCTGCCGACCACGGGATTCGAACATGCAGCATTCTGACTATGGGCTCAGTTCCTACCGTGCCAATTGAGATTAAAAATGTAGACAGCCCTGTGGAAAAATGCGGGCGTCGATCCCACAACCTCTTGAGCTCTTACCCCTCCAGATGCATACAGAATGACACACACACACAGAGACGGCGTTTAACCCGTATGCCCCCAGATCATCACAGCACTGTATTGCTCAGGCGACGCCGTGACCGGTCGCTGGAGGGAGGCATCCATCTTAAATGTGTTAAATGCTCAGTGAAAGGAGCCGTGCGTCGGGTCCAGCCGGCATGAGGCCCCGCTGTCCGCGAGCTGTAATATGGCGCATGCAGCGCAGGAGCTCGGTCATCGCCCCGGGATCCGCTTCGTGCCGCAAGACAGAAAAAGGCTGCTAACCAACGACATGGTGGGGGCACGGAGAGAGAGGATGGCGGGGTTCTGAGTGCGGAGCTGTTAACGCGGTCCCATGTGGGTGCGTCTCACGACTGTCAGTCTGCACCACCCCCCCCACCCCCCCGAGCCTGTGGCCCTGCTGTTTGCAGACACTTTCATTCACGGGGCTGTTTTTAGCCTGGGGAGGGAGGTGGGGTCATAAAGGCCCTGGGTGTCTGATTACTCAGTGGGCGGAGCCTGATCCTGGACAGCCCAGACAGTTGGCCGGAGGGGGGTAGGATGGGGCTGTCTCTATTTCCATGCCGCTGTCCCTTACCGAGCGCATGCCTGTGTGCTCTGGTTCTGTGTCACAGCTGCTTGGCAAGGAGAGAAGCGCATGCATGCATGTATGTTCATGTGCACGTGTGTCTGTGTGCGTGTATACATGCGTGCGTCGCGTCTCCTCTCCTCTTACCCACAAATCCCCTTCCTGCCACCACAGTGTCTCTCGCTGCCCCCTCAAAACCTCTCCATTTTCTCCATTGCCTGCCGACGACCCCCCCGCGCCTCCCCACCTCTGGGGGGGCGAGTGCCTTAGCCCACCACAGGAATTCATCCTGCAGGAATCCCTGGCTGAGCAAACTGGATGGAACAAGTTCAGGGCAGAGTCGCGGCTCGCTAGGTCTGCCGCGGGGCGGGGGGGTGGTTGTGGGGGCTCAGGCCCTTCCTGTTGTCCTCACCGCCCACCCCGCCGGAAGCTGTGGTGGCTGCACAGGAGCCGTGAGCCGCTCTGTCTTCAGTGGTGATGAGTTCTCTGTTTCTGTTTTCCTGATTTGTTAATTTTCTTGTTATTATTATTTGTATTACTGTCCCTGGCTGTTATTTTTTTTTTTTTTTTATGCGGGGGGGACATTAGTGAACATCGCCCAGGAGCAGGAGAGGCCCTTCCCGTAGCGCTGGTGACCTGGGTGGCTCCTGGTGCTGTGCTGTTTGAGTTTTCCCCACCCCCGTATCAAGGCCTCCGCGGCGAGCAGCCTTGTTTGTGGCCTGTCTATCCAGCGATGTGCGCTCTGTAATCGCCTAGTGTGCCTGGTAACAGGGTCACACTCCTCTGCTGACGTGGGAATGCCTCTCTCTCTCTCTCTCTCTCTCTCTCTCTCTCTCTCTCTCTCTCTCTCTCTCTCTCTCTCTCTCTCTCTCCCCCTCTCTCTCTCTCTCTCTCTCTCTCTCTCTCTCTCTCTCTCTCTCTCTCTCTCTCTCTCTCTCTCTCTCTCTCTCTCTATCTCTCCCTTCTTCTCTCCCCTTCCCCCTCCCTCTCTCACTCTCCCTCTCCTTATTTACATATCTCTGCTTTTTTCTATCTCACTCCATCTCCCCCACTCTTCCTCCTTCTCTCTCTCTCTCTCTCTCTCTCTCCCTCTCTCTTTCTCTCTCACTCTACCTCTTCTCCCCCTCTTTCTCTCTCTCCCCCTATTTCTCACTTTCTCGTTCTCCTCTCTTCCTCTCCCTCTTTTTCCCTCTTTTTCTCCTTTTCCCCATATCTGCTTCTTTCTCTCTCTCCCTCTTCCACCTCTCTCTCCCTCCTTTCTGTCCCTCTTCCTCTTCTTTTCCTCTCCCTCTCTCCCCCCCCCTTTCTGTCCCTTTCTCCCCCTCTGTCCTCATTTATCTCTGTGTGTCACCCCCCCCCCGGTTCCTTGGCTGTCCGGCTCATTAGCCCGCCTGACACAGCGGCCTTGATGTGGACATTCTGACGTCACCGACCGCCTTGCTGTCTCAGCCCTGGGCTCCCCTGCCTCCCGGTCGTCGTCCTCCTCCTCGTCGCTGTCAGGTCCTGAACACGCGAATCTCATGTCTGACTCGGTGCCGCTTTTCCTCAGCCGCCTGTACATGCTGCCCGCCTGCTTTCTGTAGATTTGCTCTCCGAATGCCCTCAGACTTCGGCGCTCTGACCTGACCTAGACAGCTCACCACCATAACTATCATCTGAGCTCAGCACAGTGTCTCAGGACAGCAGCCTGTCCCTTTAAGAAGGCGAGTTGCGCTGCTGTGACGTGAAATTGGCACTTGGTTTTCATTTACTCTCACTATTACCCTGCTATCTGTCTGTCTGTCTGTGTTGGTATGTATGTATTACACTGTGGGAACCAAATGTCCCCACAATGTGATTAAATGTGCTATTTTGACGTTGTGTGGACTATATTTTCAGCCCCCACAAGGGGAATCTCAGTCATTTAAAAATCTGTGATTGCAATCAAAAAGCTAAAAATTTCCCAAGACTTGTATTTTGTTTGGTTACTTGTAGTTAAGGTGAGGGCTGGGTAGGGGTTAAGTCCATCATGCTGGTATTGGGGTTATGTCCATGGAAATGAATGGACGGTACCTAATCTATGTGTCTGTCTTTGTGTGTGTGTGTGTGTGTGCAGAGGGGCGTGTGTGGAAACGTGTCTCTGTGTGTATATGTGTGTGTGTGTGTGTGTGTGTGTGTGTGTGTGTGTGTGTGTGTGTGTGTGTGTGTGTGTGTCTGTGCGCGCAAACATTTCCTGTGCCTTCCCTGCATCTCCAAGGCCCTGGTGTTCCGCTAATTGGGCTGGCCTGTGTTCGTTCAAACTCCCCTTTCAACTGAAGTACCCCTCCCCTCCAGTGGCACAAGCGAGTTGACTCTGCGCCCGGCCTCTGAAGACGCTAAGTAGCTCCTCCTGAGGCCAGGAGCGGGGGCTCGTGGACCCAGTAGCCCCCCTCACATCCGCCAGTTCGTCTGACGGGAGTCTGTCCAGTTTAAAATGGGCTTTGTGGAAAACAAACTCGGCATGATGCTGCATGTAATCCACCTTATGTGTTGCCACATCAGATTTTTCAGTTTTTAGCCTTTTGGTTTCTTTTGTCTTTGAGTCTTTGAGTCTATTGTCCAGTTGACAAGCAGGTAGCTGTGTTGGGCTGTCGTCCCGGGAAGCACAGGGAGGCGGGCTCACGCCTGCCCTGCGCGCCTGATTCGCTGGCGTCTGCCTGGTCGTGACAGAGACGTGCCGTGATTGGCTGGTGGTGACAATATGGCAGCAGTGGACCCTTTTGCTCCCTGTCATCCCCACTTGCTGTCTCGTCCTGTCCCCACGTGAGGACAGCCGTCGCCCTGCATACACGGGGTCATCGGCGTTTCCACTCCATATGTGTCCCTTTGTTTGCATGTCTCTTAATGTCTGTGTGTGTGTGTCCGGTCATGTGTTTGTGTGTCCGTGTGTGTGTGTGTCCGTGTGTGTGTGTGTCCGTGTGTGTGTGTGTTTGCGTGCCAAGCCGCTGTCAGCACCCCGGGCTTCATGCCCGAACTCATGATCGCACAACGTCTGATGTAACACTGATCTTGTTCAGATGTCACTTCCATATTTAAAGGCCTTTTAATCTGTACATTTCATTCAAAAGAACCAAACAACGGAAAAAAAACACACACACATGCTATCGAGTTCATTTAACGTGGCACAGCGTGCCGTCCATCCTAATATAGGTTATGGGGATCTTCCTCCTGATGATTTTCCTGTGATGCTAATCGGCTCATAAATAGGGTCCCGTTTACGCGCCGCCCGTGTGGCCCCCAGACCACCGTCACGGGTCTGTCCCGCAAGCTGGGGCCACGCTTAAGATGCGACAGAATGACGAAACGTGGAGGCAACCTCCCCTGCCTTTCAGCGCGTCCTCCCAGCCTTTGGAGCCCCGAGGATGGCGGCCTCTCCCTTCCAGAAAGGCCGGCAGTGATTAGGTCCGTTGGGGCAGCGCGCCTTAACGGAGCCCCCGCCAGCCCTGGAAGTCGGGCCCCGAGTCGGCCCCTTCGATGGAGACGTCTCCGGCCACCTCACAGCCAAAGCGGCGGGAATTTATGACTGTGGTGTGCAGAAGCTGTAGTTAATGGTGATTCACATGTCTGTCAGGGTAGGGGGTGGACTGGGGGGGTATCTGGGCTGGGTGGCACACCTGCCTGTTACTTTTCACTCCTCCTCCTTCCTGCGCTCCTGCTCCTGGTTGCACAGTGACCCCCCCCCCCCCCCCCCCCCCCCCCCCCCCCCCCCCCCCCCCCCCCCCCCCCCCCCTTCCTCCCCATCCCCCCCCCCCCC